>JADLZK010000499.1:0-37816 GCA_015847255.1 Hyparrhenia diplandra | reverse complement strand
CACCATATCGCTCTCTCGGCTCGGCAAAAAGTAGCCCACGGCAGCCGCCTTGGCCTGTCGGCTCACGGCTGGCCGACAGAACCCTATATTGCAATTATTCTTTGTTTTTTCTAAACATTTATCTCCAAATGCTGCCAGTCAGTCTTTTTTTTTTTTTTTTTTTTTTGGGAAACAAAGGAATTCCGGAAAGAAAGAAGTTCGGCTTTCCGCCGTACCCCCGCTCTCCTCGGCGGATCTGCTCTCCCCATTTCTGGATTCCCCGGCGGCCGCCCGGCGCTGACCGAGTGGCGTGGCTGTGCTGCAGGGGAGAAGCCGGCGAGGGTGGAGGAAGTCACGCCCATCGCCACAGGGCTCGAGCGGAGGAGATAGATGCCGACCTCCAGGTGAGCCGGTCCGGTCCTTTTTCTTGGCTCCGTTGAGGGGCTTTGGAGTGGAGACGCTGGGCCGCGTCCGCGAGGACGCCGCCTTATCCGCAATTCAGCACTAGTTGGGAGGCCGGCGCGAGCAGCGTCGTCGAGCTGTGCGCCTCGGGCGTTCTGTCACGGGCGACGGACGTACGCGCACTCCGTGGCATGGACAACGATGTGGTCTTCGCCTACGACAACAGCATCGCCGCATCCTAACCTCCGTCGTTCACACGAAGCAGCTGGGCCGCCTCCCCGTCGTCCTGTGCGCCAATCCACACCCACACTCATGATCCAGTGTCTGTGAGATTGACGGAGTCTTCGTTGGCTCCGGCATCTTCAAAAGCTGTGAAACCATCATGGCGGCTGTGAACTGACCTTTAATCCATAGGGATGATCGAACTTTGGCTGCCAACACTCGCACAAGGTGTTCGACTCGACAGATGAGTTACAAAGCTTCAATTTGGCTTCCATGAATCCATGATAGCTACCACTACCATGCCGCAATTGCATTTGTTCAATCCGACCAGCCTTGTTAGGGGTGTAGTCCTTCGGCAGATTTGGGGCATTTTTTTTTTTTCCTGCAATGCATAGCGTGGCAACCATCTTGCATATATTTTTGTAGGTGCATATGGAATGTTCTTGCATTGTATTCAGTCGTTCTGTTCAGTGGGAGCCTGATGTGTTGAGATAACTGTTTTAGCAAGATAAATTTTATTCTATATTGTTCATATCATAGCCTGATATGGTTTCTTGAACTGTCTATGTTGTTCCTGTGTTCTTGGTTTGGTAAAGCTGGCCAATTTGGTAAGGTTAATTTAGCAACTGGCAGCTTTTGAGATGCATAATCTTGGGATTTTGTTATTGTTTTCAGATGTATAAGGGGAAGGTGAACAGGGTGGACTATTCAGGGCCGCTGCTATCACAGCCCCGGCGCATCGACTGATCTGGCAAGCTGGTTCCTTCATGACAGGCATCAAGAAGGAGCGGCACTGATGGCAGAGACACGACATGATCACAATTAAATGGCCATCAGATTTGTATGTACTTACAACAGAGCAAGACAAGATGCTGAAAAAAACAGATCAAAGGAGTTGGACCATGAGCTCTCCTGATGAGCAGGTGATTTTTTCAGGGCTGGACAGAGTCAGCCAGCCTCATGCCATCAGGGAAGAGCTCAGATGGAAGCTGTTTTAGATACATCTGTGATATGGTTGCCGGATCTCCCTGTCGGTATGGTAGCTTTTGTAAGTTGTAATTGTATGGTGTGCCATTGTTCTCAAAACTGTAGCCATTATACAAGATCTTACAGTAAGTTGCAATTGATACATCTATGATCCGGTTGCTGTTTAAATAGACCTTATCATGATTCTTCAGTGATGATTCTTTAAGTCCAAGATTATATATCCTTGAGTTGCTTCTGTCACTTGACACAGGCACTATGAGTTTTCTTTCTTATTTTCTTGAACTCAGTCTGATTGTGATCAGTTCATACATTTTTTTTGGAGGGATACACTGCAGGGTGTTGACTGTGACATGTCAAAAAATATTCAGATAACAAGCAGGCAAAATGCCTTTCAGTTCACTTCTTTCAGGCAAACTGAATGTTCTTGTTTCCATTGACAGTACATGAAAACTGAATATTCTTGTTTCCATTGGCAGTACATGAAAAGTGAATGTTCTTGTTAGCTGAGCTGCTTTGTTGTGTGGAGATATGCCAAACTTGGGAGATATGCTGCTTCTTTCAGGATGTCTACTAGCTGAGTTGCTCTGTTCTGTGGGTTTTCTCCTTTTTCAAAAAAAAGGAAGTCACTGTACATAACCCTGTTAATTTCAACCATGACCTGAAGTCACTTGGTGGAATGTTGTCACAATATAGCAGCAAAGAAGTTCATTTCCTGATTTATTCAGACAGCCATAGATGACAGATTTCATGAACAAGTTACATTCCACCATTCCAGAGACATACACATAGTTATTCCATTCAACCATTCCAGACATATATACACATGCTTGGTAGCTGCCATCTACATGTTACATATGTTCAGGCCAACGCACTGCGTAATTAGCAGGTTCCATCATAGACAGCTGAAATGCCCAGGGATTTGGGCCGTTGGTAGAGCTCATCCAACGGCGCAGACCCAGCATGCCGACCATAAAACCCTAAACCTCTTTGTCGAATCGCACGCGCCCTCATCATCATAAACCGCCGCCTCGCCGGATCCACTACACCGCATCTCCCTGCCTCCCGGCCGGCGGCTCCAGCGCGGCTTTGCCTTCCAAACCCGTGCCCGCCACCACCGCCGCCGCCAGCCCTCCTCCTAACTCCGTCCGCCGGTGATCGATCAATCCCCCGCCGCCCGCCGCCCGCCTGCTCTCCAAACCCTCCGCCCGACGAAACTCTAGCTTATCCATTCTCTCTCAAGACCATGGCCTCGGTCGACTGGCCCCTGCTCGACCCCGAGCCTTTCGGCGATGGCATCGCGCATGGTTGCAGCGGCATCGCCACCAGCACCATACTCGGCAGCCGGACTAGCGCCTCCGTCGCGATTGATGATACTCCCTATAAGGTATCGAAGCTATTATATATAGGACCAAGTAAGGAGGCGGTTAAAAGATTACCTTGTCCCTCATTAATTAGTTTTCCGTTATTAACTTAATTTTCTAATTACTTTTTCCGTTATTAACTTAATTTTCTAATTATTTTTTCTGTTATTAACTTAATTTTGTCATAGATTAAAAAGGCATGTATGTATGTTATTGGTTTCAGTTACTACTTGCATTTGAGTCATTTTGGGCAAGATTGATGTTTCACTACTGGATTCGGCCCCTTTGCCGAGTGCGGTGAAGGGCTAAATACCCTCGGCAAAGAGGGCCTCTTTGCCGAGTGCCTATCCTCGACACTCGGCAAAGAGCTCCATTGCCGAGTGTCGCCGGGCTGGGCACTCGGCATATCCCTTCTTTGCCGAGTGCCCGATATATTGCTCTCGGCAAAGAGCGGGGCACTCGGCAAAGCCCTGTTTTCCGGTAGTGTTTAAATGACATTGGTTTCGTTTACCATTTACATTGAGTCATTTTGGGCAAGATAATGTTTAAACGACATCCATGGATGCATGCATCTATGGGATATAGAAGGCAGCCACGCATGTATAGAGTTGAGCATTTCAGAACTTTATAATTCAGGATAAATTTTGAATATTCGATACCTTATTTTCAGGGGATGAGGATGGAGTTTTGTTTCCAATCGCTGGGTGGCACCTTAGTTCTCCACACAAGTCGCCTGGAGAAGTGTGATCCGTGTGAAGTACGCCCCATTCAGTTTTTCCCAGAGCTTATATGCACTCATTGCCAATTTGTGCTCCTCCGTTTGTGTAGCACAGACAGCAACTACCCCACACATTTGTTCATCTACAGCTTCCCGTGTTTTGGGAAAGCCACCGTCCATAAGCTTGTGCCTGGGCTGTCATCTTCCCGGTCGTTAGGCCTGCTCCGGGACAAGATTGATTGTGAGAAATACGTTGTGGCCAACCTTCAAATGCAGCACCGAAAGACTGGAAGCGTGGAAGTTTTTTTTGATAGATGGTGGTACTCCTCTTTGTCATGTTCGTTCAAGCCTCGGGAACCTGTTGTGGTCACTCTGCCCCCCAGGATCAAAATGGGAGAATGGAGAACTGACAAGGTTGTTCCCTTGTGGGGCAACCTGCTGTGGATTGATTACCGCCAAGGCATTCTTCGATGCAGCAACCCTTTGCACAAAGATGAAGACGCCAAGTTCGACTTTCTTTATCTTCCAGATGTTCTTTATCATAAAGTCTTTCATCCACCCATGCTCCTTCCCCGGGAAAAGAAAGCGACAGCCAGAGACATTTCTGAATTTTGGCTCCTGCAATGGTAAGATGATGTTTGTCAAGCTCCACATTTGTAATGTGAACACTGTAGAGGTCTACATTATGAAATGGTCCAGGCAGACTTGGCAGCACTATCAAAAAATTAATCTAAAATGTACAGAGCTTTGGGATGCCATGAGGAAGCTTGATCATTCTCCTGCTTTGTGGCTGCCCTGGGACTGGGAGGTGTCTGAAAACCACATGCCGTGCTTCCCGGTTCTGAGACCAGATAAGTACATCCTCTACCTCACGATATCATAGAAAGGATCACAAGCACGCATGGATAATCCAGGTTGACATGGTGTCCGGGGTTCTGGTCGGCGCTGCTGATTACGAGGGTTTTTGCAACCACCAGAAACCTCCATACTCCATTCACTGCTTCTGATCGATTATACTTCTGGATAGGCTTCTCTTCCATTTGTTTGTTATGAATAACTCAGGATTTCGCACCAATCTGTTATGTGTTACTCACTGTGAGTATCAAATCTTGGATTTACACTCCACTTATCAGAGAATCCTGAAATCCTCTATTTGAGCTTGTTTGTAAACCCACTCATGTTGCTAGCATAGCTTATTTCCACTGTAATATAATATTGGAACCACAATTTGATCAGCACTTGTAAACTTTGGTTGCCCTTTGAATTGAATAGCAGAGCTTTTGTGTTTTCTTGAAAAAAAAATCCCCAATACTATTGACAAACAATGCAAGAGGAATCAAATATAAAATCATTGTGAATAGGATGAGACAAATCCCTGCATGATGATCCAATCCAACTGTTAATAGATAAATTCCCCGCGCTATGTTGAGAATCCAGATAATGTACTGTTTAGTGCAACAGTATAAGCTATGTGCATTTTAGTAAAAATTGGAATAACGAAGAAATAATGTATAACGTGTTCTTGGATCACTGAACTTGCCTCTATCTGATTTTTTTGCACATAAATGTGAAATATGGAGTATCGAACAACAGTCCTGCTGGTAGGAGCAAAAATGTCTATTGATATCACAGTAAGACAGGCTAATGTGAATCTGAATGTACAATAGTTAAACTTTCAGTGAACGTTGATACATGAAAGTAGTTCCCATGTGGTGGTTAGGTATATCTCCAGAGTTTTTATGTGGAAAACAAGTAGATTGAACTGCAAAAGCTAGTCAATCAAGGCGAAGGTAATCTGAAACACGATAACAAGGAGGTAGGAACACAATAAAATCTGGTGAAATTAACTATATCTGACTTGGTCTAATGTACATCAAGAATCTAATACAACAAAATAAAGTGACTTTATATAAAAAAAATGAAAATTCTTTGAAAAGTACTATTTATATACCAAGATGCAGTAACCAAACATTCGAAACAAGATAAGAAATTGGTGGAAAAGCTTGAGGTAACAAAAAAAAATTTGCATTGTAAGTTGTTTTGATTTTTATAGATACTTTTTATTATTTATCTCGGCAGCGTATATTTAGACGCCGCAATAGTTGTATACCTAGAAAAGCCAAAACAACCTTTAAAATTTGGATTTGATGGAGGTTTTTTTTTTTTTTTTTTTGGGTGAATGCAAGTATGCAGAGTAGTTTGTGAAACACATGAGCACAGAAGCAAAGCGGTTGAGAGTACGACAATGTGAAGTTGGTAACGGATATTAAGTACTAGAGAATACCCGCGGGGACTTCAAATTGAATATATTTCTTTGCACCTCGAAAAAGAATGAACCATGCATTCATGCTAAAATGACGCAAATTGACAGTCACTCGATCAGGGTATGGCTCCTTGGGTCGTTTCCCTAAGAAGACAGTGGATAATATGATTAGTTAGCCAGAGACGTAAATCTCTGTCTTCTTCTTTTTGCGAGGAAACGGATGATATGGATTAGTTAACCACCCTTTGATGGCAGTGCGCTCTCAGCAGCCCCTCTCTCTTCCTAGGCCGTACCAATAACCACCCTTGCGGACGTCAGTATATGAAGGTCTTCTTCTTCACCATCAGCTCCTGTCCATGCTCGGCCATTGCTTTTGTTAGTAGCTTCAGCATGATCTCGGGAGCAATATGGATCAATCCTTGGGGTTGCACGGCTTCTTAATGTCTCAACTCCATCCAATGAATTGTTTGAGTCATGCTTTGCTACTGCTTGCTTGTGGTTTTATAGAAGTAGCACAGGGGATGGAGAGGTTTTCATTACTTTTGCCTTCCGAGTGCATTGGCATTTGTGACAGTCACGATGAGGCAGCTTGCCTGTTTAGCTCTGTATTGGTGGACGCAATGACAGTTAACAGGACAGAGAGGCTGCTCCAGAACAGTGATTTGGTGGGGCTTGTGAGATGACGTGACTTCACGAAATTATAGAGAATTGTTCTAGTGAGGTTATCCTATTTAGGTATATTAGTTTCTCTCCGTTCCAAATTATAAGTTACTATGATTTTTCTATGCTATCGATCAAGAAATACATTATATTATGTCTACATATATAGTATAAGCTATATATCTAGAAACGCCAAAAGTAACATATAATTTTGAATGAAGGGAGTAATTGTGGAGAACATGATCCTTTTCGTCGAGTGGAATACCATAACATTATAGTGGAATTACCATAACTTTGTAAAGTTTGCATTTGTTCAGGGATGTCACCGATGTCACAAAACTACTAACTTTGTACAAAGAAAACTTGTAAAGAAAAAGTAGAATACCGATATTAAATTTATATGACCAAATAAGTGAGGATATCTGTCTATCTCATACTTTAATGCGAGTTAGAAAAAAAAATAGAATGTCAAATTTCTTTGACAGAGTTAGTAGTTTGTATATCTATCTATAGATGTCTAAACATATAAAGTGGTTCACTCGTGGTCTAATTCTCTAGTCTGTTGATCAGCCATTTTAGCATGTAAGTACATAACATTCATGTCACTCGATTTTTTGAACTCTAGTATTTGATATCAGTGAGGACACTAGTCATTTTAACAATATCATCTTCTTCCCTGGCACGCCACATATGCTAAGTAATGATATTTGGACCTCGAGTGGCGTAATCAGATAATTTTAAGACTCATGTCTCCTTTTGACTGGAACTTCCTACAAGCAAATTTTTTCTCCGGTGGCTGGTGGCACAACTACTATGTATTATCTTCATAATTTTTTTTGAAACGAATATTATCTACCCTACTAATGCACCAAACTGCGTTCAAAAATTTTTCTACCCTACTAATGCACCAACTGGTCAAAATTTTTCAAATAAACGATCCCTCTCATTAATCTTCTCTCTCATCACTCAAACACCATCCGACGTCCCGGGATTAAGTGTACCCTCCTCACGACAAATCCCACGCCCGCAGGGAACGCGTGCGTTGAGACACGCGCGAAATCAGCGCTCCGCCTTCCTATTTCCGCTCCCTCTCTCGCGACGCCTCCTCTCCCCACGGCGCTGCTCCTAGCAGTCAGGCGACCCCAGGTCCCTCGAGCGGGTGCGCGGCGGCCTGCGGACGGCCGGGCCAGCGACGGCGACGGCGACGGCCAACCGGTGAGGAGGTCGCAGTGCCGGCAACACGGACGCTGGGGCGTGCGGGGTTGGGGCCGCCGCCACCGGAGTGTGCAGGACGCTGGGGGCGCATTGTGGCGGACTTCGACGCGGAATCTAGGGGCGAAGTGCCGGGAAGGCCTCGACGCTGCCGCTATGGATGGACGATCGCCCGGTGATCCGTGCCACCGTAGGCTCTACTCCAACGAACTCGTCTCCACCGCTGAGTTCCCTATCAAATCCTACATCTGCCCCAGAGCGATGAGCCCCCATGATTCGTGCTGCCACAGGCTCCATTCACACAGTACAGAGTCACACTGACCGTGTCGTTGCTGCTTGGAATCGTTGGGCTCCCAGACTCCAAGATCAAGGTAAAGATCTATCACGATTGGAATGTCAGGTATTCAATTAATCCTGCAGCGCAATAGTGATATGGTTTGTGTTGGGGCTATTTGGCGAAGAAAGGCAAGGATCATCTCATATTGCATCAGTTCAGTTAGCATCCTTTTCTGATCTGGTTCAGTCTCATAACTCCTATGATATAACTCCTATGATATGAGGTTCTACATGGATCTTTTATCTATAAAGCTCCTGATATCGTGTAGCTCTAGAATTGTGTATATGCTGAGAGCAGGTCATGTATCTCTACTGTCTCAGTAGTAGTGTACTGCACAACCTTATGTTTTAATTCTTTTGATTTTCTTATTTTTATATAATCATAAAGCTGACAATTGGTTCTTTTGTTTCCTCATGTTGTAGCTATCAGCTGGATATCAACGTTGACAAAGCAGCCGATTTCTTTTGAAGCAGTACGCAGGCTGTTTTCCTCTTTAAGGTAAATTCCAGGGCACGACGTGTAAATTTATGAGGCAATGATATAATTGTAGAAATTCTGTATTTCTTCTCCTGGACTTATATATGCTAGAGTCATTGAAGTGTTAGTGGATCTCTTGGCAGAGCTTCAATTTTAATTTGATTGGTTTGTTGCAAATTATTCTCAAATTAGCATGAAACTGTTTGTGTATTGGAAATTGTCTTGTATGATGCGAATTGGGAAGTGATAGCAACCTGTTTTGAAGAGCCAATTTCTCACGTGTCTGTGTCATCTATTTTTGAATGGCTTAGAATTTGGTTTCTAATGAAAGTTTCTTCCCTCTTGCTATTTTGGCCTACTTCAGTCCAGGACTGGCACAAAACCAAGCTGTACAGCTCTGCATGCATGATGTGCTAATTATTGGTGTTCCATACAATTTCATGCAAATATGGTATTTGATCCTTTAAGTATTGAGTTATCAGTTATGCACCTAATTTTAAAAATCCAGAGATCACTATGAAGTCAATGGCCAGACGCGCTCCGTTGCGCCTCGATGAGTCCAGCTCCATTGTGCTCAGCAAGATCATCTTCGTTGGGCTTGATTATGGTATGAATCTCAGCCCCGAGAAAAAAAAAACATTGGTTTATTAAAACTCTATACAAATTCACACTAAAACACTAAGTGTGTGGAGGCCTGGCAATTTTAAATGGTTTCTAAAGGAATTTGATCTTTGGAAATTCAAACAGTCCCACCGATGGCGGCTTAGGGAGGTACGGCTCCTATTACTGAACCTGCTCCTATTACTGAACGACAAATGCAAAATGCAGGAGCAGCATCTGGACCTGCTGAAGAGCATAGCTTCAGAGATGGTGGAAGCCTGTGCCAAGTTCAGGAAGTAGCTGCCCTCCTCGGCAATGGCAGTGGCGACCATGCTTCATACCATAATATTCTTAACTGATTAGTGGTGTTGGTTTTCTGGCTTCAGGAGCCTCTCAAGTTGGACTTTGTCATTAGCTTTCCGTACCATGAATTTCACCTTGGATTTTATCCTTGCTTGCAGGTATGATTGGGTTATTTTGTTAAGTTTTAGATAGCCATTTTTTTATTTTGAAACAGCCAGCGTTGAATGCATGCGAAATCAGTTGCTCGTGGAGATTAATTTGGACTATATAGTGGACCAATTCTGCAAATTCAAATTGGAATCTGTTATGCATTAGCCTATCCCAACTATAGTGGATTTGTCAAGGTACATTTTCTCTAGATGATGTGCCCAGCAGTTCCAGGTTTGGTTCTCATTCCATGAATATGTGTTTCAACTAGAGAAGTATATGTGCCCTGTAAAGCTTTGATTGTAGTCTTCGACTGAAAAGGTGAGGTGATGCTTCAGTTTGCTTACATTTCATCATCATTTTTTTTGAAAACACAATTCTAGAGTACAGTTCTTACACTAGATACCCTGTACACTCATCGGGTTCTTAAATTGCTGTGTTCAGGGCATCTAATTGAGGGTTGTTGCTCTATGCGCGCATAGGCTATGGTTTTGTTCTCTCAGGTCTCATCATTTCCTCAATTCTAACTCTCATACAGTGACACAGGCACTGATGGTTTAACGTCAGCATAACTATTGAGCTTGGCTGTCTCTTGCAGGTGTGACTCCCCTGAACCTGAACCTGATATGGTGGCTGTGTCTTGTACGTGTTAGTTCACTGAACCTGAACCTCTAAAATATGTTATATATTTGAGATTTGTTGCGTTGTTGGACAAACTGGTCGTGTTTTTATAATACTTGGATTTTCTAAGCCTACTTCTAAGTTGTAGTCTGTAGACCCCTTACTCTGAATGGAATATACACCATTACCAATGGCTTGTCCTGTGCCATATTGTCAAATAAAATACAAGTACATTTTTGGTGCACACTGCATGATCTCTTATGCTATGACCTAAAATAAGATCATTTTGTTAGTCTTAGGCTCCAGCCAAACAGTTACTCCCAATTTTAGCCTCCTGATTAATATGATATCAAGTTCAGTCATGAGGCAGGGCTTGTAACATGGTATCTCAATTCTCAATAAGCATAATTGTTGTTGGACAGCAAAGATCTCAGACTAGAACAAAGTTCTGCAGGATGCTTCCGTGGACAATAAGACCATAATATTGACGACCCTCAATGCATGGGCTTCCCCTGGCTCAGTGATATATCTTCCCTGTAGACGCTTTTAGAGCACCGAGAACTCTCTAAATGCAGCAATGCCTTCCATTTACATAGATCATTTTTGTGTAATAGCAGATAAGGGAACACAAAGGATGGTTTTATTTTTCTGTTGTGTGATCATGAGATATCTTTATGTGTAACATCAGTCTATATTTTTATTTGCTATTGTTAGTAATATTGCTAAGTTCAAAGTTTTTATATTACCTAATCGGTTTTTATCACGAGGAGAATATTGTTCTTACTTGGAAGGCATATCGTTGTTTGGTCGTTTTCATATACATCCTAAATGATGTAAGTTGTCTTCAAATAAGGAAGTTGAAAAAAAAATTAGTTATTACTTATAAAAACCCCTACAAAAGAGGGGGAACATTTTTGGAACTATGATACATGTAATAGTTTGCCATAGATTTCCTTGTGTGAAAAAAATCATGAGAAAATTATTATGTATTATATTTATTTAGAGTCACGCAGCCTTTCCAAAAGTAGAGAGCGAGAAGGGTGATTTCGGAGAGCGGAAAAGATAGAGTGAGTTAGAGAGCTTATTGGAGCATGTTTCAAGACACTCGGAGGAACACAGAAGCTGATGATGAGGGGAGCCCGGTAGGACAGGGAACCAAAAAGGAACATACCATACCAGTAAGACACTCAAATTCAGGCGGAGCTGCGTGTGCTGAAGGTGAGGGGGAGCCCCGACCGACGGCGCCTGTGGGCAAGGAGGAATCACATGGTCCGATCGACATGGCCTCAGATACAAGGAAAACACACATATATTTCAGGGGGGTAAGGGAACACATGTATAGGCATGGCAAGCAAGATCTATAACACAAAAGAATTTACCAGTTCGTTGATACCAAGAGCAGCTAGGTTCTTGTCCGATCAATCGTCGCATGGGAGTTCCGATGTTGCGCGTCGGCGAGTCTTCGGGGGCAGAGTCCTTCGGTGAGTCTTCCCGGAGAGCGAATCCAAATGAAATTTCTACACTCAGGCGGCCACCAAACAACGATGTATACAGTCTCCTAGGGGCCACGCTGTGACAGCAAGCTGTGACAGCAATGGCAAAGCTTGTAAAGAAAAACTTGGTCATTCAATTCGTCCGGGTCTCGATGCGTCACTACCCCAGACCGTTTCTTTCCCTACGGGTGAGAGCATCCCCCTCGGCCCGCCGCCGCCCACCGGACCCGCCGCCGCCGCCGCCTCCGGCCCTGACCCCAGCCCCGCCGTCCCCATCCACCAGGTTCGGATTTCCCGTCTATCCTCCCCCTCTCAGCTCATCCCCAAAGAAGTGCTTCAGATCTGAATATCCATGATTGTGTAGGGTTTGTTGCCTAGGCTTTTGGGGTGACCACTAGGAAATTGGTTGCTGCTGGCTACGCAAGATGATAGCTCCACAACATTGATGATGGTCTCTGACGAAATTGTTCTTTTATGTATATGAGAAAAAATTATTTTTTTGTACTTTTGTTCTGAATCAAATTGTATTGTTTAATTTATACCAGTTGGAGAGGGGAAATATGGTCAGAGATGATTTCTTGAGCATCCACCATAACGGTTGTGCAAGCTTCCATCCTGCAGTCCTCAAATCGTAAACATTGTGCTGGTTATCTCTCTGAATTTTGTAGCTGTGCGCAGCAGGGGAAGCAGTGTTAATGCTTTACTTCATAATAATGATTTCCCATGTTAACTATGAATTACTATTTTGGCTCTGATGACAAATTGTTCATTGATTTGCATCTGAAAAATATTAGTTCCATACTTTATACAACACAGTATATAGAACTTAGTAGTTTAGTATTTTAGTAGGACCAGTTTAGTGTTTCACACGACACTGCATATGTAAATGTTAGTTTTTTAGTAGGCTTGCTTGTGGGTCACTGATTAATGGAGGGATGAACATTTAGTTATTATATCTGCATGCAATTCCTCTCAATATCTGCATGTAAATTGTTCATTGATTTTCTTTATTTATTGTATCTCGGGTTTGCATTGCTTAACTCCAATGTCCGTGCTCAATGCTAACCTTTTCTTTCCCAGGTTCAGTGCATCATTGCAAACTGAAAGAGCTGCACTAGGAGCCTTTTCGAAATGAAATTTACTTGCTTGATGCAGCTCTGTATGAGATAACCTGACATACCACAAGGTACAAGTAGTCATACCACTTGACATGCTTGAGGATAGTTGACATTGCTACCTGCTATATCTTAAATATTGTTGTTTTCTTTAGTTTCTTACTGCAAAGATGCTCTTTTGTTTGTAATCTTTTCATGAATCCAACATCAAGATAGCTTAAAGTGCTCCCGCTTAAGTTTGTACCAGTGCTAATGTTTCTACAACGGCTCTATTAAAGATGCAGTATAATCGTGTTCCTGTGACTTGTACATAAAGCTCATCTTTGATACTCGTATTCTTTGACTTGCAATATTCTGCACACCACTCTGCAATATTCTGGTTTTGTGGTCTTCTAAGTGAATAATATATGCGTTGTATATGCATTCCACTCTGCACTTGTGGAGTCTAATTAGCTAGAATATGCTACTTTAATGTTTCCTTTCACCACATACAAGGTAATCCTGATCTCACAGCTAAAAAGGGATCAAACTGCTTCTGTGAGAAAGACACTTTGCAGATAGATTGGGTAAAAAATATTCATCATCTAAAAAGGATCAAAACACTGCAGATAGGCTTTAGTGTTTTATTAGGGGTATGCTTCTTCCTAATTTCATCTTTTTTACCTTGTGCAACACTGCAAATCAAGACCTGAGTTAGGAAACTGATTTTTATTGTACAGTTCTCTAAGTCTGCACTGTTATCGTTCAAATTATATATCATGGTATGCAGTCCTGACTTATCAGTAGAACCAAGATGCATTGCAGATCAAACACGGACAATTTTTTATTTTGCTGTTGTTTTCTATTAAAACAAACCATGCACCTTCCATATAGATCTCTTTTGATGACTAAATAACTGAGACTCAGCAGCTGCCATCTTTTAGCAACCGAATTTTCAGCATTTAAATATCTTTTTTGACAGGTTATCATGGCTGAAGGCAAACACATGCATTGGCAATTGGATAGACAAAGATGTCAGCAGAGGACAAGAAGCACAGAAGCTCGCCAACTCCAACAAGAATCTGTAAGAACAGTATAGTACCTTGCCAATATATTGTAGTGCTCTATATGGTCACTCTTTTAATTCAGATACATTGGACAAGCAATCAGCTATATTGTTACTGCATATTTAACAAGATTTCTCATGAATTGCTATTCGTTTACTTGTTTTGATTGTAGGATATGGAGATGAATGGAGGTGTAGCAGCTACTGTGTATAACTGTCGAAGGGCTTGTAGGAAGTATAGTAATTACTAAACTTCTATTTCCTATATGCTAGTTGCATGCCAGGGTCTGCCTGCTGTATTTAGAATGTTAGTTACATGCCAGGGTCTGCCTGGTGTATTTAGAATGTAGCTTGAATGATTTTTTATAATGTAACTTGAGATTTGACCATTGAACTATCTAATGTATGAACTCGAATGATTTGTGTATCAGACAATTGAGTCTAACATTTAATGATGGCTCGTGTGTGGTTAAAAGGATTGGTTATGATTTGAATAGTTTAATGAGTTTTGATGATCATTAAAAATAAGGTTTCCCTGACGGTGGTTCACTGACAGGGAAAGTTGGAGCCTTCACTGATAGTACTGTACCCGTTAGGGAAGTTTCAAACGTTCCCTGATGGTGACATGACCGATGGAAAAGAGAAAAATGACGGGGAAAGTTTCTCGTGACAGCAACAATCTTCAGGTAATAGTCCGTGATAGCTTACCGTCAGGGAAAGTTGACTTTCGCTGACAGTCTGTCCCTGACGGGTCATCCCTGACGGTAACCGTCACGGAAAGTCTTTCCTTGACGGTTTTGAGTACTTTTCCTGACGGAACTGGCCGTCATGGAAAAAAATTTCTGGGGTAGTGCGTTGACACTTCTTGTTCTCGGGCAATCGGACAATAACCAGCTGCCCTGCCTCGACACCCACCACAGATTCAATCAGGATGCAAAGAAATACTTATGGCATCAAAATATCCACCCCCCCCCCCCCCCCTACCCCCACCTCCCATCACACACAGAGGACATTCGCAAAGAAACAAACACAAATATATACAAATAGAAAAAATATACCGCGACCTAACCTTCGAGCAGGCCTACCCAGGTTCATGACAAACAAAATACCCGAAAACAATTGCACTGTAGATGCTAAATCCCATCGCACACCAGCAAAGACAAGAATGCCCGAACCATACATGGCGCATACACGCAGCGAAGGACAGTCTAAAATAGCAAGGCCGATCAGATGGTTGACAAGGCCGATTTAACTTGTTAGTCATTTGGTACCTTTAGTCCGGGTTCGTGTCTCAAATCGGGACTAAAGCTTCCCGCACTGACACGTCTTGGTGACCGTTACAACTAGGAATAAAAGGTGGAATTGGTCCCAATTTCTATTACAAATTGAGACTAAAGGTTCCAGTCCCCCTTTAGCCATGGTTGCAATTTTAAAACCACGACTAGATATAATATTTTTTGGCCATAGATGAAAGTTCGTTTCTCTACTAGTGTATTGTGATCTATTTAAAGTCAAGCAAGAACAACATTGTTAGGACGACTAACAATGTTTTTGGGCGAACATGTCCATATGATTTCTAAACGTTAAATCTCATTGCCCACAAATTATTTGATGATCAAAGTTTTGGGTGACCCCACACCACATAATTTACATTTTTTTTAGAATTACACAGTATAACATAGATGCCAAACATGCACTCACCCCTATGAACACACTAGGTAAACCTTACCACTATGAGCATGTACGAAGGACTGAAATGGCAGATCATGAGATTGGATCCGGAGGAATAATAAGACATTTGTTTCCACATGGTCACATTCCAACAATGTGAACATGTAAACATGGGTGATCGAACGCATTGCGAAAAGCTTGAGAATGGCATGGTACATCTCGTTAATTGGTAGAGTGGCTATCAGGCAATAGGAACAAGACTGCAAGAGAGAATGCACACAAATATTAGTATAGTCAAACATGTACCGTATTACCAGTAACACATATATGGTATCATTTTTCACAGGCCATCTCATTGCAATAATTAAGATCCTGCTACTAAGTTTCCTAACCATATATATTTTATATATACTCCAATTATATTTCCTTAAATATTTTTCCTTCTTATTTGGTGCATCGTGAATGAGGTTATAAATTTGCAAGCTATGGATACTGCATATATATGGTCCAAATTGAAAAATAATGATGACATAAATCAATTCCCAGACTTGTTGATTTTTTCTTGATGTAGTATATACTAGCAAATGTGCCCGTGCGTTGCAACGGGAGGTGCAACTTGTGTAATTTATCTTGATGATTTTGCTTGAAAATTTATCCAATGCATTGCAATGGAAGAAGAAAGACCATGTAACATTCATGAAAAACAATGACAAGAATGATACATAACTATTTACATATTTTCTTATAAATTTAAAATATATAGTTTATTTTTTTTTGATGATTAAAACATACATAATATAAGCAAATATTGTCAATGATACAACAATATCCTATTAAGTCCCTATCAAAATTAAAATACTATATTGATAGTATTTTTTTTTCTTGTTAAAAAGCACACAAATATCTTCATACGTACTATTTATGCGTTGATATAGTTAAACATCGAGTTCTATGACTTCCTTTGTGGAACCATAATTAAATATGTCATATACGGAATCATGTATTGTATGGATATGTTTTTTTTTTTTTTTTTTTTTTTTTTTTTTTTTTTGTCTCTAGGAGTCCTACTTGGACAAACGTTGGAATATTTGTCCTATACGGAAGAGAAGAGGCTGTGGGATTGGTCTTGCATCTTTGATTCGTTTCCTTGTCCCTTTCTTCTTTTATTAATCTGATGATCCGAACTCTTAGTCAGTGGATTAGGATTTGGAGGCACAAAAAAGGAAAAAGTGTCGGACTTGGAGATTAGTACGGGAGGAAGAGGTGGAAGGAAAAGTAGTACTATCCAACGGTGAGCTAGCTTTTCAGCTGAACAAAATGAAAAACCTAGGAAAATATCACATGTGTACTACATAAAATATCATATATGGTGAAAATTTTTTAAAAGATAAAACTTTAAAACAACACAGAATAAGAAAAAGAAACAAAAAGGAAAAGAAAAAACTTCATTAATATATAGATATAGATATAGATAAATGCAACTATTTTTCGTTTGTTGGACCCCACCTGTAACAAACTGATTTGCAGCGGACGTGCGGATGGCTCCGCCATCATATAGCGATATAGATAAATGCAATGCAATCCATTCTGGCTACCTCACACCCACCGACATGTGACAGGAGTGGCCTGATCTAGCCTTTTTCTAGTGGGAAGTTGAGTTTCCTAAATGTTTGACTGATATTTTTTATTATCATTGAAGAATAATAATGTACTTCTCTCAAAAAAATTCAGAGATAAACATCACAATTAATTTTCATAAACATAAAAGAATCTGAATTCCTTGAAAACTGCAAAAGAAGTGGGCCGGAGTCGGTATAAATTCTCTACATTTTTTTTTGTATGGAATATATTCGTTAGTATTGTTTTTTACGTAGCACCTAAAATGACCGTATTATTAGATACTAAAATAATATCCTAGCATTTGAGATAACTATAAGACCTTGTTTGGATATTGTCGATTTTACCTCAGTCCACATGTGTTGGCGTGGAATTTAGTTCAAGTTCCACTTCAATCCACCAACACATGTGGATTGATACTAATCCGACTAGATCCAAATAACAACTAAAGGAGAACATTGAATGACCGGTGTTACGATCCTGTTCTAATGAAAAAGAATCGGATCGAGGGTAGTTTATATGTACTTACACCCTTGTGAGAAGGTTATGATCACCAATAAAGTTGTTGTAAAGTTGCAACAGAGCTTCTGGAATGAAATTGGCGAAGTGATATGTAAAAATGTAGTCCACGTGTCCCAATCCTTTAAATTGTTGTTTTTTTTTTTTTTTAAATTGTTGTTTGTTGTCCTTCAAACAATAAGTAAATGAATGAATCGACAGGAATGGAAATGATGAAGCCACACTTGTATATTAGGTATTCCTTCCAAATTATAAGTTGCTTTGACTTTTTTTATTATATAAAATTTGCTAGACATATTATTATATCTACATATATAGCAAATTGGATGTACTAAAGTCAAAGCGACTTATAATTTGAAACGGAAGGAATACTAGAGATATGAGATTCTAAAATCTGGATCCTGGATTAAAAAAAATTTTCTGATGCTTCTCGGATTCTATGTTTGTGTGTTAGAATCCTCTAGAATTTTAGGATGTTTGATGGGATTCTAGGATTTTGAGATTTTTTCTATCTAGATTCGTAAAATCCCTATTGATCCGAACGCCTACCTATGTATGCCGCATATATATGTGGTCAGGTAAATAAAAAAGACTGATGCTCTATTGAATGGAACAAACAGATCATATACCTTAACATATTAATTTTATATATATACAGGGAACAAAAAAGAAATTAGAATGGAATGTATAATCAGCCAGATGAATAGATATGATGTAAGCTAGATACGTACCCTAAGTTCCGTTGGCACATGAGTGAACCAATTCCTGGCGAAGTTAAACAGCTCCATTCCAGTACTGTACGCCGCGTATTGATTATTTGGTACGCTGCCTACATTTTGATTGGAAGGTACAAACTCGTAGACCCTTTGGAAAAGAGGCTGGTTCTTAACTTCATTGGGCAGCCGAGACGTTTGGTCTTGCGCAGTATCCATGGCCTTTTCAAAACTGTTGCGCTGGCTGGCATCGTCCAGTTGGTCGTAGAATCTCTTGAGGTTGAGGCACATGGTTGACACCGCGACAGGCGAGCTTACCATCGCCGCGTACGCTTGCAGCAGATGCGTACGTTTCACGTCATCAAGGCCTTTGTTTTTTTCGTTGTCTGCTGCGAGACTGTCCAGCAGGTTGTGTATTCTTCTGACATGCAGAGTTTTCAAGCCATCATCACCGGGGAACAGAGCGCGAATCACTTTCTTTAGCGCTTTGTAGTCTTCTTTCTGCCTCGCATCCTCATCCCACGGCGTTGGTTCGACCCCATTGCCAACATAAACTCTCGACACCACTAACTCATTCTTTGCTCCCTTGTAGCCATAAACCCTCAGGTCGCCCGTCCCGAACGCCCCATTGAAGGCCAGGCCAGCTCTATGAGCACTCAGGATGCAGGTCAACACGCCGTGAAGAATCCTCCCACCAACTTCAGTCAGCACCGGCACGTTCACGGGTCCCAGCGTCATAGTAGGTATGCTTTGGTTTTGTGTTAGGACTCCCGGCTTGCTGAATACAAGATATCGAAGCGTTCAGAGATTTGTATATAAAATTATAAAGAATTGTAAATGACAAACTAACCCTCTAATTCAGTTCGAAAAGATCTGTCATTATAATTTCTATTACTAACCCAAATACGATAGTAAGAAATAGTTACATGTGCTATTTAGTTTACCACGTAAAAATACATGTCCTAAAATTTCTTAGACGGACATAATTTCTTTTTCTCTCAAGGTACGCTGTAGACCATTAGATGTGTATCGTGATACGTGTACAGGAGGAGAGAGACAAATACTCCTACTGTGCATATATCACGATGCACATATAATAATGGTTCACATCGCAAGGATATGTGCTCTTGGGAGTAATTTTTTCTTTCTAAAATACCTTAAATTCCAGGTCGGAGGAAGTTTTTCGGGAGGAGGGTTGCCTTCACCCATGAGATAACTTAGCGTCATGTCCCTTGTCCTGCACACGCGTACATTAGGACGTTCGAATTGTGTGTGGTTCTAATGTGAAAGTTGTTAAATGACTAATATTGTAATATGCATATCTTTCTATATCTACTGGTTACAAATCTCTAAAAATTATTTTGTATACAAAGATAAATAAATCCTAAACCACTTCATAATTTAGATATAATCGAAATATAACAAATTCAAATAAAGTAGGGGTGTACATAGTGGTCCACCTACCTGTTGCCGCCACGAATCCTGGCAAAGGCATTTAGCGTGCACTGATGCCCAAGTGCGTCATAGTCTCTGAGAAACGTACCATGCCGTAATGGCTTGCCACCAAAAATCAGATGCTGCTCTGTGACAGGAATCCCTTCCCGCTCCTCTATAAGAAGTTTCACTCCTTCCACGCCATCGCTTGCCAAGTTGACATTCAAAACAATTGTACGGTTGCATGTCCGAACAAAAATCTGCCATTATGAAGATTAGCCTAAGGAGACCCCTTAAATCTATATCTAAATCAACCACTTCTTCTATTACGACAAATAATCCAAATTAACCCTCCGGTAAACACAAAAAATCATCTACAACAATATATAGCTATTATATTGCATTTAAAAAAAAATCTAGCTCTGCCATTATGAAGATTGCCTAAGGTAACCCCCTTAAATCTATATCTAAATCACCCATCTCTTCTATTATGAAAAGTAATCCAAACTAACCCTTTGGTATCCACTGAAATTACCCGCTCTGCGATTTGAAATATATTCTAAAGTATCACATAAATTAACCATATTGTGGAAAATATTCCGAACTAGATTTAGAAAAAGGTGGATTCCCGTAGACGTTTTTGAACAGGGGTTGTTTGCCAACTTCCTTGCATTACAGACGCGATGTGTGTTGCACATCCCGCATGGCATCAACGAATATGCGCTTGGGATTGCCATCTAGTTGGTCGTAGAATCTCTTGAGGTTGAGGCACATGGTTGACACGGCGACAGGCGAGCTCACCATTTTTTTTTTCACGATGACACTATTGGCACATTTTTCATTAAGCAGAAGGGAGTTTTGTTACACCTAGAGGGGGAAAAACGGTAGTCGCGAGATCACCGAACCCCCGAACCAAAGGAAAGTTACAAACGACTACATAAGAAAAAATTTGCGACAATGACCGAGGTACAGCTCACGCCATGCCATCATCCAACCCGGCTAAGTTGAGGTTGAGAGCCGCCGGGTTGAACTTCGCCATTGAGCAACACACGGAGCACGTTACGCTTCCCGAAGGACATGTCACCTCGAATTGCTGCATGAGTTTGTCCTCGAGGTCCTTATCAACAGCTTCCTCGTTCACCTGAATTCCCATTTTCTTTAGCAACACGATCTGGGCCTGCCGCGTAGCATTGGGCGCCCTTGGCTTGGCCGCAATGCGACCACTCCTCCCGAGGGTGTGAATGGAGACAGGTGTACGCCAGCGCGCGTCTTGGCTTTGGCGGGTACTTAAGATCGGGTCTAGAAAGGAAGACACACCTCCTCCTCGATCGACCTCCTCGAATTGACCCACCAGGGGCTGCCGGCGGAGGCGTGGTGCTCACACCAGCCGCCCCAGCTTCCGAGGAGTCGTCGGTCCCAAGAGTCCCGTCTTGCCCCTGGTGCCACGACCTCAGCGGCGGACGGCGCCGCTACGGGGCCACCGGCGGGCACACCAGCAGGAGTCGCCGGTGTGGCTGCCGTCGGCGCAGCGTCGCCGCATCTCCGTCGTCCGCTGCGGTGCCTCCTCAAACGCCTCACCATCCGCAAAGCAGAGTCGGGTCATCCGTAGTGGAGACGGTGGCTCGGACAGCGCCCGGCCCCGCCGGCCAGGGGTAGCGGCGAGTAGATAAGCGCTTCGACGAGGGGGGCGCGCTCATCAAGAATTGGGTCGACCCAAACTTGTGGCCGCGACCCTCGCCAAGAAGAGCGACGGGTCGGAGGTGATGGCGGTTGGGGGGATGCAAAGCCGTGCTGAGCTCTTTGTGGCCGCATGTCTCGATGCGCCCGGCGTCGGCGACGGCGTGGCCCGAAACGCGTCGACGGCGGGCGCCCCGGCGAAAGCCCGATGCTTGACTTCGGCGGTGGCGCCCCACAGGCGCCGCATCGTCGATGTCGAAGGGCGTCTCCCACGGCCGCTGCGTCGCCCGAAGTCGAGGGGCTTCGACAAAGATCTCTCCAACAAGGATCGAGGCCGTGTGCGGCCCTCGCACACCAAGGGCCCTCGCCATCGCCCAAAGCTGCCGGCGGCAAGGCGTGGGTGCGCCGGCGTGTGACCCGCTGAAGGGCGGCGAGGTGGACGGCGGGCGATGGCGCTTGCAGTCCCTTGCCCGGTGCCTCGTGTCGAGGCGATGAGGCAACGTGGCGGGGAGGTGCACCGGGCGGCGATGTGGCCCTCCGCCAAGCGATTGAAACAAAGACCGACGGGCGAACTCGGCACCGGCCGGGCGGTGGCGAGGGTGGCGCGGAGGCCGGCGATGTCCATGGCGACGCTTACTACAAGGGGTGAAGCCATCGGCGTCGATCACGTGGGGCCGTCGCGAGGAATGTGTTGCCGATGGAGAGGTGGACCAAGGCGCAGGCGCCGGGACCCCGGGCGCGCGGCAGCGGACCAAGACGGCGATGCACGTGCACGCGCCCCAAGGCCGCCGCGGTCCTCCTCCTACATCGCCGGCGTTGGCGATGCGCGTGGGCGCCCGGCACCAAAAAGCACCCTCCACGTAGGGGCGGCGGCGCCCGACGACGGGGTTCGCACCACGTGCCGGGGCCGAGGTGAGGGGTGATGCGCGAGAGCCGGTGCTCACGCTGCTCCTCCTCCTCCCCGTCGGAGGAGTCACACCGGCCGCAGGTGCTTCGCCTGCCAGGCGGAGGAAGGGAAGAAGACCGTTCCGAGGCCTACGTCGTCGTCGGAGATGTCCTCGGTAGCGGCGAGGACCTCGGCGGGGGCACCCCATCCACCGACCCGGCGGCAGGCAACGGGGTGAATGGAGGTGGCGACGAGTTCGGGGCGGATGGCCGCACGAGGGCGATGTCGGGTTCCAAACGATCCGGCGAGCCGGGCGCCGAGGTCGCCCGGGGCTATGGGAGGCGACCGCGAGCCCCCCCCGCCGGTGGTGGCGTGGCGGCGATGCGCGGGGCCACAACTTGGGCGGCGGAGTTCGGACGACCGCCGTCTTCGGCTGCCGTCCGGCCGTCGCCCGCATCCAAGCCCTCCCCAGCCGAGGCGGGCCGGCGGCACCTTGCCGGCGCCGGCCGATGGGGGACGGCCGGATAGTCCGGGCGGCGCCGGCCGGGGCACCCGACCGGCGGCGGCGGGATAGTCCCGGGCGGGGCGGAGGGCCGGGCGAACCCCACGCCGCCGACGCATCCGGCCTGGCGGGTCGCGGCTCCGGCGGCGCGGGCGCGTGGCCGCGGCCGGCGGCGCCACGCTCGGCCGCGCCTGCCGAACAGAAAGGAGGGGACCGGCTGGCGGGGAGGTGTAGGTTGAGGTGGGAGGCGCGGGCGCCGGGGCGCCGCGGCCGCCGGGCGCCGGCCGCTGTTGCGCCTGGTCGCCGGGGGCAGCCCAACGGTCCGAAAGCCTCCCGCTCGGACTTTCGAACGGACCCTATTCGAGGTGATTCAGCGAGCTCACCATCGGCAGCGCTGCGAGAAGATGCATACGTTCCACTGGGTCAAAATCCTGAGTATATAAATAACTTGTGTCTTGTTTCATACGTTCCACTCCAAAATGGCAACGGGGACCCGATCCCCGATTCCCCACACGGGAATTCCTCTATTAGGGGACGGGGATGGGGGAGATTTGATCCCCACGGGGATGTAATTGGTAGGAACGTTATCCCCGTCGGGGATGACGGGGACGGGGATGGTTGCCTTGTCCCCGGCCCCGACCTCCGTCGCCCCGCCCCGTGAAAGTAGCACCATGCTGCAAGGCGCTAGAGCCCATATAGGGGCCCAATAACTTGCTGTGTATATAAGCCACTATCCAGAGCATCCAACCCTAATTCCCCAGTCCTCCACTCATCCAGTCAAGCCGTCGCGCCGCACGCGGTGTTCACTCAGATTCGCGGCGAGCAGGTCAGTCCACCACTTCAGCGACCGTCAAAATCGGACTCATCCAATGAGCTCCGATGCCCATGAGCGAGCAGCAAGCAAGCGCAGCAGACTATGTGCACCGCCGTCCGCACGCAGTTGCAGAAGCAGACGATCTGAACACCTCAGAGATCCACCGCAACTTCTCCAGTCTCCACTCTCGATCTCCCTCCCTTAGCTGCTCTCTTTCAATTGATAGTCTTTATTTAATACAGCAGCAACTTGCGAGATGCTTGTGAGCATTTCTAGATCATGTAAATCTGTGATATACTAGTACTCTGATATTTTTTATTTGGAGCTATCAATGTTTCTCGTTCTTTGTGTTTTGACACATGAAACATCGTTGTTTGTTCTTTCGATTTTGTGAGATTGAAAACTGAACAAAAGCTCCATGCCACAGATTCGCTTTGGTCCTTTTCTCCTCGAATGATTTGTTTGTGTCCAGGACGGGTTTCCCCGAAAATCCCCGTCTGCGGGGACGGGGATGGGAAGAAAAATGAACCCGACAGTCTTCACGTGGGGAAATAATTTCCCACGTTGGTGAGCCATACGACGGGAATTCCCGTTGCCATTTTGGGTTCCACTGGGTCAAAATCCTGAGTATATAAATAACTTGTGTCTTGTTTGTTATCTAGGTTCTAAACTTTTAGAATGCTACTTTTAAGTTCTAGAAAATATCAGATCCTGGTGGCACATGCATGAACAAACACACATGTGTTATCAAGCTTGTGGTTTGGTTCGCTATGCGTGCATTCCACACACCATGGCAAGTTCTAGAAAATATCAAAGTGTGTTATTTAGGCCCTTGAACTTGCGATATTACGTTATTTAGATCAAATAGACCCGATCTACTTGCATGCCACAGTGGTTAGATCACAACTCATTATTGTGTAAATCTATTTACTCTGGCGGTTTTTAGCTTGGGCCCACATAATTTTTTCTACTGGCGCCTGCTCCTTATGAACCTTCAGTGAAGAAAATCCCTGCCACTAGGAAAAATCGTTTCTATACTAGTGTGAGGAGCACCAGATTTGTCATTGTCGTCACCACTACTAATGACATCGTGGCCTTTGATGGGTGCGGATGGGCAGTTGGCAATGGCACACTAGATAGATTGGAACACGGAGAGAGAGAGAGAGAGAGGGGGGGGGGGGGGGAGTATGGAGATGGAGCTCGAAGTGAGAGGAAGAGCATGTAGATGGAGACTAGAGATCAACATATGGGCTGGTTGGAGTTCATTTAGATTTAGATTTTTTTATATGACAAGTTTGAGGACTTAAAAAACAAAATTTTGAGAGTTCTGGACATGGATGATATACTGCAAGACAAGGTTTGGGTACCTGAAAATACATTTTGAGAATTTAGAGACCTGATTGACACAACGAGGCAAGCTTATTAAGGACGGCTTCTATATTTTACTCTATAGTATATATGTTGGCATCTTTGCTATCCCTGCTGATTGATCAAAATTACTATATACTATGATTGCTGTCATATCAGAATTTACAAAAATTACTATAGTGGAGATAGCTGGTTGTGTAAATAAACGGACGGTGCTCACCTCTATATTTGTTCCATTTTGCATGTTTGCATGCAAATCATATTGGGTGCATGCCTTTGCAAAATTGCTCTATGCCTATCCCACGCCTTCCAAAACTACAAATTCTACGTTCCTCTAAAAGACGTTTAACATATGATTGCTGTGTCACAAAGTTTGCAAATTGCATCATGCTTCTTTTTAATATGCTTCTCATAATTTGGATAATAATTAACAACATTAACCAAATAAAGTAGGGGGTACGTAATGGTCCACCAACCTGTTGCCTCCTCGAATCCTCGCAAATACATTTAGCGTGGACTCATCCCCAAGCGCGTCGTAGTCTCAGAAACGTACCATGCCGTAATGGCTTACCACCAAAAATAAGATGCTGCTCCGAGACAGGAATCCCTTCCCGTTCCTCTATAAGACGTTTCATTTCTTCACTAGTACAGAATTTATTTTAGGTGACACCCCCCCTAAACATTCCATGGCGGGCATACCTTTTGCCCGCCACGGTTAATAACGGCAAGCCACCCTAGACTGCCCGTCACGGTTAATTATTTTCCGTGGCGGGCAAATGCTCGCCACGAAAAATAACCATTAACCGTGGCGGGCATATTAGAATGCCCGCCACGGAAAATTTATTTACCGTGCTGGGCAAGGTTAAATGCCCGCCACTGAAAAGGCCAAGGCCCATTAGGCCCAAGCCAGGCCCGATAGCTGGCTTCATATATATAGATGAACTTAGGGTTAGGGTTCCAAAGCCCCCCACACTTCCATCCACTCTCAGTCGCCTCCACCTCCCACCGCGCAGCGCCCCATCACCTCCCACCGCGACATCGCGCGGCGCCCCCTCCCTCCCACCGTGACTCCCTCTCTCTCTCTCACTCCGGTCGCTCTCTACCTCTCACTCCGGCCAGCCATCCCTCCCTCTCCACTCCGGCCAGCCATCCCTCCCTCTTCACCCGGTCGCATGATGCAGCACGTGAGGAGGCGGAGTGGCGCAAGCATGGGACCTGGCGGCGCTCAGGGCGAGGCCCTCCGCGCACGGCGGCGCTCAAGCTGGGAGATCGAGGAGGAGTGCATCCGCCCTCGGAGGTAGGTCTCTGTCCTCCATCTCTCCATCTCTCTCTCTATTCATCTCTCACTCATCCCTCTCCTCTTCGTAGATCCGGCCATGACGGTGTCGAGATCCGGTGGTGGCGCATCCGGGGCCCGGATCAAATAAAAAGATAAAAGCTTTGTAGCAAAAACTTTGTAGTAAAGCATATCATATTATATGTTCACTTGTAGAACTACTCATGTGGAGTCAAAAAAAAGTTGGATTTTTGATTTTATGATTTTTCTATTATTTACTATGATTTTTCATAGATTCAAACGAAACGGGAAAAAAAAGAAAAAGACAAAACTACTGTTACTGTAGCAAACCCGCTGGTGCTGTAGCAAAACCGCCTGCCAAACCCGGTTTTGGACTGGATGACACATTTAAACAAGTTCAAGGACCTATTTACCTAGTTTCCTAAGTACATGGACCGGATGAGACTTTGGGACAAGTTCGGGGGACCTCCAAAGGATTTTACTCTATTTCTAATTAGACCGACATGGATGAAACATCCATCATCGAGTGCCTAGTTTCACTTTATAGTTTCAGTAGACATTTAGTTCCATAACTCATATAGAGTTGGTGTTCGTGGCAAGAGAGTTTTATATAGATGAAACTCACTTCTTCTCTCTTTTTTAAAATTATTGCCATATGATCAAAACATCTATGTGGCGGTCTATTAAAAAAAACTTTCATTGAGACCGACCTTAAAATACTAGTGGCTCATTTGGAGGCTCCATGTTAACTCTTATATAAATACTCCTACGTATAGAAAAAAAGAAGCCATTTTGGACAAGGTTTGGGTCAAACATTGGAAATATAAATTATATGAATAACTTTTAAGTCGCTGAATTTGAAAATATGAAAATCATATAAATAGATTTATCTTGAAAATTACTTTCATAAAAATATACATATATAACTTTTCAATAAATATTTTTATAGAAAAAAGAAGTCAAAAGTTGCGTTTTAGAGACCGTGTCACTATGACTTCTTTTCCTATACGGAGGGAGTCCTAAGAGATCTCAAATAGTAATGAGAAGTTGGAACTGATCGAACAAGAATAGATGCATGCGCAGACGGTGACATGCGAACCTGTGATTCGTGGTTGATGGGCTCTCGTGGTAAACTAGTTGCAACTGCAGCACGGTCCATGTCTTTCAAGTTCGATACAATCTCCAGCGTACGATACTCATCTACTGCAAGGCATCAACATCCAAGCAATCAGCATCCCAATGTTACTTAACGATCGATCGTGCAGATAAATTTGCCGAAACAAAACCATATTATTTGGACGTATACAAAAGATAAGTGTGGTCGAGCCCGAGAGGGCCAGTGACCAATCTACCCTTGGATATGGTGACCGTATTCCCTATAAATATGATGCTCTATAACAGTTAAAACATGGGGATTGAGGGTGTGTTTAGATCCCAAAATTTGGTGCAAAATTTTGGAGGAATGTCACATCGCACACTGTAGCACGTTTCATTTGTTAGTGGTAAATATTATCCTACCATGACGTAACTAGGCTCAAAAGAATCGTCTTGTAATGTATATCTAAACTGTGTAATTAGTTTATTTTTTTTACCTACATTTCGCACTCGTTACATGTGCGGCATTTTGATGTGATGGGGAATCTTCTTTTTGCATAGTGGAATTTGGAGAAAAGTTGGGGTGCTAAACACACCCTGAATGTCATTTACTGTTCCTCAATTATCATGTTGCATTTATGTTCTATTTATTGCTTTGGGTCCACTGCCAAGGGACATTCGATCTCATAATCAAAGGGGTCACAACAATTGATAAAAAAAAGGTCACAACAACAGTTAAGTATCCTAAAATTTGGCGCCATCCGTGGGGCCCCACTATACCCACATCAATTGCCTAAAAAGCAGCACCGAAGATACCTTTGGGAGACCCATGAGCTTCAAACCCACCTTCACCCCTACCCCTACTCCCTCCATCCCAGAATAATGGACGTTCTAGCGTTCAAAAAAAGTGTCATAAAGAAAGACGTTCTAGCCTCTACTCTCTTCGTCCCAGAAAGACTGATGTTATGGGAAGCGTGTCAGTCAAACTTTCTCAACTTTGACCAAGTTTATAGCAAAAACGTGCAACATTTATATCTCCAAATAAATTTGTTAAAAAACTAGACTTAAAGATCTTTCCGATGATACTAATTACTTAGCATAAATATTTATATATTTTAATATATAATTCTTTGGCAGTTTGAAAATGTTGAATTTTCGGCGAGCGAGAATGACAATCTCAATGGGACGGAGGGTAGTAGCTCCTACAACAAAAGTACGTCAGTTGTCCATCCATCAACTCCTGCCATCCACTGTAGCAATAAAGAAATGGTAATGGTTGCCGAGTGTGAGGAGGCTCCCAGCCAAGTGCGGTTCCCAAGTTGCATGTGGAAGATTCTTCGTAGGGGTTGCAGGGTCATTTTGAGTGCACGTTGATCTCCGTGAAGACTCCCAGGACGTCCTTTAATTTGGGACAGAGGGAGTATATGGAGTATATCCATATACTCCCTCTGTCCTCAAAGCTTCAATTGCTGGAGCAAAAATTTATCCACTAACGAATTGATTCTCAGAGATTCTGTTCGGTTGTTTAGAGCACTCTCAATGCAAAAACCACCATAGTTTCTATGGACATTAATTATACTTGCCACCTAAGCATTTTGCTGATGTGGCAAGGTATTTATTGAAGAGAGAGAGCAAAAAAAAATCATAGAAACCAGGTCTAAGTTAGAAACCATATCTACAAGGCATAAATGGATGCGACCGGTAGGGAATGAAGAGAGAATGCACGTGATTGGATAAAAATTTGTTTTGTAGAAACTATCCATTGGAACCATGATTTCTATATGTGGCATCTATGGAAATTAATATGTATAGAAACTACATATAATTTCTAGCACTGGGAGTGCCCTTATGTGACTGACTGATGTTGATTTGTTGCGAGAGAGAAACACTGTATCGTGGCAAGCCAACACCAACCAGGTTTAGGCAATACTCCTCCGTCCCAAAATAAACGACGCTATGGGAAGCGTGCGGTCAAACTTTCTCAACTTTGACTAAGTTTGTAGAAAATACGTGAAACATTTATATCTTCAAATAAATTTGTTAAAAAACTAGACTTAAAGATCTTTCCGGTGATACTAATTACTTAACATAAATATTTATATATTTTAATATATAATTACCGGTATTTTGAAAACATTGACTTCTCGGGAAGCGAGAAGGTCTTTTATTTTGGGGACGAGAGGGAGTAGTCCTCGTATTCCCCCTTTCTTGCAAATTACTACGACATCCCTTGCCGTCTCGCACTTTCTTTGACCGCACCTCCTACCCATTGAGTCTCCTTCCGTCTCCCTCTTCACCACCATGCCGCCCCAACTCCTCCAATCGACGAGATTGGCGGCGGCTCCCAAAATCTCCGATCCCGAGAGCGTTGATGGCGCCGGTCCTTTTAATGGCTCCTCCTTGCACGGCAGATGGCCGTGGCACAATGGAGCAAGGAGATCCGGATGACGGTGGCGGCGGCGGGATCCGGGCTCCGGCGGTGGCATCGGCGGGATCCGGGCTCTGGCGGTGGCGGCGGCGGGATCCGTGCTCGTAGCTCGGACTTGGCGGGATCCGGGCATGCCGCGGTTCCACGGCCGCGTCGGCCGTCGTGGACGCGCGGTGCCTGTTCAGCGGCCACGGTATCATTGCTCGTGGAAGCCGCGGCTACGGCGGCGGCGGGATCCGGTCGGGAGCACCAAAGATCGAAGACGGCGAGGTTGTGCGGACTCGGAATTTTTAAAAAAAAAAAAAACGGAAGAAGAAGGCCATCTTTGATGTGCGGATTCGGAGGAAAAAGAAGGCTATCTTTGTTGTCTTTGGACTCGGAGGAAGAAGGCCATGCTGAGGTCCCGGACTCGAAGATGTTGTTGTGGTTTCGGCTGGTGGCGGGGAGGATTCCGTAGCGGCCGAACTTGCTGCAGGTGATGTTCCAGGCACCATAGCCTGTACCGTGCGTGCCATGGAAGAACAGTACCGCGACATTGCACTGAGTATGGTTCCACCCTGTGGTGTGTGGTGTTGCAGCGGTATTACGGCGAGAGGTCCTGCATGGCGGCGGCCTTCTTGGTGTGGTGCGGTCTGCTCTCTCTCTTGGGTACGATCGGCGCGGGGTTATGACTTGAGGCTCTCGGCGGTTGCTTGAGAGTGGTTCTCGGTGGGCGCGTGAGCAGTTTTGTTTCGGTTTCCAGTTTTGTTGCCTTGTCGAGGTTATTGTACGAGGGCTTGGCCGTGTTGAGGTCCCAATCCGACCGGCCGATGAGTGGTAACCCGTGTTGATGTCCCAATCCAACCGGGTGGAGTTTAGTTGGTTTTTTCTTTTTTCTTCTTTTCTTTTTGTGTTGTTTTCGTTGTTTTTCCCAGTCACGGGACTCTCCTTTTTAATATAATCGGTAGTTCGGCGTGCAGTTCGTTTCAAAAAAAGTATGTATAGGATATGTTTCTCTACTCCCTCCGGCATGGTATTAGAAGTCGTTTAGGATAGCGACACGATCTCCAAAACATAACTTAGACCTCTTGTTATGATAAAAAAATTTATAGAAATATGATATATGTATACTTTTATCAAAGTATTTTTTTAAGACAAATCTATTCATATAATTTTCACATTTCCAAACTCAACAACTTAAAAAGTTATTGATGATTTATATTCTCAATGTTTTAACCTAAACCTTGTCTAAAACGACTTCTAATACCAAACCGGAGGGAGTACATTCTTTACCGGGCCTAGATGGGCTGTTTGGGCCCCTAATTTACCGAGGCGGCTGCGTTTTGCGTAAATCGATTAACCAAGGCGGTTTATTGTAACCGCCTTGGTTAATAAAAAATCCTGCCCGCCTCGGAGGGGGTTTTGAAAAAGGTCACGGTAAATGTTTTTTTTTGGTAGTAGTGATTGAGCTCATCGAGAAGAGGCACAGAATTGGTGAAATCTAGAGGCAGGGTAGAGTTGAGGACATAACAAACAAAAGGGCTGAAGTGCATAACTCGCTTCAGGAGAGTGGATGAGTACATAGCTGCTCACAAAGTTAAACCAACTAGCCAACACCCTCCAGAAAACCAAAACCTGCTGTCATATCTGCTGCAGCAACCGAGGAGCCATCATCAAGCTTGACCACTCCCACCATCCTGGTAACCACAGACCCTAGATAAAACCGTACCCATTGTTGATTACTCCCTCCGGGATGGTATTAGAAGTCGTTTAGGACAGCGACACGGTCTTCAAAACACAACTTTGACCTCTTATTATTATAAAAATATTTATGGAGATGTGATATATGTATACTTTTATCAAAGTATTTTTTAAGACAAATCTACTCATATAATTTTTACATTTACAAACTCAACAACTTAAAAGTTATTGATGATTTATATTCCCGATGTTTGACCAAAACCTTGTCCAAAACGACTTCTAATACCATCCCGGAGGGAGTATATCCCCAAGAAGCAGTCATGATCAATTGGAACGCTAATGGCCTTTAGGGTACAAGCCATTAGCGGGGGTCGATATATATATGTATGAAGGGGCAAAGGGCTAGGGATAGCTGACACTCTCCACGATCTAGTCGCCGCCTTTCTCCCTAGGGTTGTGGGCGCCCAAGCCGCTGCCGTCACCCTTCCTCTTGCTGCATGCGCGGTGCTAGCACACTGGCATCACGGCATTTCATCCCCGCACATGTGGATACCGCTGCACAGCATGTCTAGTGGAAACAATCCATGATCCTTTACTCGTATGTTATCTTGGTTCAACGTGGTAGATGTGCTAGCGAATAGCATACTAATTTTCCTACACCCACTACCCAAATAAAAGTGAACAACTTGACTTCAACTTTTGGAGTCATCCTAACAATCTCTGGGGGATCCCAATGATGACCATGGTAATAAAAGGAAAAGGAAGGAACGCCAGCGAAGGGTACATCATGTGTCCACAAACGGTCCCTATCAAAATTCCCATTAGTTTTGATAGCAACATTTAGCGAAACCGTACTACAAATTTAGATAGTATCTTGCATCAGTTTTGATAAGTAGGTTTTTAGTTCGCTGATTATTTAGGTTGCCTAATTCACCCCTCGCCCTCTTAGGTGTCACGGTCCCTTCAGCGATGTTTTCATAAAAACCAAGAAGAATGCACCAAAGAAACATGGGACAACACTCTTCCCAAAACCATAAGGCTAGCACCAAACTAGGCGGGGGCGGCATTATTTTCGAAAGCCGCGAGCCTCACAACAAAGAAAATGGGGGTGGTGTTCCTTCCAAAAAATGCAAACCTCGCACCAAAGAAAACATGGGCGCTCTTTTTTTTTTAAAAAAAATGCAAGCCTCGCACCAAAGAAAACATGGGCGGTAGTTTTGCGAAAAAAAACGACCCCCTTGCCCCGAAAAAATGAGGGTGGCGTTCCTTCCAAAAAATGCAAGCCTCGCGCCAAAAAAAAAAACGGAGGAAGTGTTTTTCAAAAAAAAAAAAAAAAGCAAGCCTTGCTCCAAAGAAAACAGCGCCACGCTCTTTCCAAAAAGCCTCATGCCAAATAACCACCACCCTCGCGCCAAAGGAAAGGCATTGCTTGTCCGACATCACAACCGTAAATGAAGGTCAACAACATAAAAACAACACAGCATTCACTTTAGCATATAGCCAAATTTTTATAATCCCATCACACAAAAGATACACAAAATTCATCAAGTGCAAATACATCAAGTCCGGTGGTATATACAGCCATAACCTAAAAGAAACCTTTGTCGGCACTCCCAAGTACTCAAGCAATCCTCCTCAAAACATAAACCCTCCGTCCACAAATAAGTGCACCTTTTGACTTCTTCACTTCTTATTTGACTGTTCGTCTTATTTAAAAATTTTTAATAAATATTATTTGTTTTGTTATCACTTAGTTAATCATTTAAGATATTTTCATAATAATTTATTTCTTTTTATTATTTGCACAAAAATTTAAATGAGACGAATGGTCAAACAAAAATTATAAAAGTCAAAATGTGCATTTATTTGTGGACAGAGGGTGTACCTGAAAAGCCAACAAGTTTGTTCATCCCAGGGACTGCTCACAGAAGCAGCTTAAGCGAAGGTCCACCATTGATGCATCTAAGTGAAGCTCTACCCTCAATCCAGCTACCTTCACCCAAGGCAGGTGGCCATGAAGACAGCCGCGTAGTGACCAGTCTACCCTTGGATATGGTATACCTCATTGGATATAATAGTTATATAAGTGGCATTCATAGACCCTGTACATATGACAGGGGATTGAATGTCATTTATTGCTCCTCGTTTACCTTGTTGCTTTTACCTTCTCTTCGCTGCTTTGGGTCCACTACCGAGGGAACTTCAACCTCGTAGTCGAAGGTCCTGACAGTAACAGTAGTTCGTATCCAACAGGGTGCGGTCTATAACACCAACCGTCCTTGAGAATGTAGGGCATTTCTAGAGGAACAGGAAACATCAAATACCTCTAGAAATTGATTTCTAGAAGCAGTTCATCTTTGGAACCACCGGACGAAAACCATCGGTCCGAGCCCAAAACGTGATTTTCTTGTTGGAAACTCCTCCAATCTCATGGGGAACTTGTAAATTACATGTGGAATAAGTTTCCTCTTGAGATAGGACCACCCTCTCTATTTACATGAGAGGATCACGACCGATTGAGAGATCAATCTATCCAATCATCAAAACACAATGTCTATACCTCATTTTTTTTTATCTCCAAACCCTAGCTTTTCCAACCCCTTGCTGTCCAGCATGTCTCAACGAGATTTGTCTGCGTTCTAGGTGACCTTACCAATCCTAGAGCACCCCTGCTATGCGTCTCCCTGATGGGTCTTCCGGGAGGCGTTCGTGGGTTTATCGGGCGAAGAAACGGCGTCTAATCGGCCTCGCCATTGGGACCTCCCTCCTCTTCATGCTAAGGGTGTGTGCGGCCTTGGGCGATGTAGGCCCTACCGGTGTGACCCGAATTGGCATCAATAATAGCTTTTGCTATGCATTTAGATATACATTATGTCTCGATATATAGTAAAAACTATGTTTCTAGAAAAGCTAGAACAATTTATAATTTAAAAAGGAGGAATTATTAAACTTGTATAAGTTAATATAGATGGATACATCTTGTGCTTTGTAACGAGTGACTAGGCAGCGTGGTGGAAGACTTGTGTGGAGCTCGATGTAATAGGTCTAAATCCTTGTGGATGCGCATACTTGGGCACGATAATTTTTTTTTATTTTTGACGTATTTTAATTTTTTTGCTCTTTTTCCAAACATTTTTTTTGGACGGTTTGATTAATCCCTTAAGTCAATCACACTTAAAATCAATTTACGGAGGGTGGTTGCCAACCGTCCTTAAGAAAAACGATTTTTGGTATCACCCCCTGTAAAAGCCTCATTTATCATTGGGGCCATAGGTACTTATAAAAATAGATTTAGATGGTGTCTAAAAATCATGTGTATTAGTATTTGTCTAAGATATGGAAAAAACGGCCGGGCATAGTGTTCGTTCCTTTCCGGGTTGAAGGCCAAATTGTAAACTCTCTACCCGCAGGATTCGGGCTCGATGGGGCGGTTTTTTACCGGAAATAAAAATTTAAAAACTCGGTAAAAGTGAAATTTCTGAGATTTTTGATCTTGTTGATTTTGATGACCAGATAATACACCTGCATAAACATGAAATTTCGAGATGTGCCACGAATTTCACTCTGCGCCTTCTAGTGTCTGCTTGTGGATGCTGACGCTCGGCGCCTCTATGCAGACATTGTTGATGTTGTGAACCGCATCAAACACGACCAACACTTCTGCATTTACCTGGACACAATGGTAGCCACGTTGGGTGGAGCAGGTACTGGTAGCTGTACAGCAAAACATTGGATGAAAAACAGTTAACTGAAACTTTTATGAAAAAGGCACTGCAAAACTGTACCAAAACAATTGACTGAACCATTCAGTTAACTGAAACTTGTATCATGTGACTGTATTTAATCCGACAAAGTGTAGGAACTCTATTACAGCTTACTGGATGATGTAGGGCATCACCTGATCCTTCATTTTCATCAGCAACCCCTGAAGCCACATGGTCACAATTTGTAGCGCCATTTACTGAAAAAAAAAGGAAATTGAAAAAGATGAGTGAAAACAAGACTTAACTACAACGGGTATGCAACAACACAGGCTCACTGCACTCCATCTGCTCCATTAGCAAGAAGATGGTAAGCAGCAGCTTTATTAAGTACAGACACAACGACGCCGAGGGTAACCACCGAATTCTAGCACAACACCTGCAGCTCATCGGTAGTGATGTTCCCGGTGCTGTCCGTCTCCACCTTGTTCAGGACTTCAGGTGCAACATCACCGCGATGAACTCACCGTAGTCGGTCGATCTTGCCGTTGTTGTCCACCTCTGTTGGATTCCAACCAAATCACTTTAGCGGCCAGCTTTGCTGTATGCGGCTTGGTTCAGGACGAAAACAAATTGGAGGTGCATCACTTACCACTTGCATTAGCACGTAGAGATCCGATTCCCGGAGGTTGGCACCGACCTTCTTAACCCCCCACTCGATCTTCGTCTGGCAGCAGGCCGGGTTACTCGATCCGCGCGGCGGCGTCACGATGGACACGGGCGCCGGGGTTCTTCACTCGCCTCCTTGGATCGGCGCGTCATCGGGCAGCAGGGTTTACTCGATCAGTGCGGCAGTGGCCCGATGGGTGCGGCGGCGGCCCATCGCGCAGCAGCGAGGATAGCCACCGTGGCCCGGCCCTCGCCCGAACCTCCGGCACAGGCAGGTCCGGCCGCCACGCTGTGCGCCGCCCCACCCGGTTGCGCCACCTCTCTGCCGATCTACCGCCGATCACTGCGTAGTGGAGGTCGACACCTGCGTCGCACAAGAGCTTCTGTTCCCAACGGCCGTCCTCACGCAGATGGGGCGGGCTTCTCTTCCGGCGGCCATCCTCACGAACATGGGGCGAGAGGATGATTGCGCAGGCAAGGCGTCGCGTGGATTGCCGATGAGGAAAGTGCGAGCGGTAGGAGGAAAGTGCTCTCCGATGATCTCGCGCGGCTCGTGCGTTTGATGACGAGCGGGTGGGAGATGTGTCCAATACTTTCGATCGTGACCGTAGATTCGTGTCCGAAAGTAATGAGAGAGAAGGTTAAGAAGGCGTCACAGGGGTTCATTTTGAATGGTTTTGAACGTGGAGAAGTTGGTGCATTAGTAGGGTAGATTAGTGTACCCGTTTTCTATAGCTAGTACCGATTCAAATAAATTATGTGGTGGAATATTGTTTTTACTGTTTGGATGAACTAACTACTACTTCCAGAAAGGATATATGCAGGAAAAAAGGGAGAGAGCTTCGTAATTTACTACTAAAAACTCGGTCCAGAAATGTTCATAAACAAATTATTTAACTCTTACTGCTATTAAATATACGGTGGGGAAGGTTCAGAGACAAATCATCTAACTTTTACTATTGTCTGAAAAAATAATTCTTACTACTAATCCAGAAAAAATATGTTTACGGTTAATCTACTGCGGTAATCTGAAACCTATCATTTTTACTATTTGGATAAAGTATGTACAATTACGTATGAGAAAAGAATCTTACTACTAAATCCTAGAAAATTTCTGCCAGAATCATATGAAGATAAATAAAACAAGTAGTAATGCCTAAATAAAAAAAAATACCGTTCAATTTTGAAGAAGTACTACTTCACATAAAAATCTTACTACTAATTGGAACCTCCGTCAAGAAGCAACATGTCAAAACGTCAGAAATATGTTGCCTTCTATTAGTAGTAAACAATACATATTGCAACTGTCTTTTACGTTGTCAATATATGGACACAGCCAACTTTACCCCAACTACTTCAAATGTTCCTCCGGACTTTGCGCCACCTGCTACTGAAGCATTAACTAGCTCCAATATGCTTTACGGTTGAGAGCCTCCGGCTTACGTTTGCGGCACAGATGCTGATAGGTCCGGTAGTAATATTACTCTTGCTGGTGGATCGTTCAACGGCCGCATATATAAAGCTAGTAGCAATACTTACGGTTGCGGGAGCTGGTAGTAATACTTATGGTTGCGGGATGAAACTTTTCACGGTTCTGGAAAGTTAGACATGAAGGCGAGAAGTAAAACTACGATTGCGGGAGGTAAATTTACTACTGCACATAAGACTCTGACATGAGGCTGCAGTAAAACTTACGGTTGCGGGAGAGGAATTTACTCCGACATGATGTTGTAGTAAGAGTCACGGTTGAGGGTGGAAATTTACTACTGCATGTAAGTTCGTAAACCTCTAAATAATATTTAG
>JADLZK010000498.1:600000-944076 GCA_015847255.1 Hyparrhenia diplandra | reverse complement strand
TACGGGCTAAAAGAGGAATAACCCATTACTATGGAGAAAACCTATAGGTCTGCTCTATTTTTTGGTAGTAGTAGCTACTAGATCCATGTAAATTCCTAATGCTTAACAAGCTAATATTAGTACTTTTATAAGTCTGCTCTATTTGCAAGGTAAAAGTTTCTCTGAACGCAATATTGGAAAAAAAATACAGGCACAAAAAATAACACATGAATAATATTCTAAATATGTATATGCAAATTAGAGAAGTAAGAATTGGACTCCCTTTGATTGTAAGAAAAACAAATTAATGAAAAACTTAGGATTCATATTTCTATAAATTTGGCTATAGCATTCTTTTGGCTCCGCATGAATCACTTGCATACAAGAAACTTTCGTTTGTGTTTGATTTCACAGGTAAAACATGTGAAAACCAGCACTTAAGGTTTTTTTTTCCTACAACTCATCGAAACAACTATTTTTTTAGAATTTTGTGTTTTTGTTACTCTGTTTCATATATGCATTTCTACCATATATATCCTTTTTAAATAATACTTTATCCCAGGGTTAAAAAGTGAACTTTTTCCCCACAAACAATTACTGTATGTAATCCCAAGAAAAAAAAAAAGTTTAAAAAATCTGTGCCACCAGATGGGATGGCCCCACCCTCCATCCTCCTTTCCTCCCTCCCATCAGATTCACCAACCCCCAAACCACACGAACCGAGTGGGGATTATAAATAAGCCCCTCCCAAACCCCTTCTCTCCCGTGCTCCTCCCATCTTCCCTCCTCCGATCCTCAACCTATCATCGCCGCGGCCGTCTCCTCCGCTCCCCGTCGTCCGGGTAAGCAACCAACCGCGCGCCCCTCTCCCTCGTTCCGTTTGGCGCTGGGTGTCGTGTCGGGGGATCCATGTGTACGTGCGTGGCCGATGCTCTGCTTCCGTCCGCCCTCGCGCGCTGCCTGATCTGCATGGTGACGCTGCCGGGATCGGAGGTGGGCCGGCCCGCTCCGGCCATTTCTCTCCTGATCCGGTTGGTCCGGCCGGGTTCGGTCGTGGGACTGGAGCATCGGCGATCTGATGGGTGCGGGTGGGTTGGTTCGATGACCCCGGGGTCCCGGAGCAGAGCTCTGGATCTGAGCCTGTTCGGGGTGTAAATGGATCGATTGGAGTGGGCAATTGCTTCGCTGTCGCTTGGCTCGCGTCGGGGTTAGATCTGATAGTTCCGTTCAAATCGGCGCTGCTGCTGTTGGTTTCGGTTTTGGATCTGAATGGGTTTGGTTAGTTTAGTTTAGTTCAGTCCGTGTTGACTTCGTGACGATCACTAGTATTGGCTGGCTTGTGCCGGATCATTTTTATTTCAACTGTTTCGCGCGCGCTGCTCTGTTGAGATCCAAGGCATTTTGTCACTAGATAGACATGATCTCTGCATGTCGTAGTAGTAGTAGCTTGTGCTGGCAGCCTGGCACTCTGCGCATCAGGGGTGAGTCTGCCGTTTGACTGTCGGACTGATGCCCTTCCGTATGGTTGACTTGTGAGATCTTTCGGATGGGGAATTCGGAATATACAGTGAACCACTGCGTGAAACGGGTGGAGGGGTGGGCTTGCATGTTCCGTGCTGATGTTCTGGATCCACCCCACTGGTAACCAATTATTAGTAGTTAGTAGTAGGTCAAGTGTATCTAGTTGGCCAGCACACACCCTCGACTGGGGCCTACTTTCTGTTGGAGGTTGGTGGTGTACTGGTGCTGGTGCTCCCCTCACCTACCTGACCTACCTACTTACTAGGATAAAAAATATATTTTGTTCCTTGATTGAAACTTTAGTTTTATTATTCTAGTTTATAGTTGTATTAGTCTTGCTTGGGAACAGCGGATCTGATGATGAAACCGATGCATAGGAGTCAGGAGTTCTGTAAGATTGCATAACCTAGATTAATCATAGTGGTATGTTGTCTTTGTTGGATTATCAGCAATATATGAGTACGAACATGGAGTCCATAGTTTACATTTTGATTGGCAAAGGGTTAATCATGCAGTGATTCTTGCATTTTGATAATACGGATGTCTGACACATTATCAGTATGCTCTTTATCAGCATGATCTTAATCATATTGTTCTCATCCATATTGATGTTCCCTGATACAAAAGTTCTCATGGTATTTCTAATTGTATTTCTATTTACGACGCAGAAAGATGGCGCCCCACATTGTTGATACCCTCGCATGGGCCCCAAGAGGAGCCTCAAAGTTCGCCCTTGAGTCTTTCTGGGATGGGAAGAGCTCCGCTAAGGATCTTGAGAAGGTTGCTACCGACCTCAGGGCCAGTATCTGGAAGCAGATGGCTGATGCTGGGATCAAGTACATCCCCAGCAACACCTTCTCCTACTATGACCAGGTCCTGACACCACCGCCATGCTCGGCGCTGTCCCAGAACGCTACTCATGGACTGGAGGAGAGATCGGGTTCGACACCTACTTCCATGGCCAGGGGTAATGCCACTGTCCTGCTATGGAGATGACCAAGTGGTTCGACACCAACTAGTAAGTCCTTTTTGCCTGCTGCTAATGGCAATTTCAGCTTCAGCTCTTGTTTTAATATTTTTGCTGACAAAACTTTGTTCTACTCTGGCAGCCACTTTTATTGTCCCTGAATTGGGCCCGAACACCAAGTTCTCCTCTACTCTTCTCACAAGGCTGTTAACGAATATAAGGAGGCTAAGGCGGTATGATACACTTGTGATATTTTTGTTGTCTCAGTTTAATGTGTTAACATATTCTCCTAATGTTAATTGCCTATTTGTGTACTTGATTGTCTGATGGTTGCTAATACATTTTCATTTCTATTGACTTCATAATTACTTTGATAAAAGTCATTCGATAGTTTAGCATACTGGCTCTTCAGCTAATCTATCCACAAATTACTAGTGATTATTCATTTTATCTTTCACTTGATTAGTAATTTTGATTAGCACGGGATGTACACCCAGATACCTAATTGGTGTAACACTTTCTAAGATTATTATTGTCCTATCAAATTGGTTGCAAACAAACTTGAGTACTTTTGTTTGAACTTGAGTGTTGACATATTGACAAAAATGGCTTTCTTCATGAAAAACAACAATTTCAGGCTACAATAAGAATGTTTGCTCATTTGTATTATAGCTTTGTGATAAGATGGTCATCTTGTTTTTGTTATTTTGCTCTGTTGGAGATTATGTGAAAAGGATTCCTTCCCAGTTTAGTGTATTTCCTATGCATATGCAGTGGGGCAATACAAAGTGACAGTAATATAATTAAGAGTCACATATTTTTTTTGTTGTTTACTCTGAAATATAAAAATGGTGTCTTTTTCTTTCATGGATTTCATATACTTGCCTGTATGACTTATATGTTGTCGCCATGCAGCTTGGTGTTGACACCGTGCCAGTACTTATTGGACCAGTCTCATACCTGCTGCTCTCAAAGCCTGCCAAGGGTGTGGAGAAGGGATTCTTCTTTCCCTTCTTAGCAGCATCCTCCCTGTCTACAAGTAAGATTATAAACAATTTATTAGCTACTGCTGGCTCTTGAGTCTTCAGTTTATAATCTGATGCATGATGATTGTAGGGAGGTTATTGCTGAGTTGAAGGCAGCTGGGGCTTCATGGATTCAGTTTGATGAGCCCACTCTTGTCCTTGACCTTGATTCTACCAAATTGGCTGCATTCTCTGTTGCATACGCAGAACTTGAATCTGCACTTTCTGGATTGAATGTGCTTGTCGAGACTTACTTTGCTGATGTTCCTGCTGAATCATACAAGTATGTTATTCATGTCGCTAGTTCACCCTTTTTCTCAATCATTGTTCCTCCCAGACCCTTTTGTAACGACAGCATACTCACTGTTCTTTTGAATGCAGGACCCTAACATCTCTGAGCGGGTGTGACTGCTTATGGTTTTGATCTTGTCCGTGGAACCCAAACTCTGGGCTTGTGAGTGCTGGTTTCCCTGCTGGAAAGTACCTCTTTGCTGGTGTTGTGGATGGACGCAACATCTGGGCCGATGATCTTGCTACATCTCTGAGCACTCTCCAGTCTCTTGAGGCTGTTGTTGGGAAGGGTAATCAAACTTTCACTGTGTCATAAGATTAGATTTAGTTACAGTTGGACATATCTGATAAAGCCTACTGTTTTTTTTCAGACAAGCTCAAGTTGTATCAACTTCCTGCTCACTCCATGCACACCGCTGTGGATCTTGTGAACGAGACTAAGCTTGACAGCGATTAAGTCTTGGCTTGCTTTTTGCTGCCCAGAAGGTGGTTGAGGTTGATGCTCTGCAAGAAGGCATTGGCTGGTCAAAAGGATGAGGTATGGCTGTTTTTTCTTCTCATTCTATTCTGTCTTAACTAGTCCTTGGTGTTTCTTTTTTCTTCATACAAATTTACACTGTCGTATTCATTTCTGCAAATGTCGCCTACAGGCTTACTTTGCAGCAAATGCTGCCAGCCAGGCATCAAGGAAATCCTCACCCGTGTGACCAATGAAGAAGTCCAGAAGGCTGTAAGTACCTTACCTGGGGCTTAAAAGTTTACACCTGCTAATTCAGATGTGATGTGTACCAACTACCAACCTCTTTTCTGTATATTGTTACAGGCTGCTGCTCTCAAGGGCTCTGACCACCACCGTGCAACCAATGTTAGTGCAAGATTGATGCCCAGCAGAAGAAGCTTAACCTCCCTGTCCTGCCCACCACTACAATTGGTTCGTTCCCACAAACCGCTGAACTCAGGAGGGTCCGGTGAGTACAAAGGCGAAAAAAGTGAGTTTACATTTAATACTAATGCTTCACTTGTCTGTATTTTGTCAGTATTTCTTATTGGAAATTTACCTTGCAGGATCTCGAGGAGGAGTACGTTACTGCCATCAAGGAGGAAATCAGCAAGGTTGTTAAGCTCCAAGAAGAGCTTGACATTGACGCAGCTTGTGCATGGCGAGCCCGAGGTTAGTGCTCTTGAAGTCATTCTGCTATTTTTTTTTTATGTGTTTGAAAAAATAAATTCTGATATCATGATTGCAGCCACTTTTAAGTAACTTATTGGCCTATGTTTTACAGAGAAACATATGGTTGAGTACTTCGGTGAGCAGCTCTCTGGTTTTGCATTCACTGCCAATGGCTGGGTGCAATCTTATGGATCAAGGTGTGTCAAGCCACCGATCATCTACGGTGATGTGAGCACGCCCCAACCCAATGACTGTTTTCTGGTCAACGACAGCACAGAGCATGACATCTCGCCAAATGAAGGGAATGTTGACTGGTCCAGTCACAATCCTTAACTGGTCCTTTGTCCGAATGACCAGCCAAGGTCTGTAACTAAAGCAGAGAGAATTAGTTTCTGGTGTTCAAGGCACCATTTTCTTCCATTTTGGTACTGACAATGCTCCTATCTTCCAGATTTGAGACTTGCTACCAGATTGCTCTTGGCGATCAAGAAGGAAGTTGAGGATCTCGAGGCTGCTGGTATTCAGGTTGGCATTTTACTTGGTTTCTCATTGAATCAAGAGCTTTACACATATTAATCGTTGAATCATATTGCTTATATTATCTCATTGTTGTCCTTTGCAGGTTATCCAAATCGATGAGGCTGCATTGAGAGAAGGTCTGCCACTCCGCAAGGCTGAGCACGCTTTCTACTTGGACTGGGCCGTCCACTCCTTCAGAATCACCAACTCTGAAATCCAGGACACCACCCAGGTCATTATTCTATTGAATTACGCCATGCAGCCTTGGCAGTATGTCAGGTATTCACATCAACATTTCTTGGACATTCCAACTGACTTTCTTCTTTTTGACAGATCCACACCCACATGTGCTACTCCAACTTCAATGACATCATCCACTCCATCATCAACATGGACGCCGATGTGATCACCATTGAGAACTCCCGGTCTGACGAGAAGCTCCTTTCCGTCTTCCGTGAGGGTGTGAAGTACGGCGCTGGCATCGGCCCCGTGTCTCTACATCCACTCCCCGGATCCCGTCCACCGAGGAGATTGCTGACCGCGGTCAACAAGATGCTCAAGCAAAGCTCACCACCAACATCCTCTGGTGAACCCTGACTGCGGTCTCAAGACCCGCAAGTACGCGGAGGTCAAGCCCGCCCTAACCAACATGGTCTCGCCGCCAAGCTCATCCGCACCCAGCTCGCCAGCGCCAAGTGAGGACCCTAGTCTCCACTGTGGCTTTTCCTTTTAACTGAGGGTGTCATCGAAGCCATTTGTTTCCAATAAGGGTCCCCTGTGCCCGTTCTGCTCGGTCTGTGGTTAGATTTAGTATTCTTGTTCTTGCGCGATGATCACCCCACACAACATACTTGTTTTTACTCTGTTTGGTGGTTTTTAAGGCAAGCGCCCGTGTACTTTATTGTAAAACTGAGTGGGGGATATATGCAGTGTTTCATCTGCCACCCGAGGTGTGTTCCGGCTCAAAGTAAAGATCTCGTACCGCCAATTGTGTTTGCGCTCAGGTTAATGGTCCACTACACTATACACCGCCATTACCAAGTCTGTTAAATTGTATCTTGGTTCTTGGACTCTTCTTGCTAGAACTGAAACATTCAGGTATCAGGTTTCGAGTTAAATGTTTGGGTGATTCTCTTACATTTGTCTATCTTCAACTTTGGGAGATGGAACATTCAGGTTCTCCAGTTAAATTATTGGGTGATTTGTGGTAAATTCCCAGCTGCAGGGTACTCTGTTTTGCTTGCTTTGATAAAGGTACACATGGTGCACTACGTCGTGTTTATATTTATATACACGGCATTGTGTGCGATTGCAAAGTTCACATCATAAAACACGTAATTACAAGCAACACTTTGGCACTTTCGTTCCATTTGCAGTTTTGCACTGACCATTTAAATAAGCATGCAGAGTTGCTAGCTTTGCAGGGTGCGCCACACGGCCACGATGACCCCAACGAGCACGGCAACCGCTGCAGCAGCGTTCACCAGCAGGTGCCGTTCCGGCGTCGCAGTTGCCGTCGTCGTCGGAGCGTCGCCCACCGCTGGCAATGCCCCCAGCTTGGCTGTTCTTCTCTCCGGTCGATTCACACCCTAGCTGTTTCATCCACCTTCCTCCTCACTCCACCGCCTAGCCTCCCGCGCGTTTGGATTTGTTGCTCTTCTTCTTCGCGGTGGAGGTGGTGGGGCTGACGCATCGGCGGCGCCATGGCCATGGTTCTGCATCTTGCAGTTGCGTCGGGTGGTTCCTCCGCACCACGAGGAGGCAGCGGTGCTGGAGGACGCGGCAAGACAGAGTCCGGCGTCTGCCACAATGGAGGAGTCGATGGTTTCGGTTCAGGAGCAGCAGCACCCGGTGTCCCATGCCACGACGTTGACGCCGCCGTAGGTGGTCCTGGAGGCGGTGGCGACGGGCGTGGCGCTGGCGGCGTCGGTTCTGAATAAACAGGACGAAGAGCTTGTCTGGTTGGCGGTGGTGGCGACGGACGTGGCGCTGTGGGCTCCTGAAACAGGACGGCGAGCTTGTTCGGTTGGTGCTGGCAACGGACGTGGCGCTGTGGGCTCTGGAATAAACAGGATGGCGAGCTTGTTCCGGTGGTGCCGGCTCCCGCGGCGGTTCAGGGTAAGTAGGAACAGGAGGCTGAGGTGGTGGAACACGCTGCGGCGGTTCGTAATGATGACTTGGAACAGGAGGCTGAGGTGGTGGTGGTGGTGGTGGAGGTTGGCGCACCGCCGGCGGCGGCGGCGGCTCAGGATACTTTGGAGGCTGAGGCGGTGATGGACGCTGACGTGGTGGCTCAGGGTAAGCACGTGGTGGTGGGGATGGAGGCCGGCGCGGTGGCTGTGGCGGTACATAAGAATCACGAACGAGAGGTTGTAGTGGCGATGGACGACGACGTGGTGGTGGTGGTGGAGGAGGAGGCGGCGGCGGTGGCTGTGCCTGCGGTGGACGTGTCGGCGGCGGCGGCTGAGAGTACGCAGGAGGCAAGCGAGGCTCAGTGGGCGGCGACGGAGTGGGCGGCGGTGGCGGCGACGGCGTGGCGGCGACGATGGGGAGCGTGATGATGAGCTTCTCGCCCTCGAACCTGGCGCGGACGCCATCGGCGTCACAGTTGTCGGGGAGTCGGAGGTCCTTCTTGAACCTGGCCCACCTGCCGGCGCCTCTGGTAGGCCGCTCGCCGGTGGCGCGGAGCACGCCGTGGTTGTCCACCTGCACCCCCTCACCTGGTCCTTTCGGAACCCCGGCAGCGAGATCTCCACCACGTCCCGCTCCTCCCCGGCCAGCTTCCACTCCACGTCCGGCTCGAAGTCCTCGAACACCCCGCGCCGCCGCCGCCGAGCTCCGACGCCGGTCCATGGCGGCTGGCTACGTACCTCGTCGACGCCGCCCACCAAATAAAGGTGCTCGCTTTCGCAGCGAGCGTACACGGACAGCGACCCTTGGACGTGTATTTATGGTATTGGGATTTGCATTGGCGTGGCGTGGCGTGCCATGACGACGACGCCGAATTGCTGCCATGTCTGCTGGCTGAGCCATGGAAGGAGGGAAGGGTTGCTTGATGAGGATGCGCAGCACGGCAGGAGGAGGCAGGTGACATGGGGAGTGAGAGTTGTGGGGGTGGGTCACCCCTCCGTCCTTGGGGCAAGGACATGGTTCCTTTCTTGATGCCTGCGCTGTGTTGTGTGGTGGTGGTTTCCATGGCTCGATTCCATCGAGCTACCTGATACTGTAGTGGAGAGTGCTAGCTGAAGCATCAAGGCAAGATCAAAGCACACGTGACTTGACTTGCATTGTCGGTCTATGTTAATTTCGTGGCTCGAAATCAGATTAAATTTTGGTTGACCCAATATGTCGAATTATTCAAGGGCATTTGCATTTGCAATTGCTCTCAAGGGCTCTGACCACCGCCGTGCAACCACCGTTAGTGCTAGATTGATGCCCAGCAGAAGAAGCTTAACCTCCCCGTCCTTCCCACCACTACAATTGGTTCGTTCCCGCAAACCGTTGAGCTCAGGAGGGTCCGCCGTGAGTACAAGGCAAAAAGTGAGTTAACATTTAATACTTACGCTTCAGTTGTCTGTATTTTTGGCTGTATTTTATTGGAAATTTACCTTGCAGGATCTCTGAGGAAGAGTACGTCAGTGCCATCAAGGAGGAAATCAGCAAGGTTGTTAAGCCCAAGAAGAGCTTGACATCGATGTGGCTTGTGCATGGCGAGCCTGAGGTTAGTGCTCTTTGAAGTCGTTCTGCTAGTTTTTGCTGTGCATTTGAGATAATAAATTAAGATATCATAATTGTAGAATTACATTTAAGTAACTTGATTGGTCTATGTTTTACAGAGAAATGGTATTTTTTCTCTCGACGGGCCATTCACCCGTATTTCATTAAGGGAGGAAAATCAAATCCAAATACAACTAAGTTAGGATGCCGAAATGACATCGCGCTACGAAAGAGAAACGGAAAAATCGACAACACAACACAAGCAAGCAACCTAACCACCGGATGCACCCCCTAAGCTACATACATGTTAGCCGTGATGACGCCTACCGCACCTTAAACACTCTTTTAGGCCGACCGCCGCCCGATGCGCCGCTTCTTCCCCCGAAGGAAGACCTCCATGGCCTCCATGTTCACCTCACCGAGAGGGCCCGCCAGTGGCAGCCGGAGTTTCATCAAAGGAGACCGCGATCTTCATGCTCGCCCGACCTCAATCCCCATCTTCTGAGCATTACTCTCCTTGCCCGATCCTTCCGCCTATGGAGTCCGGACCCACTCTTTGCAGACGAGTCGCGTACCGCGCTTTGGCATTAGACTAGCTCAGAGGCGCCTTGGCGCTGGCGCTGCTTTCCTCAAGACCGGGCGTGGAGAGGGATGGAGGGCTCGACGCTTTTCTTGAAAGTGGCCACTGAACTCCTCGATCGACGGCAGCGGTTATCGCTCGCCCGATTTGCGCGTGAGCACGGAACCGCTCTCTCCAACACCCACATCCGGAGGCCCCCACCTCGACCGGCTCGAGGCGGTAGCTCATGCGCGACGCTAGCCGCCGCAGACGTACCGAAAGCAGACCCACCCCGCCAGTACTCGGCTGTACCGGTTCCGTGACCATGGAGGCTGAAGTCAGCTAGCGCCGGCCGACACTCCTGACACAACCATTCTCAACGAAGCTGGTTCGCGACGGACGGCGCTATGGCGTAATACCAATCAGCCGCAGCCGACCTCATCGGCACCTCCGATGCAACAACATCCGCCAAGCTTAGAGGCGGGCGCTACGCGCAGGGAGGCCGCGAGCTCATCTAGCATGGGGTCCACCCGAATCGGGAATACCGCAGCTCGCAGACTCGGGCGTGAGCGGGGAGTGCCGTGACGGCCACCGGCAGGGGCCTACCCTGCAAGCATCACCGGCCGCTAGTGGCCGGGCGCCGCGTAGGCTCCTCCGTGGCGGTGGCGTGTAGGTGACGCTGATGGGGGCCAAGAGAAACTCGTGGCCGCCGATCCAGCCGCATAGAGGGCCTCGGGAGGTGGAGCCCCGCGAGAACGACGCAGTACCACTGCGCGCCCGCAGGCCGGGCGGCCGCTTGGCTCCCCGCCCGCAGACCTTCGCCGGGCAGCGACGCTACCGATGTCACGCGGAGGCGCTGCAGGCAGCCGCAACGGGAAGGTGCAGAGCGCTGCGGACATGCTCGCTGGAGAGGCACTGGAAGCAGCTCACCGACTCAGCCCGGCGTGGACGGCGCGAGCGGTGGGCGACGCGGTGGCCGGGTGCCTGCGTGGTCGCTGGCCGAGGGAGGACCTCCCGCGCCCGCCGGGACCGCTCGAGGGGAGGCGCGACGGTGGGGTCCTGCACGTAGGTGTATCGGGGCGCTGGCCCCGCCACCTTGGCGACCGCTGCGCCATGGGCCAAGGCGCTGGTGGATAGGGACGCCGTTGACGGGGCCGGGCGCCATACGGACGGCCGCGCCTTTGTCGCTCGTTGGCGGGCGCCGAAGCGGGGACGCAGCCAGAGTGGGGAGCTATGGTCGCATCGCGCCGCTCGCGAGGTCATCCTTTGACGTGTTTGAGAAAATAAATTCTGATATCATAATTGTAGTCACATTTAAGTAACTTATTGGCCTATGTTTTTACAGAGAAACGATATGGTTGAGTACTTCGGGGAGCAGCTCTCTGGTTTTGCATTCACTGCCAATGGCTGGGTGCAATCTTATGGATCAAGGTGTGTCAAGCCACCGATCATCGATCTACGGTGATGTTGACTGGTCCAGTCACAATCCTTAACTGGTCCTTTGTCCGGAATGACCAGCCCAGATCAGTAACTGAAGCAGAAGGATTTAGTTTATGGTTTTCAGAGCCTTCCACATAGAGACTGACATATTGCTTCTATCGCCCAATGAAGGTGAACCCTGACTGCGGTCTCAAGACCCGCAAGTAAGTACGCGGAGGGCCTAACCAACATGGTCTCGGCTGCCAAGCTCATCCGCACCCAGCTCGCCAGCGCCATCCGCCGTGGCTTTTTCTTTAACTACGAGGGTATCATCGAAGCCATTTGTTTCCAAAAATAATCAGGGTCCCTTGTGCCTTGTTCCGTCTGTGGTATTCTTGTTCTTGCGTGATGATCGCCCACGCATACCTGTTTTACTCTATTTGGTTGTTTTTTGAGCCAAGTTGCCGGTGTACTTGTATTGTAAAACTGAGTGGGATATCTGCAGTGTTTCATCTGCCACTCCGAGGTGTGTTACGGCTCAAAGTAAAGATAGAGTTGTGTTACGGCTCAAAAGTAAAGATCTCGTATGATCGGTACGTTAATCGCCGCGAATTGTATTTGCGCTGCATTGCCATGTCTTTCATTTGACATGGATTTTGGGAGCTGGAACATTCAGGTTTTACAGTTGAATGCATTTCGATGATTTGTGGTAGATTCCTGGCTATACCAGCGAGCGAACTCTGTTTTGCTTCTTTTGAGCAGACACAAGGTACGGTTCCTCTGCTCGCTCAATCTGCTTCTTTTGAGCAGTCCTCTGTTCGGTTAATTAATTCTAGTAAACGACATCGTGTGCAAGTACAAAGTTCACATGAACAGATAATTACAAGTAACACTTGCGCACATTTCCACCATCTAAAGAAGCAGCACGCAGAGTTGCTAGCTTTGCAGGGTGCGCCACACGGCCACGATGATCCCAACGAGCACGGCAACCGCAGCAGCAGCGTTCACCAGCAGCTGCCGTGTCGGCTCCGGCGTCACAATCGCTGTCGTCGGCGGAGCATCGCCCACCGCTGGCAATGCCCCAGCTTGGTTCTTCTTCTCGGGTCGCTTCGCCCCCGTAGCTGTTTCATCCACCTTTCCTCCCAATTCAGCGCCTGGCTTTGCAGGGTGCGCCACACGGCCACGATGATCCCCGCAGGAGGCAGCGGTGCCGGAGAAGGAGGCGAGACAGGGACCGGCGTCCACAACGGAGTCGACGGTTTCGGCTCAGGAGCAGCAGCAGGCGGTGGCGACGGAGTGGGCGAGTGCGACGGCGACGGCGACGGCGGCAGCGGCGGCGAGGGCGTGGCCGCGGCGGCGACGATTGGGAGCGTGATGATGAGCTTCTCACCCTCGAACCTGGCGTGGACGCCCGTCGACGTCGCAGTTGTCGGGGAGTTGAAGGTCCTTCATGAACCTGGCCCACCTGCCGGCGCCCCTGGTGGGTCGCTCGCCGGTGGCGCGGAGCACGCCGTGGTTGTCCACCTGCACCCTCACCTGGTCCTTACGGAACCCCGGCAGCGAGATCTCCACCACGTCCTGCTCCTCCCCGGCCAGCTTCCACTCCACGTCCGGGTCGAAGTCCTCGAACACCCGCGCCGCCGCCGCGCTCCGCCGCCGGTCCATGACGACGCCCACCAAATAAAGGTGCTTGCTTTCGCAGCGAGCGTACACGGACAGCGACCCTTGGACGTGTATTTATGGTATTGGGATTTGCAATGGCGTGGCATGGCGGCGTGCCATGACGACGACGCCGAATTGCTGCCATGTCTGCTGAGCCATGGAAGGAGGGAAGGGTTGCTTGGTGAGGATGGCAGGAGGAGGCAGGTGACATGGAGTGAAAGCTGTGGGTTGGGTCACCTCCGTCCTTGGGACAAGGACATGGTTCCTTTCTTGCTGCCTGCGCTGTGTGGTGGTGGCCTCCATGGCTCGATTCCATCGAGCTACCTGCTACTGTAGTGGAGAGTGGTAGCTGAAGCATCAAGGCAAGATCAAAGCACACGTGACTTGACTTGCATTGCCGGTCTATGTTAATTTCGTGGCTCGAAATCAAATTAAATTTTGGTTGACCCAATATATGGAATTATTCAAGGGCATTTACAATTGCAGTGCATTATATTTTGGTTGTGCGTATATTCTTTTCTGAAGGTGAGCGTTAGCATATTGAAGACAATATGGGCCTGGCCCCGAACCGGATTTATTTATGCCAGCCAGTTGGCCCAACAAAAATCCTGTGCAGGAATAGTTGCCACTTGTTGACAGGTACGTGGGCCGGTGTTAGCCTATGGCCACATTGCACGGATTGAACGTTAACGTTCCTTTTATTTAAAATATTTGATCTCCTCCAAAAAAAAAAAAAAAAAAAAAAAAAAACCTTCCTTCTCAGCTTGTCACTTCAGAGAAGCACAAGTCCATTGGTTATGTGAATTGAAAAAGAACACAAAATCCGGCGTTGCTAAATCGCGGACGTCCATGAAGTTATGTTAACTTCGCGGACGATCGACTAACCAAACTTTCCTATGTAGGAAAGTATGTATTCCCCGCTTTTATTCTTTTTTGGAAAACTAAGAGGCGCATCCGACATTCTTGTAGCGATCATCATTTTCTTTTTGCATGCGCTGATGTCGGGCAAAAAGCAAAACATTTTTTAAACTACTATAACTCTTGAATGGTGTATCCGTTTTTAATTTCGTCTGCGCACGGTGTGTTCTCTGCGATGAAACTAACAAAACTAGATCCCACTTGAGTATCTTTTGAAGATTTTTTTTTGATTTTTCTAATATCAATTGTTATGTTTTATAAGTTATATACTATAAGTTATAAGTTTATGTTAGACAATACATCTTGTAGTTTGGTTTTTCTTTATGTTCTATAAGTCATACAATATAAGTTATATGTATATGTTAGACAAGTACATCTTCTAGTTTGGTCTTATTGTTATGTTACGTAAGTTATACACTATAAGTTAGATGATTGCATCTTCTAGTTTGATCTTATTGTTATGTTGTATACGTTATAATTATAAGTTAGACAGTACATATTATAGTTTTGGTCTTTGTTATGTTCCATAAGTTATACACTATAAGTTATACATATATGTTAGACAATATACATCGTGCGGTTTGGTCTTTTTCTGTTTTATGTTCTATAAGTTATACATATATGTTAGAAAGTACATCTAGTTGGTCTTATTGTTATTTTCTATAAGTTATACAATATAAGTTATACAATATAAGTTATACATATATGTTAGACACTACATCACCTAGTTTTGTCTTGTTGTTATGTTTCATAAGTTATACACTATAAGTTAAAAGTATAAGTTAGACAATATATGTTGTAGTTTGATCTTATTGTTATGTTCTATAAATTATACACTATAAGTTATACGTATATGTTACCACGGTACATATTGTAGTTTTGGTCTTTTCATTATGTTCTATAAGTTATATAATATAAGTTATACATATATGTTAGACAAGTACATGTCGTAGTTAGGTCTTATTGTTGTTCTATAAATTATACACTATAAGTTATATGTATATGTTACACAAAGTACATCTTATAGTTTGGTCTTTACATTTAAGTTCTATAAGTTATATAATATAAGTTATACATATATGTTAGACAATACATGTCGTAGTTAGGTCTTATTGTTGTTCTATAAATTATACACCATAAGTTATAATGCATATGTGTTACACACAGTACATCTTGTAGTTTGGTTTTTACTGTTATGTTCTATAAGTTATACATATATGTTAGACGGTTGCATGTTGTAGTTAGGTTTTTATTGTTGTTTCATAAGTTGTTTGGTCTTTTTTTATGTTCTATAAGTTACATTATAAGTTATACATATATGTTGGACAGTACACGTCGTAGTTAGGTCTTATTATTGTTTTATAAGTTATACAATATTGGTTATATGTATAACTTATACGTATATGACTTAATACTATTATAAAAGTTGCTTTTATTTTATCTCCCCACCCATTACTATCCCTATACCACTATCCCTGAATGATTTGTTTCCCAAAAAAAAAAAAAATGAAAAAAAAAATACCGTAACTTAAGGCGGAAGAAAGAGAACGAGAAGAAAAGGGAAAGGAAAGTTAATATACATAATTTACTATTAGAAAAAAAATCAAAAAAATAAAATCTCCAAAACATAGTCAAGTGGGATCTAGTTTTATTCTTTTAATCACGTAGAACACACCGGTGCGTGACGGAATTAAAAACGGATACACCATTAAAGAGTTATAGCAGTTTTAAAAAATATTTCACTTTTTTAAGTTTACGGCAACGCCGACATCAGCACATGCATGCGGGAAAAAAAAAAAAAGGAAAAAAGAGTAATGGAAAGAGAGCGCGGGAGGGAGAAGAAAGAGAATAAAAAAAGACAATCGGCCGGTCGGATCGTCCGCGAGTTAGATTAACTTCAGCGGACGATCGCGAAAATAGACTTTTCGCGCACAAAATCTATAGTTAAATGGCAGAACAGTACTAGGACAATTCACTTAATCCTTACACCACCTGCAAACTATTTCCGCCCGTCCCAAAATAGATAGCACTATGGGATGCGTGCCCGATCAAACATCCTCAACTTTGATTAGTTTTTAAAAAAATGTGTGCAACATTTATATCTCTAAAAAGTTTATTGTAAAATATATTCAATGATCTATCTAATAATACTAATAATGTCAGCGGTGCTCCTCTTCACCGTCATCGGCATGCTTTTTCCCGGCAGCACTGATGGCCTCCACCAATCTGCTGTGTGCATGATGCCTGCACCTCTCTACGGTGTGCACGAAGATGTCAGCGATCATCCTCACCGCACTCTTCGTCGTGACCGTCATGACGTGGTTCGGGCACTGGGGAAACCTTGTCGCAGTGCCCTCCACCGTCGTCGTGACAAGCCCTGATGACGACCATCTCTCTCTGGCGTGGCGTTTCTGAGGAGAAGGGGAGAGGGGGCATATGACCCTCTTGAAAGGTACATCATCACAAATGTGCCTGTTTTTATGTCGTGTGAAGCCTCACTCATATCGAAGATCTAGGATCTCTATGCCACAAACATTTTGAAACCTACTCAGCCTATGCAAGCAAGCATTTTGATGAAACTATGGATGAAATAACGGAACTTCACCCTTCCTTCTACACTGTTAAATGTCTGCTATGTAAGGTATCTAGTATGTGTTAGGTCAGTTAGAGCAACTCAAAGGGAGTTGGTAAAAATAGGTGGCTATAAACTTATGATTTAGCAAACCTCTACAATAAAAAAAAACCTACAAAAAAACTCCAACAATTTTTAATTTCTAGTATGGTGTGGCGAGATGCCTAGTGGCACATGCAAATTATATTTAGCACACGAGAACTCCATTTATAATGTCAGATATAATAGCTATTGGACTCTCTTTTCTCTCAAAATAGAAAGCATGCACGATGGACCCAAGTGCTATGATTTAAATAATAGAGGTGCCAACTCATCAAAAAAAAATTATTCAAATTAACATATTTGTTGTTTGTGAGACCTTTTTTGCTTACCAGCAATTCATGGTGTTGAGGTGTGAACTCAGCAAATTATCCCTACGGCTTTTCCAAACCAACAATTCATGTAACACATGCATATAGAACACAACGACCAACCAACGCATCGTCTCGCGGCGTTTGACATTGTCCTGCACGGCTGGCCGCCGAGCCAATACCAATATGCAACTAGCATGTGATATTTTGTTTGTTGCATTGGCCGCTCCGCTTTGTGTAGTTCCATGGCTGCTTTGCAACGCCATTGCATCACGGAAGGAGCATGCCAGCACGTAGTAACATGTCGTGATTTGCATCGCATTGCTTGCCCCAACAAGTCGTGATTTCCGTTAATCCTTCTTTGCTTGCTTCCGAGGTTACAAATCTCGTCGCGTGAGACATGACGCGTGTTTCTTAGACGACGCGTATATATACCACTCGCTATACGATTTATCATATGCATATGTGTACGTAGCAGAAGAGAGTGTTATTGCACAAACTATCACAATGACTCAATCCTATGTTGCTTGTTTTTCCTTCTTGTGCCTGATTGTGCTTCTCCTTCCTCCTCAACATGGTGCCTCCTCAACCCACGCAAGCAACGAGCTAGGGTTCAGACAATTTTTCTCTAAGACAACCGGCAAGTCATCTAGCAACTCAGTGAACTCACAGCAGGCCTCCACGGTGCCTCCTGCAACCGACTGCTCGTCCATCGCAAATGGTAGAATGAAAGAGCTATTAGTTTTATGTTTTCTAACTTGCATCATCTGTTCATTTTATAGCCAAAAACAATGACAACATTAGATGGTGTCTTATAATAAAAAAAAAATTACAAACACACGGGATATATATATAGCAAAAGTGATTAATTGTTTATATATTTTGAGCTTTTAAAGGCCTAGGCAACAACAAACTAGCCGTAGTGCCTCGGCACAGCCCATGCTCGCCGTTACACGGGTTGCCGTCCCTAACGGCGGCGGATGTCCTGCGTCGTGACATCTCCCGCATCCGGCGCCGTTTGACCACAATCTGCGCTAGATGCCTCAACACGACCACAATCCCAGTCAACAGCTCGTCGGAGCTTTCTGGCACGCTGGACTACAGCGTGCTCGCCCGGCTCTGACACGCCCGAGCAGCAGTTCCCGATGTTCCTCGACACCGGCGGCATCAGCGGCGCGTCCCTCGTCCAGTGCAAGCGGTGCGCCGCCTCAGGCTCAGGTTCCAACAACAGTTGTGATCCGCGGGCGTTCGACCCTTCGCGGTCCTCGACGTTCACCGGCGTCCTCTGTGGCTTGCCAGACTGTCCTCGCAACTGCTACAACGGATGTCGACGTGCTCACGCTCGCGCCCGTCGTCATGACAAAACCCGATGGCGGCCATCTCGCTCTACGTGGCCGTTTCTAAGGAGAAGGGGAGAGGGGGCATATGACCCCCTTGAAAGGAACATCATCACAGACATGCTTGTTTTTATGTCGTGTGAAGCCTCACTCTTATTGAAGATCTAGGACCTCTATGCCACAAACGTTTTAAAATCTACTCAGCCTATGCAAGCAAGCATTTTGATGAAACTATGGATGAAACTACGTGGTGATATACATGGCTACATGACGGTTACAAACCGCCACAATTAAGTTTTCCTGTAGTAGTGTACTTAGGAGGTCATGTTATTTTGTAGAGTTGAAAGGACGATGTCCTTCTCATGCATTTCGTTAGACAAAGGTTTAGGGAGCCTACATATCCTAGATCAATTAACACTTACTTTTATATGGTCTAAAATATATTTTGCTGAAATAAAAATAAGAGTAAATTACACTATAGCTACTTAAACCTTTCGTAGGTTCCCCGTCTAGGTACTGGAACTGAAAAACTTTTTGGGTGCTTTAACTTTTGGTGGGTTCCCCGTCTAGGTACTTGAACTAAAAAATATACCATATGGGTCCTTGAACTATCTCTGTCTCGTGCACCAAAGGTCCAAAATATGCCACATGTGCATCGAGTTGACGGGGCATGCCATCATGGAGATTGAACACGGGCCCGTTGCCAACTTCACAAAAGAAAACCCCGGTCCATTGCTCTGTCGCCTAGGGGGCTATTTTTTTTTTTTTTTTTTCGATTTAAATTTTCCGAGTGTTTTTCTTTGCCAAATATTTTTCGGCACCGAGTATCCAATAAGTGGCACTCGGCAATGAGGGATTTGCTATAAACGGCTTTGCCGAAAGTGTTTTTCGCCAACAAAGATGCAAAAAGTCCGATAGTGATTCACAGAGGTCTTACCTTCGTTTAAATGGTTTTCACTTTAGGCATACTTCCTCCCTATCACTATTAGAGGCCATTTTGGAAATAGTTTGGGTTAAACATTGAGAACATAAATCATGAATAACTTTGAAGTCATTGAGGTTGGAAATATGAAAATCATATCAGTAGATGTGTCTTGAAAATTAATTTCATAAAAATACACATAAATAATTTTTTTAATAAATATTTTTATAGAAAAGAGAAGTTAAAGTTGTGCTTCGGAGACCGGTGTCGATGTCCTGAACGACTTTGCTTTTCTAAGCACAACTTTCCTATATATATGTACTGATCTTAACATGTTAATTCAGCGTGTCATGACAGATCGATTAATTACCCAGGGACTTAGCAACACCAATGCAAATTATGTAGCATGTACATAGAACAGAACGACCAACGCATCGTCTCGCGGCGTTTGACATTGTCCAGCCAATACCAATATGCAGCTAGCATGTGATATTTTGTTTGTTGCATTGGCCGCTTTCTCTAGTTCCATGGCTGCTTTGCAATGCCATTGCATCAGGGAAAGAGCATGCCAGCAAGTAGTAACATGTCGTGATTTCCATCGCATTGCTTGCCCCAGCAAGTCGTGATTTCCGTTTCATCCTTTGCATGCTTCCGAGGTTACAAATTTCGTCGCGTCAGACGTGACGCGTGTTTCTGAGATGACGCGTATATATACGTGCACTCGCTATACGACTCATATATATGCATATGTGTACGTAGCAGAAGAGTATTTTGCACTACTATCACAATGGCTCCCTCCTCCGTTGCTTGTTTTTACTTCTTGTGCCTGATTGTGCTTCTCCTTCCTCCTCAACATGGCGCCTTGTCATCCCACGCAAGCAACGAGCTAGGGTTCAGACAATTTTCTCTATGACAACCGGCAAGTCATCTGGCAACGTTAACTCACTGCAGGCCTCCACGGTGCCTCCTGCAACCGACTGCTCGTCCATCGCAAATGGTAAAAAGAGCTAACTATTGGTTTTATGCATATTTTTCATCTTGCATCATCTGTTCTAATACTTCCTCTATTCCAAATGACAAGTCATTTTGACTTTTATAGATGCATTTCTTTTTAGCATTTTTGGTGTTAGTTGCTCTTACTTTGAAGTGCAATGATCATTTTGCCCTTATTTTGTTTTTAAAACTTTGTTATTTTTTTCCCTGCACTACTTGCAAGTTGACTCGTTTTTTGCCACTGTTTTGATCGTTGAGCAAGGACAAAATCGCGTTGACTTGCTGATTGTGAAGGGTAACATCACAAAGTTTTTTAAAAAAAACAAGAGCAAAATCACAAAGTCACTTCAAAGTAGGGGAAGAAACACTTAAGTCCATTTTTTTATTATGTATCTAGACATAGTGTATAATTAGGTGTATAGCAAAATCAATGTATCTAAAAAACAAAAAATAAATAATAATTTGGAATGGAAAGTAAGCTTTAAAATAAGACTCCATAAGTTATTGCACGCGCTTGCTATATTATACGATATGAGAATGGGTGCTGAGTTGGGGTCATTGACGAGATAATTGAACCAATAATTGTAGTTCATTACATATGTTACTACTTGTAGTAAAACTGGCTAGGAATTTTATGCTGGAGAAGAGTAGACGGACACAAAAATTGTCTCATTTTATAGCCAAACAATGACAACATATATTGCTTAAACAATTGTGTAATTGTTCTCTACGTTTGCCACGTGGTAATGGCAACATATATTGGATGGTGTCTTAATTAAAAATTCAAACACACGGGATATATATATAGCAAAAGTGATTGCATATATATATTTTGAACTTTTACAGGCCTTGGCAACAACAAACTACCCGTAGTGCCCCGGCACAGCCCATGCTCGCCGTTACACGGGTTAGTACATGTGACAGATTTGATTCTTCAGGAGGCCATTTTTCATCTAGAAGGTACTTTCCCCATCCTACTCCCAATAATACTTGTTAGCCTGTATGTGTATCCTATAGAATCTATAATTGTTTTCAGAATAACTATTTTAACAAAAAATAATTGTGCTTGCGTCTCTAATATTTAGACAATATACTTATATTGATGCCCTATTGGGCCGTCTCAAACTTAGTCTTGCCCATCCCTCATCTGTATTCACCTTTTTCTAACAATTTTTTTTTATCAAAACTAACTATTAAAAATCAAATATAAAATAAAAGGTTTTGGTATAACCCACTTTAGTTTGCCAATTATTTAGTGGTTTGTGTGATGTTTATTTGATGTAAACTTTAATTTCCATTTTCATGATATCTCCGTTCTTGTCAGCCAAGCACTTTGAACAATCTCTGCTTCTTGTACACCTGGTAAGATGGTAAGCTGATGAAGCATGGTGACATGTCCGACAATATATTTGACGTTTGGTATCTGGTATAGAAATGAGGTCCCACCGCCAGTGACCTCAACAAGTTGAAGATGTAGTAACGCACATTACGCTTCGTTCACATTTAAGTGTATATGTATTTATCATGGATTTTTAAACCCGTCACAACGCCACGGGCATTTACCTAGTTACTCTACAATTGCATAAAGGTCAATAGTTGAGACAAGCTTTATTAGCTTCTTTGTCTCTAATTAAATTTCAAGTAGTTCTTCATCGTGGCCACCTCCTCCACCCATCAGTATCTGCTTGGAGCAACAGAGCAACGTTTGTTGTGTTTCCGTGCCACAAGTTTGATTTGTTTTATAAAAAATTACGTGCAATCTTTGTATCTCCAAATTAAATTTCTTAAAAACTATATTTAAAGATCTATATACCATAATGTTATTAATATTTTCAATACATATTTATGAAACTTATTTCTCGTAAAGCGAAAAGAGACAGATATTTTGGGACCGAGGGAGTACGTACTCCCTCCATCCAAGAGTCTCCGTCGTGTAAGTCCTGTCGGCAATGACCAAGGAGAGCGTCGTAACTCCGCCGCTGCGCGTTCTCGTAACTCGATCGTATTAACGCCGACGCCTCTTCGCTTGCCCAAGATAACACCGATGAAAACTCCGTTAGCGTGCTCACGTAATTCCGCCAGCGCGCGCCTCGTATCTCCGCTGCCCGCGCTTCCTCCACGACCTGTATTGGCGCCACGCTTCTCTCGGTTCTGCGGCCGAATTTCTGAAAATTTTGGCAGCCAAAATTCAATCTCAATTGGCGCCATTGCTTCTCGGTTTCGAAAACAATTTTCGGTGGCCTATATAAGTCACCACGAAGATGAAAACGCCCAGCCATTGTCTCTCCGCTTGACCTCTTCTTTCTCCACCGCCACTGACACTGGACTAGATGCCTCCCACCGATTGGGATGAGATCGGTGAGTATGATGGTCCAGCTCACCAGGCTCGATTACAACATGGTCCGGGATGATGGAAGCCAAGGAGATGACGTTGACACTGATGAACCTGAAGCTGCTGGTGTGCAAGCAGATGATGTCCATGGAGAAACACAAGGTGTGCATTCAGTCATCTATGCATTCAGTAGCCATGTGTGTGTTTGATTTGCTGCACACCCATCTTCTTTCTTACCTGTTCCTTTGCTGTTGATTAAGGCGACCAAGGTGTCAATGACGATGGTGATGAAACTGAAGGCGACGGTCAAGCTGACGAATCGAATCTGACGGTTGCTGATGCTGTTGATGGAGAAACAGAAGGTGTTTCTCTCAGTTTTCTTCAAGGTTCACCAACAAACCAACGTTCGTCCACAAAACCAAGGTTTGCATTGATCACAATCTGTATGTGTAGGGCTGTTTATCATTCAGTCAGTAGTTTTCATTTTTGTTCCATTCTACAGGATCCACTGGAAAAAAGAGAAAATACTATCAGGACGATCTAAAGATCGCCATATACTGTGAGTTGTTGGCTAAAACCGATCCACCTAAGCTTCGTCATGGAGTTTCTTTAAGTGTTGCTCAAAAATTTGGTGTCCCTAGAAGAGTTGTACAAACCATTTGGAAAAATGGACAAGAGGGTGGGATTCCTTGGTTTGCTGTGTTGCGGGGTGTGTAGCGCAGATCGCGGTAGTCATACTGATTTGGCAGGGTGAGTACATTTCAACCTCCTTTCCAATTTAAAATCTGAAGTTGACATACTGATTTGGCAGTTTCACATACCACCTGAAGAGTTAAATGGTCAAGCCAACTGGACACTCTTTTGCCACAATATATGTAAGGTAGAATCAAAGACGGAACCAACGATTTTGATTAGGGGGTCAGACACATACGATGTATATAGAAAAGTGTATATCTTAACCATTTTTGTAATGCTTCAACATATGTATTTAGTATTCATAACAAAATATTATAACATTGTAATAAAAGTGAGTGAATTTATACATTAACATGGTACAATTGGAAATTTTATAGGGTACTTAAGGGTGTTTTGGCACGGCTCCTGAAAACTTCGCTGCCAGAGTTGTTTGGAAATACCAAAAATACCCCAACTCCAAAAATCGCAACTCCATGGAGTTTTTGGAGCTCTAGTTCATTTGTTTGGAGCACCTCATTCGCAGCTCCAGATCTCTTCAAAATGGACCTAGACATGGAGTTTCAACGTAATTACCCGCACTGCCATCCATTACACACTCGAACCGTTATTTTGTTATGTCCGCACTCCACGCTCCCCCGCAAGCCGCCCGGCCGCATCCCCGTCCCCGCACCCCCGCGTTGTCGCGACTGGCGGTCTCGCGACTGGCGGTCAAAGCCGCCCGTCCGCCAGCCCTCCCCGCCGGTGGCCGCCGGACCACCCTGCGGCGCCTCCTCATCGTCGGCCGGCCCCTCTCCTTCCCCTGCATCTCCTTCCCTCCCTTCTCCTTCCCCTTCCCCTACCTCTCCATCCCCTGCCTCACCATCCCCAAACCCTAACCCTATTCTGCAAGGAGAAGTCGCCATCTCCCTCAAGGACGTCCGGACGACTTGGTGTCGTGCTGTGAACATCCCCTAGCAAGCTCCTTCAACGTCCAGTGAAGATTCGACGAGGTCCCCCAACTGTACAAGGTATGTGATGCTCTGTAGTTGCCCTGTACTGATGATTTGGTATGCTGTGATTTGTATGCTTGTATAGATGCTGTGATTTGGTCTAGTTGGTCTAGCTGCTACTCATGTTAGCGATCTGTGCATGCTCTAAAAAATTGTGTTGAGTTGTATAGATGCCGGAAATTGATTGGAATGCTGAGAACACTCGGATCCTATGTGGTTTATTTGGTTCAACTTGTATGTCATATTATTTTGTTGTTGCACGCATCAATGAAGTGTACTCATGTTAACCAAGGGTAAATTGGACAAACCACACTGACAAAACACAACTCTGAAGCTGAGAGCACCATTCTAGCCAAACACCCTCAACAGACAGCTCCAGCTCCACTCAGAGCCAGCTCCAGCTGGATTTCTGGAGTGGAGCTGCTCTGGCTGGAGTTGGAGCCATGCCAAACAGCCCCTAAAATAAATTTTCAGTCCAGCGGGGGGGCATGGCCCCTACTGCTCCCTGGTTCCGTCACCGAGTAGACTTCTGGTTCCGTCACTGGGTAGACTTCATTCCTTTTGATACTATTCGATTGCTATTCTGATCCCTTTGGATCGCCAATATATATATACTAGTCATAACTGATACAAGATCATCTACATATTACTGGTCAGCTGCTTGTATGTCACTTATATAGAAGAGGTACTACTCCGCCATGAAAGCTACTCTTTGTGGTGCTCCTCTTTACCGTCATCGGCCTGCTTTTCCCGAAAAGCACTGATGGCCTCCACCAATTTGTTGTGTACATAATGCCTCCACCTCTTTGTGATGTGCGTGAAGATGTCAGCCATCATCCTCACCGGGCTCTTCGTCGTGACCGTCATGACGGAGGTTCGAACCTTGGGGCAATGTTGCAGCAGCGTGCCCTCGCCGTCGTCGTGATAGGCTTGATGACAACCATCTAGCTCTCAAGTGGCCATTTCTATGGAGAAGGGGACAATTTCTGAGAAGGCGCCCGGGTTTTGATGGGAAGGGAGGGGGCATATGACCCTCTTTTAAAGGTAGGGAGAATTGGACATCAAAGTGACTACCATTTGCTTGTTGGACACCCCCAAAAGTCCAATTTGCTGGAGGACACTGTGTTCCACGTAAAATTGCCGCCAACACTACTTGAATAAAATATTAATATTTTTCTCCCAAGGAGAGAGAACATTGGACAAAACCAACTTTTCTCTCTCGCCAGAGTCATATTAATAATGAGCCTAGTGTCCAACATCAAATTTACACGGAACCGAGTATCCTCTAGCAAATCGACCTTTTGGGTGTCCAATGGCAAATGGTGGTCACTTTGCATGTCCTGTAGCGAATTCTCCCTTAAAAGGTATATCATCATATAGACTGCCTTTGTTTTTATGCTTTGTGCGAAAGCCTCACTCATATCAAAGATCGAGGCTCTCTATGCCGTAGATGTTTTGAAACCTACTCATCCTATGCAAGCAAGCATTTTGACGAAACTATGGATGAAATAACGGAACCTCACCCCTCTCTTATACACCGTGTTAAATGTCTGCTATGTAAGGTTATCTAGTATGTGTTAGGTCACTAAGAGAAACTCTAATGTTGTTGGTAAAAAATAGGTAGCTATATAAATTTATGATTTAGCCAACCTCTAAAATAAAAAACCCTTAAAAAAATCCAACAACTTTTAATTTCTAGTATGGCATGATGAGATGGCTAGTGGCACATGCAAATTATATTTATCATGCAAGAACTTTGGGATACATAACTTGCTATTTTATAAATTCAGATATAATAGCTACTGGACTCTCTTTTCTTCCCAACATAGAAATCATGCCTGATGGACCCCAAGTGCTACGATTTAAATAATAGAGGTGCACTTTGGGGTTCAATTTCATTAGATAAACCCTCGTAATGAAGGTTTTCGTGCTATAAGGATGGGAAAAAAAAATTAGGTGCACCCCGGGTGCACCATGCCTACTGTATACTCCCACCCTGATGCATGTCACGTGACCAATTTTATGGATTTGACTATAGTGTGAGATATCACCTAAAATTATGCAATTAGATAGAAAATGCATGCACACACGCCACCCAAAACACGGATACAGCCACAGATGGATGGTTGTGAAATCATTCGGACAAATGCCGTTGGCTCGCCCAAGCTGGTCGAACAACGGTGTAAATTCTTTTGTTTTACAGCCACAGATGTAACATGATTATGGACTATGGAGTTATGCCTTGATTTAATTAGCTATCTCCATTAATTTGATATGTTGAAAAACAAACATTCAAAATAGCCATTTTTGTGTATTTGCAAGTGTTATGTATCATCGTTTCTTTAATGGTGAACTATTTTTTCTAATGCAAAGAACATCCGCTGCCGTAGCTTGTATAGGCTGCGCATGCGCGCCCAAGACACCTCGGCTCGCTGCCGCCGCCGCCGCCCACCAAGTCCCACGCCGCACTCCTCAAGTCCGGCGCCTCCTCCCCGCCCACGGAACCAGGTCCTCACCACAGACTCCGCCACGGCGCCCGGCCCGCCTGCCGCCGCGTAGCGCGAGGTGTTCGACGAGATCCCCCCCGACACGCGGTCTCCCGGAACTCCCCCCCTATAAGGCGTACGCCGCCGCCCAATAGCGACCGGACGCGCATGGCGCTGCTCCGGACCATGCACGCCATGGCTCGCCGCCCGGCACCTTCGCCTCGGCTCGCTTCTCCGCTCCGCGGCGCCCCGGGCGTCGTCGGAGGAGTTCGGCGCCCGCTGCGATCGTTCGCCGTCGGTGTGGCCTCGCTGATAACGTCTTCTCTGCTAGCGCGTTGCTCGACGTGTACGCGAAATGTGGCCGATTGAGTGATGCTCGCGAGGGTGTTCGATGGAATGCCAGTGCGGAATACCGTTTCTTGGAACGCGCTTATTGCTGGATACGCAGAGTCTTGGAAGCTGGAAGAAGCAGTGGAGCTGTTTCTTGAGATGCAGAGGGTGGGGTTGGTACCGGATGATGCGACGTTTGCTGCGTTGCTAGCGACAATTGAGGGCTCAAGGTGGTATTCCTTGATGCAGCAGCTGCATGGGAAGATTGTGAAGTATAGTTCAGCATTGGGGTTGGTAGTGCTGAATGCTGCAATCACTGCGCACTCGCGGTGTGGCGTGCTGCAGACTCTAGAAAGATCTTTGATGGAATTCAGAGTAGGGATTTGATATCATGGAATTCTATGATTGGGGCCTATGCTTACCATGGGATGGATGATGAGGCGATGAGATTTTTCGTCAGGATGATGCGGGAGAGTGGATTCCAGCCTGACATGTATAGCTTTACAAGTGTCATAAGTGTTTGTTCAGAACATGGGTGTGATGACCGGCAAGGGAGATCAATTCATAGTTTGGTGATCAAGATTGGGTTGGAAGGAGTCACACATGTTTGCAACGCTATGATCACCATGTACACTAAGTTTACTGAGTACTGCATGATGGACGATGCATACAAGTGCTTTAGTTCTTTGGTTTTTAAGGACGCAGTTTCCTGGAACTCTATGTTAACTGGATATTCACAGCATGGTTTGAGTTCTGATGCTTTGAGATTCTTCAGATGCATGCGAGCAGAGAATATTATGACAGATGAGTTTGCACTCTCTGCTGCTCTGAGGTCTTGCTCAGACCTTGCTGTACTTCGGCTAGGTAGACAAGTACACAGTTTAGTGATCCAATATGGTTTTGCTTCCAATGACTTTGTTTCAAGCTCACTGATCTTCATGTATTCTAAGTGTGGAATGCTTGGTGATGCAAGAAAGTCTTTTGAAGAGGCCGATAAGGGTAGCTCGGTGCCTTGGAACTCTATGATGTTTGGTTATGCACAACATGGCCATGCACAGACTGTGACCGACCTCTTCAATGAGATGTTGGACCTTAAGGTTCCTTTGGATCATGTTACCTTTGTTGCCCTGATTACCGCCTGCAGCCATGGTGGTCTTGTAGATGAAGGGTCAGAAATTCTCAATACAATGGAAACTAGATATAAGATTCCTCTGCGAATGGAGCACTATGCATGTGGAGTTGATCTATATGGGAGGGCTGGGCAGCTTGACAAAGCAAAAGAGCTTATTGAATCTATGCCATTTCAGCCAGATGCCATGGTTTGGATGACCCTTTTAGGTGCTTGCAGAATCCATGGGAATATGGAACTAGCAAGCGATGTGGCAAGCCATTTATTTGTGGCAGAACCTCGGCAGCACTCCACCTATGTTCTTCTCTCCAGCATGTATTCTGGTCTTGGTATGTGGAGTGACAGAGCAACAGTGCAGAAGGTAATGAAGAATAGGGGATTAAGCAAAGTTCCTGGATGGAGCTGGATCGAGGTGAAAAATGAGGTGCATTCTTTTAATGCAGATGATAGGTCACACCCAAGGATGGATGAAATTTTTGATATGTTAAGAATGCTGCTTCAGGCTGCACAGAGGCTTTTGCTCTCCTGGAGATGAAGAGATTCTCATGACAATATCCAGTGATACATGACCTGCAACCTTTTGTTTTGTACATTTGTTTCTTAGCTCTAGCCAGCTAATGTTACCAATTGTTTCTCTAGGTGTTGCTTAGCAAAGATATGGCAATTATAGAGTCTCTTAAAGTTAATGCAGTAACATTTATTTGATTCAACTTTTGTGCTTCTAGTTTCCACCTAGCAGATCCAAATAGTTGTAAGGGCTTCCCTCTTAATGACACACACATGCTAAGCATGTTCAAGAAAAAAAAAAATAGTTCTAAGGGCTTAAATTTACAGTTTCTAGGAAACATTCAAGTTGTACATCTAGTGATGTGGCTTGGCTATCATGTTGAAGGCCTATACAATTTACTCCCTCTATATATTTACTTAGAAGAATAGCTATAGTCTTTGTTTGTTTTTCTGAGTTCTTATTCATAATTAAACTTTTTCACATACTGCTTGCTTCTTGTCCTAGGCAAAGGATACATATAGAGATTGGCATAAGCATCTTCAATGTGTTGTCAAATGGCTCAAGTGTTCTGCCACCACAAAAGCTTTTATAGACATGGGAGATCAAGCAGTTTAGTCTATGAAAGGCCAATAATTCAACTTCAGCTTCAGCAGCCTGTCAGTTTATGGGCGGCCGACAGGGTCCTGTCGGCAATTCAATAGCCGTTACTCGTAGGTCTGTTTGATGGCTTTGGCAGCTAACTGTGCTTCCTTTTCACCTTACACTCCACCCTCCTTAACAATCGTGTAAGCAATCCACAGCCTACCATATTTACTTTCTGTAACGGGTTTATTATGACTGCAGGCTGTTGCAATCTGGAATTTTAAGTAGATACTCCATATAGATCAGTTTTTGACGGCACTCGATTCATTCTTAGTACATTGCTGTTAATTAAGCTAGATATATATGCTAAAAATGTGGCAATTTTGTTTCCTGTTATAACTCATTAGCCATGATGGCTTGAAGGTATTCCACTGCTACATCTAGTGTAGCATGTTTAATGTTTCAACTAATTCTCCAAGATTCCTAGTCGGGGTCGAAAGTATACTTGATGCATATATTGATGTGGATCCATTCCCCAATTGTTTAAAAGAGTAGAGTATTCTCTTTTTTTTGCAAAACTAAAGAGTAGGGCACGGTTCCAGTACGTGGCGAATTGAAATAGTACCGCCATTCCAAAATGAGGAATGGTAGTGGCAGAGCTCAGAAACAGTGATATTTGTAATGGCGTGCATCAAACTAATCCAAACATCTAATTACATTTTTAGTGGGGTTTTCATTAGTCCACCAAGTATGGGTTTTACACCATACTCCATATGTGACTTGGAGTCAAAGGTACACACAAAGTCTACCTGTTTGATAGCATACTAGGCACCCTTTTTAATAGACTAAAAGCTCACTGTACGTAGTAGCAAAACTGGCAAGGCACTTAACCATGATTAGAGTGTACTTAACTTGCAAGTGCATTTAGCCAAAAAAAAAAAAAAAAAAGCAACCCAACTAGTTGAAAAAGTCACACGTTACCATTGCCTGCAATGCAAACATTTCTAGTGCCCAGTTCCGGTAAACACTAGCTTTCCCTTCCAACAAGGCAGCCTGGAACAGACAGAACAGAAGCAATGGGGTGGTCTGTGCTGTGTGTCACCTTTCTGACTTCACTGCTGTTCTGTTTTTGCTTGCAGGTTGCAGTTGCAGATCACGGTGGTTGAGGCAAACATGTGTGAAGAATATTTGCAGCTTAGGCTAATCAGCTTTTGAGGATTCTGATAGAATATTAATATACCAGCATATCAGCACTGGCAGATCAAATCCCTGACTGGGTCATCACCTCCCCACAAGAGAGAAGAGAACTCCTTGGATGATCACGCACACTCCTTGGATGATCCCGGTCTGGGTCATCACCTCCCCAGGAGAGAGAAGAGAACTCCTTGGTTGGATGATCACGCACACATGCAGGTTTAGGTGCAGAATCAGTCGATCAGATGGACCTCATCTCCGATCTGAATTATTGCTGATCACAGACGAGGAACCTCAGCTCACTACAAGCATCCGAGGAAGGAAGAAGTGGATGACTACATGACAGTGAAATTCTGCAACCAGCTGGTCTTGTCCTGAATCCTGATTCCTTTGTCTGCATCCTCTGCAGCAGCAGCAGCAGCATCTCATGACTCCTGATCTGCTTTGATCGGACACGGATGGACTTGTTACTGACCAGACAAGATGATGAGGATTAGGCTCGCATGCGGGATTGCAATGGTCAGCAAGTGCAGGCAATCATCGGCCGGTGGTTAAGCGATCAGTTTCTGTCCATGCATGTCTCAAGCACCACTCGTTACTCCCTTTGTCTAAAAAAGATACAATTCTACTCTCTACTACATTGTACCAAGCAAATATATATTTACTTTGACCAGATATATAAAAAGTAATGTTATTATGAGACCAAATAATTATAATCAAATACTTCGACCATAGTATATACTTGTAATCATTAATTGTTAATAATATACATTTCCGTAATTTCAATTAAACTTAAGAAACTTTAACTAATCCCTAACCTAGAATTGTATCTTTTTTTTGGATGAAGGTAGTATCTTTTATCTGAATTGTTCCGCCCCAGGTACCGAGTCCAAAGATCGATGAGGGAGCGGCGTATCATTGAGTTCAAGTTATTATCCTTGTATAAATCATCTTTTTCATGGCACTGCTACTTGGTCAAGTTTGCATTCCAAGGTGAAAAAATCTAAATAAGTCATTTTGTTTTTCTATATAGCTTTTGCTATACGCAAAAGATATATGACGTGTCTAGCTCGATTATACACAGTAAAACCTATGTTAAAAATACGGAACACAGAGAAACCATTGTCTTCTCTGTGTTTGTATTTGCAGGAATGTGATACCTTGAATTTCTACTTTGACCTATTCTCTTGCTTCCGTGCACCACCATAGCACGTATGTTGACCGTGTTGAAACTTGAATCTTACTATATAGCTAGCCAGCTACGAAACGTACGATTTATTCCTTTGGGATATTTAATAAGATGCCGAGTCTTTGTTGCCTTTATCAAAAGGAAAAAAAAAATCTTCCTGGGTAGCCTATCTGAATTAGAGCATGATGGAGAATAGTTATGTATAGCAAAACCTATGTTTAGCCAAAGATATTTATTTCTTTGTTTCGTCAGTTTTGAGTGTGGCTGGAGGTTGTATCTAGCAAAACTGTTTTTGCTTTTGAACTCTGTAATAATTGGTCTGATTCTATCTTCGGATAGATGAAACCGGATTTTTATCCTTTATCTACAAAAAAATATTTACTTAGAGAATAGTTATAGTCTGTGTTTCTTTTTTGAGTACTTATTCATAATTAAACTTTTTCACATACTGCTTGCTTCTTGTCCTATCTTCAATGTGTTGTCAAATGGCTCAAGTGTTCTGCCACCACAAAAGCTTTTATAGACATGGGAGATCAAGCAGTTTGATCTATGAAAGGCCAATAATTCAAATTGTATTCTTATGTATGAACATGTCTGGAATGCCATGAAGCTTACATTCTTTTACTGACGGTTGGTGGAAGTCAACACCCATGTAACTCCAGCTCTGGCCTTAGTACAATCTTCTGGAGTGATGTTGGAAGTGTGGAGAAATGAAAAGATTATTTGTAGAGAAACACAAGCACCCCTGCTGTTTGCACCCATTGTTCTTACTAAAAATAAGTCAGTTTTGTAGAATTGGCATGCCCAAAACTTGATATGAAAAGGAGCATATTTGTGGTGCCACTGTCTACCTTGGGGCAGCATTCTGGCTAGTCCCTGGTAGCGTCTGTGGCAAGTGAGCACTGAAATCACTTCAGCATCATGAATGCTTTTTCGTGTATGGGTCACCTGTCGTTGACGTGCAGCACTGCACTTTCAGGCCCAATGATGATGGCAAACATAGTTGAAGGTTGTTCTCGGTACTGAATGACACACGAAAGAAATGCATTCACAAGTGTTACTGTCCAGGTTTTGTTCTTTGATCAGTGTTAGCCACAAATGAGAGATGGTCTGCATAGAGCTGTGATTTTCATTGAACTGTACCATTGATAAATTGTGCAAACATGGCGATTCTGAAAAGCATAATGATTGATATATTCACGTGTGTGTTTATGACAGGAAGTATCTATGTATGCATTTTATTTGCGACTTTGTGAGGTCAACACCAAAATGGTCACAGGAGGATAACATTCGAAGCTACCGGACGCCACCTCTGCTTTCTGTTTTGTTTATGTAGTGCCAAATTTGTGCTGTATAGCATTCTCGTTTTGAAAGAAATTTAAACTGTACTTTGTGAAATTTGAGATGTCAACCATTGTCCTATCCAACTCCATCTGATGGGCATGTGCCAAAGCTCGCTTTGATTTGGTCTGGGAGGGCTGCCACTTGATTTTTTTTTTTTTTTGAAATAAGACGTATTAGTTTAATAAATAATTGCAGATATAGGTGCTGTTTCTAAAAAATTGTAGAACTAGCATCATGTCGGCAATCCAGCAGCCGACAGGATGCCACCTCATCTTCCATATTTACTTTCGGCTCTGTTTGATGGCTCTGGCAGCTAACTGTGCTTCCTTTTTCACCTTATACACTCCTCCCTCCTTAACAATCGTGTAACCAATCCACAGCCTACCATATTTACTTTCGGTTACGGGTTTATAGTGTGGGGTTATTATGACTGCAGGCTGTTGCAATCTGGAATTTTAAGTAGACAACACAGATCAGTACATTCTGTTAAGCTAGGTATAGTAAAGTTAGGCATGACAGCTTGAAGGTTTCCACAGCTACATCTAATGTAGCATTGTTTCAATTGATTCGCCTAGATTTCTACGTCTTTTCGAGCAAAGTAGCCAAGGGTCGAGTATACTTGATCCATTTTGATATGGATCCATTTCCCCAATTGCATAAGGAGTAGAGTATTCTATGGGCACAGTTCAAGAGTATATGGCGAATTATCGTAGCATCACCATTCCAGAACGAGGAATGGTAGCGACAGAACTAATGGCGTGCATCGAACTAATCCAATAAACCTCTAATTATATTTCTAGTTGGGTTTTCATTTTCATGAGTTCACCAAGTGTGGGGGTTTGCACCATGCATATAGTACTTTTCCAATAATGTAAGGAGACTCGAATATGTGACTTGGAGTCAAAGGTACACAAAAGTCTACCCCGGTTTGATGGCATACTAGGGCTAATCCTTTCTTTACTAAAGATTATTAAGTCATGGCACGGTAGTGGCAAATCAGTTAACCATGATTAGAGAGTACTTAACTTGCAAGTCCATTTAGCAACGCAACTAGTTGAGAAAAGCACACGCCACCATTGTCTTGCCTGCAATGCAAACATTTCATTGGAGTTCGGGTAAACACTAGCTGTCCCTTCCAACAAGTGCGTCACCTTCAAAAACAAGTGCGTCACCTTTCTGACATCACTTCTGTTCTTGCTTGCAGATTGCAGATCCAGATCACGGTGGTTGAGGCAAACATGTGTGAAGAGTATTTGCAGCTTAGGCTAATCAGCTTTTGAGGATTCTGATAGAATATTAATATACTAGCGTATCATCACGTACTGGCACAGCCAATCCCCTGACTGGGTCGTCACCTCCCCACGAGAGAGAACTCCTGGATGATCACGCACACTCCTTGGATGATCCCGGTCTGGGTCATCACCTCCCCAGGAGAGACAAGAGAACTCCTTGGATGATCTCCTTGGATGATCACGCAGACGTGCAGGTGCAGAATGAGTCGATCAGATGGACCTCATCGATCTCGATCTGAATTATTGCTGATCACAGACGAGGAACCTCAGCTCACTACAAGCATCCGAGGAAGGAAGAAATGGATCACTACATGACCTGCATGACACTGAAATTCTGCAACCAGCTGGTCTTGTCCTGAATCCTGATTCCTTTGTCTGCATCGTCTGCAGCAGCAGCATCTCATGACTCCTGACCTGCTCTGATCGGACACGGATGGACTTGTTACTGACCAGACAAGATGATGAGGATTAGGCTCGCATGCGGGATTGCAATGGTCAGGAAGTGCAGGCAATCATCGGCCGGTGGTTAAGCGATCAGTTTCTGTCCATGTCTCAAGCTACTCCCTTCGTCTAAAAAAGATACAATTCTACTCTCTACTACATTGTACCAAGCAAATCTATATTTACTTTGACCAGATATATGAAAATAATATTATTTATGAGACCAAATACTTATAATCAAATGCTTTGACCAGAGTATATACTTGTAATCATTAATTGTTAATAATATACATTTCCGTAATTTCAGTTAAACTTAAGAAACTTTAACTAAACCCGAACCTAGAATTGTATCTTTTTTTTTTTGGATGAAGGTAGTATCTTTTATCTGAATTGTTGCTCCGTCCCAGGTACCAGAGTCCAGAGATCGATGAGGGAGCGGCGTATCATTGACTTCAAGTTATTATCTTTGTAAATCATCTTTTTATGGCACTGCTATACTTGGTCAAGTTTGCATTCCAACTCGTTTCTGTTGCTGACGAAAGTTGAATGGCTCTTAGTTTGCCGCTGCATGCACACATGGAGGAAGAACCCAAATCGAAACAGAACCAGCGGGGACAGAAACATCAGCCTCAGCTGATTCAGCACCACGGCTCCTGGAAGGTGACCTGTTGAGTTGCCACCTGTCCACCGCTCCATTTTTAATTCTCTGCCAAACTCCATAGGAACTCAAGTTTTTTTTTTTTTTTTTCGAAACCGGACTTTACCCGTTTTGCATTAAGAGAAAGGCCTAAAGAAGGCCAAGTTTGAATACTCCCTCCGCTCCAAATTGTAGTTCACTTTCACTACTAGGAATTGACCCCCGAGAGCACCATTTTTTAATGCAACACCAAACATTTGGTTGCAATATTTAGTTCTATAGCAACCAACATTTTTTGGGGTTGCGATATCTAGATCTTATGGCCACCAAAAATTTGGATTGCATCTCGTTGAAACATTCGCTTTGCAACAGGATAGTGTTAATGCCATGGTGAAAAATGGTTGCTTTTATGGGTACCTATTGCCACAACTATTTGAGCATTGCGATAGTATCGGTTTAGTGTTGCGATAGATCTGAGTTTTGTTGCCACGTAATATTTATTTGGTTGCGAATAGGCATGCCTGTTGCCCACGATAAAATTACGTTGTCTAAATTTAATCTTTGTTGCGGCGGCTTATATGCCTGTTGCATCCGTAAAAATAATTCGCTGCGATAGAACTGTGTTTGTTGCCACGGATATTTAATTGGTTCGCGATTATGCATGCTTGTGGCCACGATGAAATGTCGCTGTCTAAAGCCTAACTTTTGTTGCGATAGCTCATATGGTCGTTGCATCCGTAAAATAATTCGTTGTAATAGAACTGTATTTGTTGCCACGAATATTTAATTGTTTGCGATGATGCATACCTATGGCCACGATGAAATGTCGTCGTTGCATCCCAGTGACGCATGAGAAAAAATTAAAAAAAAAAAACATATACGTTTGCACCACACATATACGTTTGACTCCCTACATAAAGCCTACATATACTAGTGCACGGCTCACATTTGCACGCTGAGTTCAAGGCTAGACCTGGATGTTGTGCGGTGTTATTTGTCCGTGGAGCAGGCGTAGACATAATAATTATACATGTTTTCTACAAAGAACTACCCCTGAATGGCTGTTGTTGAGGGAACTTCAAGAGTGACTGCTGCAGCTGCTGTTCTACTTGAGAGTGATTAGCGCACACACTAGTGCGCAGCTGGCACCACAAATATTTCTTTTTAGAAATGATAATTGATTATAGATTATGACATTCAAAAGGTACAGCAACAAAGAACTCTCCATAATCGATGTAACCAGTGTTATATCATTAATTGTGTCTCAAGCTGCAATGCACAAATCTTTATTGAGTTCGTTCAAGCAAGGCAAAAAAAGCATTACATTTGTGCACCGTTCTCCTAGCAAAATGCCCTTTGTAATAAGAACAGAAGGTCCAATTATCACAATTATCACATATAGATATGAGTTCGATACATCAATAACTCAAATTCGGGAAGGAGTTTGGTTGACATCATAGGGCATAGGAGAAACCTGAAAACGGAATCGGAAAAATATGTTAGAATAATTACTGCCTCCATTAGTGTAGCAATTTCTGAGTCATTTCTTAGTTCCTCCAATATGATCTTACCACTATTGACGTATTTCTAAATCCTAAAATTTTGTCTTCCCACAAATTTTCGGCAATGACCTACAGACACTCAGTGATAGAAACATCAATATTGAACACAATAAATATGGTCTATATAAAACCAAGAGATGCTATTCCAGCACCTATCCTAAGGTCCATCCTCTTTAATTATTGATTGCAGAAAATTGTTTCAAAATTTGTTAAAGACATCAGAACCCCAACTCCATCTACACAGATGCATGCATGACCTGCCAAAATAAAAGATGGGTCATTTGTTAAGACTTGTGACAATGATGCTAGATGGACAACAGCTCTATATAATAAAGTGAGATGTTTCATGGAGGTAGAATGGTAGATGGTCAACAGAATATTTTCTATAGGTTATTTGTGCTTCAGATATCCTATATACTTACATAGGGCAGCATGTGCAGTCATCATCCTTCTGGGATCACGTTTTAGCATCTACTATACCAAGTCCTTTGCACTCTCTGAAATACTGGGATAGAGATCGAATGAAAAATCAAGATGGCCTTTGAGAACATGCTCAAATATCCCTTGTTCAGATTCTGCAAAAGGAAGACCAATATTGAACAGAAAATAGAGCGGTGCAGTACTATCAAAAGCAAGTGGGAAGGCAAAAAGTATAGCATAGGGTGTAGACATATCCTCACCATCCCAAAATGGTGGAACCCCAATCGATAAGATATAAATCATTACAGCAGCGCTTAACCACACCTAGGCGCCGCCTGGGCGCCGCCTAGTGGAACAGAGTATATTAATACTAAGAATTAAGATTGGAAGAAATAAAAAGGGTAACAGAGCCCATCACAGAACCATAAAGACCAATGCTGCATAAATAAATGGAGCTCAGTATTAAATCTATGCCATGTCAAATTTAGAAGGATTAACTGTAAACACACAGCAGTGTCAAATTAAGAAACATTTTCTTAGGAAGCCATTAATCCAATCTGAATGACTTTGCACATCTAGTGCCGGCCATTGTTGGTTTTTGCTCCACCGGCCATTGTTGCCGCGTGCCACCGTGCTAGGCTCCTACCGCTGCAATGGGCGATGACTGCCGCCGGTCGCCGCCGCCGCCCAGTCACTCCATTCTTGTCTGAACCTTGCTTGGCGGTGGCAGTCGATCACGACTTGACCTGTGCTTTGTATGTCATGCCATGGGAGCTCTTCAATCATCAATAGGTCAAAAAAAAAAAAAAAAAAAGCTATAGGGACCTGACCTTGACTTTATCTCTTGATAAAAAATGAAGACTGGTCCAAGATTAATTGTGAGCCAAATACATAGACCTATGAATCCTCATCCAAGAAAGAATGCAATTTCAGTACGTGTTTCCTAGACACATAAGCTTGTTTTCATTTGTTGGATGGCATGATCTATTTTGGCTTTATTCGTGCATCCAAATACTTTCACTGGGCTTTTGGCTTCTCTCCCAGTCCCACGGTCACATGCATCATTTGTTCTCTTTCTCGATCTGGTATTACCAAGCTAAAACTGTATCTTTTCGCAGGACGAAGGAGGGGTATATTTGAAGCGCATCATGCTTGTTGGTTATGTGCCTTTACACATCGAGTGCTGGTGATGGAGACTATCCACAGCTGTAAATAGATCCAATTGCCATTCCATGATCGAGCTAGCTGCAAGACGAATGGAGCTCCATCTGCTGCCTCTGAGAGGGACGACTGAGCTTTCAGGTGCTTGCTTGCTGCACCTGGCTGAAACGTCTGAACCGCTCAAATTCCCCAGCACGACAGTCGACGGCAGGGTTGGATCGGAGTTCCTCCTCCATCTCCATGGGTGTTGCATGTCGTCGTCTGCCGTCCAGTTCAAGGTGGCCTTCGTTCGTCCCCATAGACCACGCCGCTGGCCACCATGGTCCCGAAAGCAACCATTTTTTATCTCTGCCTGGACGACTGGCTGTGACTCACCTAACCAAACAAACCTTGCAGAGGAAGTGTAAGGAGAAGGAGGAGCTTGAGGAACAAACACAACACGTGGTGAGTTGACGAACCACACCACAACACAGATAAACAAAGTATCATCTTGCACGGATTAGCACAAAACAAATCGATCAGGCATGGCAGTGCCTGTCCTTTTCAACAAGGCAGCCTGGAACAAACAAAAGCAATGTGGTGGTCTGTGCTGCATGTGCGTCACCTTCCTGACCTCACTGCTTTGCTTGCTTGCAGGTTGCAGATGTAGATCACAGTGGTTGAGGCAAACATGCGTGAAGATCTTTTGCAGCTTAAGCTAATCAGTTTTTGAGGATTCTCCTAGAATATTAATATACCAGTATAGCTGCACTGGCACCAACAAATCCCTGACTGGGTCATCACCTCCCCACGGGAGAGAGCTCCTAGGATGATCACGTACCAGATGGACCTCAGCTCGATCTGAATTATTGCTGATCCTTATTTCATAATAGATCCGTACACTTGCCTCGGATTGACTTCAAGTCTTCAATATATAACTGCTCCAGAGAATAACTAAAAAAATATAGAAGGACGGTAGATAGTAAAGAAAAGGACTCATCATATTATCTATCTTTAAAAGATTCGATAAAAAGACAGTTGCCGCGTCTCTTTGTATGTCATGTCCGAAAGAGGACTTAGTGGTTATTCGCTCACCCGAAAGTGAAATTCTGAAACCACATCGTCGAATCCACAGCTGTTCGGCTACCATTGAGGGGAGTGTGGATCCGTAAACAAAAAGTTAAGGAGATGTCACATTATGTGTCGCATTGGGTGTTCGGATACTAATCATAAAAAATTAATTACAAAAGTCGTGACTAATTAGCGTGAGACGAATCCATTAAGTCTAATCAATCCATTATTAGCACATGTTTACTGTACCATCACATTGTCAAATTATAGACTAATTAGGCTTGATAGATTTATCGCACAAACTAGTCTCAATCTATACAATTAGTTTTGTAATTAGTCTATGTTTAATACTCCAAATTAGTCTCAAACATCCTGACTGGGTCATCACCTCCCCACGAGAAAGAGCACCTTGGATGATCCTGACTGGGTCATCACCTCCCCACGAGAAAGAGCACCTTGGATGATCCATGACTGCGACTGGGTCATCACATGATTAGGTCATCTCCTCTATATGTGATTATTCGCTCACCTGAAAGTGAAATTCTGAACCACATCGCCGAATCCGCACCTGTTCGCTACCATTGAGGGGGTGTATGGATCTAGAAACAAAAGTTTTGGAGATCGTTCACCTGAAAGTGAAATTCTGTAACCACATCGTCAGAATCCGCACCTGTTCTGGCTACCATTGAGGGGGTGTGTGGATCTAGAAACAAAAGTTTAGGAGATGTCACATCGGGTGTCACGTTGGGTGTTCGAACGGATACTAATCATAAAACTAATTACAAAAGCTGTGACTAATTCGTGAGATAAATCCATTAAATCTAATCAATCCATCATTAGCACATGTTTACTGTACCACCACATTGTCAAATTATAGACTAATTAGATTTATCGCACAAACCTCGGCTCACTACAAGCAACCCAGGAAAAAAAAAAAAAGGATCACTGCATGACCTTCAGTTTAACCTGAAAGTGAAACTGTGTAAGCACATCATCAGAATCCGCGGCTGGGGTGGCTACCATTGAGATTCTCTAAGCTTTTGATGATCACAGTCACAGCTGGTTTTGTCCTGTCGCCTGATTCCTTTGTCTGCATCCTCTACAGCAGCAGCATCTCCTGACTCCTGACCTGCTGTGATCGGTCATGGATCGACTTGTTACTGACAGACAAGATGAGGGGGGATTAGCAAGTGCAAGCAATTATCGGCCGGCGGTTAAGCAATCAGTTTCTGTCCATGTCTCAAGCACCACTCGGTACTCCTTTCGTCCAAAAAGATACATTTCTAACCTTCTACCAAGTGAATCTATGTTTACTTTAACCACATAAATAAATAAATAAATAAATAAATAAATAAATGTTATTTATGATACCAAATAATTATAATCAGATTTAGCATGAAAGTATTTTATAGTATATACCTGTAGAATCATAAATGGTAATAGTATTTCTATAAATTTAAGAAAATTTGACTCAATTCGAATCTAGAATTTAATTTTTCCTCGGACGGATGGTGGTATATATCCTTTCTCTGAATTGCTCCTCTGTCCTGAGTAGCAGAGATGAGCGAGAGGCTTGAAATTCCTTTTCTTTTATCTGTGCTGCTTCTAGTAGTCTCTGAATATATGGTCGGTGTGGCTTGGCTTTTTCTTACCTGCATACATGGCACTGTTGCTTGTTGTACTCCATCTCGTTTCTGTTGCTGACGAAATCTGCAGGCCTTTCACTTCGCCGCTGCAAGCACACATGGAGGAGGAAGAAAAAGAAGAACCCAAATCGAAACAGGACCAGGACCAGCACCAGCAGGGACAGGAGACGAAACATCAGCCTCGAGCTGATTCAGCACCACGGCTCCTGAAAGGTGCTGCCACTTGTCCGCTGCTCCATTTTTCTGCCAAATTCCACAGGAAGGCCCTGTTTAGAGCCCAAATTCCTCCCAAATTTCACCGCAAAAAGAAGATTCCCCATCACATCCGTCCGGCCGGCAACATATATGAAAGTACGAAATATAGGTAAAAAATTAAAATAATTACACAGTTTAGATGTACATTCATGGTGACGATTCTTTTGGTGGCCTAGTTACGCCATGGTAGGATAATATTTACCACTAACAAACGAAACGGTCTTCATATTGTGCGTGTGACACATCCCACCAAAATTTTGCACCGAATTCGGTGCTCTAAACAGGCCCGAACTCTTAATCTCACTAGGGTCACTCTTAAAAAAGTGTTTTGTCGGTCATGGACACTCATGATGACAAAGATTTTTTTTTTCGTGGGAAAACCTGGCCATATGACGTCACTGGGTCCGAAGAAAGAAATGCTGAGGCTAAAGACACTACGTCCGTCATAAAAAAAAATTGTAATTCTAGCTATGGTCAAAATAAAATTGCCTCTTTTTACAAGGTATGCCTGATGAGTCAAGGAACGGTACGCCGACGAACTTTGTGACAGCAACTAGTGCCGGCCATTGGTTGTTGCTCCACCGGCTTCTCACTCTGATCGAGCTCGTCTTCTTCCTCCTCGTCGTCCAGACCAGAAGATACCCGTTGAATCAGCAGAGCCATGATGACTCACCTTTGCTACTGCTAGAGGCCAAAGTGAATTAAGCAGCAGTGGATGGGCATGGGGAAGGCTCCATTCTTGTCTGAACCTTGCTTGGCGGTGGCAGTCGCGACTTGACCTGTGGCTTGTCTGAGGTCAGATGCTTGCCATGGGAGATGGGAGCTTGAATTCATCACCAAGTGAAAAAAAAACGCCATGGGAGGGGCTTGAATTCGCCGACGAAATTTCCGGGATCACTTGACGCTGGTCTGAACCCTGATCCAACACGTGCACGATTCACCGTCCATTAGCTCTTGATGGGGAATTTTTATATATATTTTTTTGAGAATGACACAAGATAACGCAGACGCCACAACACGCACGCACACTCACCCCTATGAACACACATACGCAAACCCTACCCCTATGAGCACCTCCTCAAGCGATCGGAAAGCACCCCGGCAGATCTGGAGATTCTCGGTCACCATTGGCGCCGTCGCCGACGGGAACGCCGCTACCACTTAATGCATAACGCCGAAATCCCGGGAAAATCCCAAGAAAAAGTGCGAGCACCGTGATTTGAACCCCGGTGGGTAGCGCCCCCACCTGACCGGCCCTACCATTGGACTACAAGCCAATTCGCGGAATTTTTATATATTTTAATCCCTTTTAAATAAATATTTTCAAATTAACCATCCATGAAAAAAATTGCCCTTTTGGTTGCGTTAGCCGCTTTGACGCCAGCGACCAAACAAGATAGTCGCGCCATATGCATTGGCGCCGCTAGATATATGGCACATTTGACGCCGTTTCCAGCGTGGAAAAGTTTGTCACGCCACCGGGCCCCCAAAGGGCGTGATAGCATTATCTTGGTCACGCCACTCTCGGTGGCGTGGCAAGACTGAATTTTCAAAAATTATAACTTGTTGATACAAATACCGGATGAAAATGATTTTTATATGACAATTGTAATTCTCGAAGTGATATACAACTTTCTAGTTTTAAGTTTTGTCATTTTATAAAAATATTTATTAAAAAGGACTAAAATATATAAAAAATTTCTCTTGATGGTTGAATAAATTCTAAACCTTAACTAGTTCTATCTGATCCAAATAAACTCAGAAGAAGTATGCTTATCGTTTGTACTATCTTTACACGTCGATTGCGGGTGATGGAGACCATCCATCCACAGCTGTAAATAGATCCAATGCATGATCATCAAGTTACGTACGGCTCATCCATTGCTGCTGCAAGATGAATAGAGCTCCATCTGCCTCAGCCTCTGTGAGGTTCAGAGCTAACCTAGGCCTTGTTTAGATCGCTAAAATTTAGCACCGAATGTCACATCGCATAATCGTAAGACGTTTCGTTTGTTAGTGGTAAATATTATCCTACCATGAAGTAATTAGACTCAAAAGAATCGCCTCGTAATGTACATCTAAACTGTGTAATTAGTTATTTTTTTTTTACCTACATTTTATACTCCAAATATATGTCTTTTTAGTGTATTTAATGTGATGTGATGGAGAGAAAAGTGGGAAAAAAAAGTTAGAAATTTTAGAATCTAAACAAGGCCCTAGACTGAGCTTTCAGGTGCTTGCTTGCTCTGCACCTGCCTCAACGTCTGGACCGCTCAAATTCCCCAGCACGACTGTCAAAAAAAGCAACATGTGTCGTCTCCTTTTAGTTTGTTTTTAGTAAGTTGTCTTTGGTTAAAGTTACCCCTGTTATCATAAAACAAGATAAATATCTTGATTTTAAGTGGTAATTTTAGCTTGTTTAAAGGAATGACGATTGATTAATTATGTGTTTATACATTAATTATGTTTTCGAACCATTTATCCTTGAAAAACATTAGTTTGACTATCATTGTGAATGTCAAAAACGGAGAGATGCAGAAAACAGTCTTTTTGCCTTCATAAGGCCTGGCGAAAAGTGTGAATCCCCCAATTTCCCTTGAACTTCACCAAAATGGTTGATCGGAGCTTGACATCTCCTTATGCAAGCTGAACTAGGAAGGAGTTGAAATATGGTTATCAATATGCTTTGTCGTAGGTACTGTACATTACTACCTTTACACATGGACTGTTGGTGATGGAGACCACCATCCAGAGCTGTAAATAGATCCAATGCCAATGCATGATCCAGTTACGTACGTCTCATCCACTGCTGCTGCAAGACGAATGAATGAAGAGAGCTGAGCTTTCAGGTGCTTTGTTTGCCGCACCGGCCTCAACGTCTGAACCGCTCAAATTCATTCCCACCCCAGCACAGCACGAGAGGGGTTCCTCCATGGTCCCGAAAGCAACCATTTTTATCTCTGCCTCGGCGACTGATTGTGACTCACCTAACCAACCAAACTTTTGCAGAGGAAGGAGAAGAAGAAGTTGGAGCTTGAGGAACAAACACGTGGTGAGTTGACGAGCCACACCACTACACAGATAAACAAGATACTATCATCTTGCACGGGATTAGCACAAAAACAAATCGGAATGAGATCAGCCATGGTGGATGATGCAGGTTGGAGAAGACGATCAGGAACAGAGGACCTCGCTCATGAGCTGCCACTTGTCCTTCTCCGATCTCTACCCCATCATCCCCATGTCCCCACCAATCCATTTTTTTTTTCCTGCCAAATTCCACACGAACTCTGGAGAGATCCGTCTGGCCGGCTCCACGAGCACGAAGCAAAACTCACTCCTCTCTCTCTGAACGTACCCACACCGATCGGGCCGGCCAAGAACACGGAGGGAGGGAGGGACCAGCAGGTCGTTGCAGACATTTCATCCAATCCCAATCCCAATTCACTCACTGCGTCCGTCCATGGTCCATCCATCCATCACCCATGGCCATGCGGCCATCATAGCATAGGGTCGGGTAGGGTACCTCCTCTCCTCATCGTACTCGATCACTCCCCACTGCCCACCTCCCATGGCGTCGTCGTCCCCTGCACAGGCTCCACAACTCCAGGCGCAATGCGGCCTCCACCACCATCGCCAGCGCCGCCTTCCTCCTCCTCCTTCTCCTCATCCTCGCCACCATCGCCACCCGTCGCGGTGACCACGCCCACGCCCACACCACCCTCACCACGTTCATCTCCTTCTCCGTCGCTGCTTCTCCCACCACCACCACCACCACCACCACCACCACCACCACCACCACAGACGACCGGAGCTGCGAGGCGGAGCTACGTGCGCTTCCGGACGCATCATCTCGATGCCGATACCTCTCGTCCCCGTCGCACCGTCCCTGCGCGCCGCGCGGGTACGTGCACTACCTGCGCGTCTTCTACTGCTTCTTCGGCGGTGCGCCGTGGCTGGGCGCCGTCGCGATGGGCATCTGGCTGCTCCTCCTCTTCTACCTCCTCGGCGACACCGCGTCGCGCTACTTCTGCGCCGCGCTCGAAGGCCTCCGCCGCGCTGAGGCTCCCGCCGGCCATCGCGGGTGTCACGCTCCTCTCGCTTGGGAACGGCGCGCCTGACGTGCTCTCCAGCGTCGTCGCCTTCGCGTCGGCCACCGGTGGTGACGGTGGTGGGGTTGATGGTAGCGACGCCGGGGATGTTGGGCTTAGCAGCGTCCTTGGTGGCGCGCTGTTCGTGTCCACCGTTGTCGCCGGCGTCGTCGCCATCGTTGCCGGGGGACGAGGTGGAGACGACGACGACGACGCCGGCGTCACGATCGAAAGGCCTGGGTTCGTGCGCGACGTCTGTTTCCTCCTCGTCGCGCTTGGATACCTCCTCGCCGTCATGATCACCGGCACCGTCACCGTCTGGGCCGCCGCGTCGTTCCTCTCCCTCTACGCCGCCTACGTCCTCCTCGTCTGGACGTCGCACTGTTGCGCGTCCGCCACGGCCGATGATGACGCCGACCTGGCCGAGGACGGCAGGACGAAGCCCGTCGTCGACGCGCGTCCCGACCTCGCCGCGCCTCTCCTCCTCGACGCCGCTGCCGACGACGACGGCGAGGCAGCTCCCGCGCTCCCCATCTCATCCAAGCACACCGATCCCTCACCTCCACGTCAGAGCCTCACACGCTGCGCCCTCGACGCGCTGCAATGGCCGCTGTACCTGCCGCGTCGTCTAACGATCCCGGACATCGCGGCGCACCGTTGGTCGAAGCTCTACGCGGTGTCATCGTCCTTCCTCGCTCCAATCCTCCTCGCAGCGATCTCCTCCCCATCCAGCAAGGCCATGATCCTCTCCGGCGCGGTGACAGGAACCATCCTAGCAACGGCGGCCTTCCGCAGCACGTCCTCCTCGTCCCCCCCACCCACCGGCCGTTGCCGTCGGCTCCCATGGCTATGCGGCGGGTTCCTGATGTCGGTTCTCTGGTCATACATGCTAGCACGCGAGCTGGTGGCGCTGCTGGTATCGCTGGGTCTCGTCGCCGGCGTGCGGGCGAGCGTGCTCGGCGCGACGGTGCTGGCGTGGGGAACTCGCTGGGGACCTTGTGTCCGACGTGGCCATGGCCGTGCACGGTGGGCCGGGCGGGGCCCAGACCGCCGTGTCGGGCTGTTACGCGGGCCCGGCGTTCAACACGGTCGTGGGCCTGGGCCTGTCGCTGACACTGGCGGCTGGGGCCCGGTTCCCGACCCCGTACGTGATCCCGGCGGACGCGTCGGCGTACCAGGCGGTAGGATTCCTTGCGGCCGGTCTCGTGTGGGCGCTTGTGGTGCTCAACGCGAGAGGGATGCGGTTGGATAGAGTGCTTGGGGTGGGGTTGCTGATCATCTACCTTGGATTCCTTGGGGTGAGGCTTGGATCCATGTCTCTCGGAACAGCAATCGGCTAGCTCATGATGATCCATCTTTTTTTTTTTTTTTGAGATTATCCATGAGAGATTATTGGGTGGGGGTGATGGATTGGTCAGGCATGTTAATTGGAATGTCAATTCTTGGAGACACATATATACCTACATGTATGTATAGTTATTAGTTCCATATATACATGTGAAGACACAGCCTCTCTCTCAAACCAAATGTACATACCATATTTGTGTTCACGAGAACCATTTCAGCTAGGTTCCTAGAATGGTGCCTGTCCACCCAATTTCAAGTCTCTGAGTCACCATGCATGTGAGTATTATTGGTAGGTTGTATGGGCATAACCCGGCAGTGAGTGCATTATTGGTGTACCACTCTCACACCTCAGTCCCTGTCACCACATGTATATATGGCTTGTAGCTGCTCAATCTTTTTGTGAAGGACAGCTACAAGAAGCTTGCAGATAGCGCCACGCCATTATTGTAGGTCTGCTAATGGGGCGGGGTTGAACGGGTATTTTGGGCGGGTTTTTAATACGCGCTTATTGGGGCGGGTGGAAACGGGTGACACCGCGTGAAACGGGTTGGGGCGGGTTGGGTTGACGACACAAACGGGTTGGGGCTCTATGGTCATTGATCGGCGCAAAATTCATATATCATCTTCCGTCGTGACTTGGGGTTGGGGCATTGAGCCGACGGGTGCGTGCGGGGCGGGTGGTAGTTAGGGTTTTAAAAATATGGGTTGGGGCGGATTTAAACCCGTTAGTAGGCCTACATTATTGTGCTCTCGAATCTCGATTGGTTCATGAAAAACGCAGTAGAAATCATATTCCCTGACGGGTTCGAGAAAACAACTAGAGACGGGCCGGGATCGTTTCATTGAAATTCAAAACACACGCACAATTGATTGCGCTGCAAATTAAATTCGTGGAATTATTAAAGTTAATTTATGAATATTGCTCCTCCTTTCATTTTAATATAAACAGAATAGATCAAGTCTTCATTTCAAAAAAAAAAAAAAAAAAACAGTGTAGTTAATTATGTTGCGTTATTCATCAAGTTGATGCAACTTATGTAACAAGTTATGCATCCAAATTAAGCACACGATGAGTTATGTGTATATATATATTAACCATGCATAGTGTGGTTTTGTCAGCTTTAATGTGGAGGAAAGGGTTGACACATAGTGCCTAGGTACTAGGTATTTTCTCATCTCTCCCTTACATTATTATTTATAACAATCTTGGATCAATGTGGGTTTGGCTTCATCTTCTCTATCTCACTCACTCTTCCTTTCCTTTTGATCATGTGCGTCGCTGTCTCTCCCTCCCTCTCCCTCTAGGTTAGGGTAATTATAGTAGTGCACATAATTTTTTTTCTAAGGACTTTGGGAGACAGAATGAGGCCATCAATTGACATTGAAAGAAGTAATACGGGTCAATACTCAATGTATTGAACGGTATAGAGGGTGTTTACATATAGGCGTAGAGGGAGCTAAGTATAGCAAGCCTCATGCCTAGAATTACTCTCTAACACTATTCTCCAACACTCTCCCACCACAGCCGAAACTAGGAGCACCGCACATATTGAGATCGACCTAAACTTCGTGAAGACGGACGCCGGCAAAAACCTTTGGTGAAGACATCGGCGCATCACGACGCTAGGGAACGCAAAGACGCTGACCTCACCGAGGGCGACTCGCTCTCCGACGGCGTAGATCAATCTCAACATGCTTGGTTCGGCCGATTTCGGATCGATTGCCGGAGAGGTAGATCGCACTAACATTGTCACAATAGACCACGGTAGCGCGCGAAGAGGATGATGAAGCTCCCGTAGAAGTTGGCGCAACCAAAGGGCTTCGGCAACACCATTCGCCACCGCCTATACTCCGCCTCGCGACTGACCGACACAAGAGGGTCGACGCTTGGACGACCGTGAGATGAGATTGTCCCCGAGGAAAATGGCATAACCGAGGTGGACTTGCGCTGTCGTCGACATCCCGCCCAATGAGCATCCGTAGACAATAAGATCACCCGGTGGGTCCGGTGAAGGTGAAGACCGAGGTCCAAAGTACCCCAAGATAGCGAAGAATCCGCTTCATAGCACCAAGATGAGGCTCCCGAGGATCATGCATATACAAGCGCACCGGGCTTGAACAAAGGTGAGGCGATATCCTGACGGGTGAAGGTGAGGTATCAGAAGGCGCCAACCGATGCCGCGATAGGAGGTGGGGTCGGCCACGGCAACACCATCGCCAGGCGCCTTGGCGTGAGTATCCACGAGTACCGCAAAGGCTTACGCTTGAGCATACCAAAGACGGGTCCGTAATATCCAAAGATATACTAACGCCGTGAGAGGAAACAGACCGTCATATTGGCGCCGAACACCAACTCCAAGAAAGTGGTGGAGGGGTCCCATATCCGTCATAGAGAATTCCCCGCGAGAGCCGCAATAATCCGGGCAAGAAGACTCGTAGAGGAGGCCGTCGAACAATGTCATCAACATATAGAAGCAAAATAGCCATATCGAGCCATGACGGTAGATGAAAACCGAAGTATCGACTTGGCCTCAATGAATCCAAGAGAGATGAGGTAAGAGGCAAACCGATGGTGCCAGGCTCGCGGAGCTTGCTTCAATCCATAGAGAGACTTGTTGAGGCGCGCATCGAACTTCAGTGTCGGAGGGATCGCGAAAACACATTTGGTTGTGCACGCGAAACGCCTCTCCTTCAAGGTGCCATGCAGAATGCATTCTTCACATCAAGTTGATGAATAGGCCCCTGAATGAGAGAGTGCCGAGTGAGGACCGCATGAATCTGTTGTCGGGCTTGACCACATGGTCAAAAGTTTCATCATAGTCAATGCCGAGGCGGCCGGGTGAAACCGCGAGGACCCACCGTGCCTTTTGTAGCGGTCAAGAGAGCCATCGGACTTGAGCTTGTGACGAAAAATCCACTTCCCTGTAACAAGGTTGACACCGTAAGGCCGAGGAACCGTGGTCCGTGTCGCTTGCCTCGTAATGCATCAAACTCCTCCCATAGCCCGGCGCCACGCGGGCCGGGCAAGGGCCGAATCCGACGAGGAAGGCACCGGGGATGTGGTCATCGCGTGGAGGTTCAGCGGTCAATGGGGTGGCGCGGCCCCGCTCCCACCACGCCGCGCGCATGCATGCGCGATTTGTGATAGGAACGACCGCTCAGGCGCCAGCGGGCGCTGGTGCGCCGGTGAGGCGACCGCACCGCCGCGCAGCCGACCGGGCGCCCGCGGGGGCAAAGACCGGTCGTAACGCCGAGGGAGCATCGCCACGGTGCGTACCGAAGCCGGGTGTGGGGAGGCCGCCGGCACTCGCGGTGGGGGCTAGGTCCAGCGCATCACCACCGCCGCCAGGGCGCCCGGCATCCGTGTCGCCGGGAAGACGAGAACCCGTGATACACCCCTCTTGACCCATGGGGCGAAGAAGAATCGTTAGCGCTGTTCAAAAATCAAGTGTGGCGGATCCCGGGGCGAGGTGGACATATCGGTGAAAGGGAACACCGCTTCATCGAAGACGACATGTCTAGAGATGATAATGCGTTAGAATGAAGGTCAAGACACCGATAGTCCTTGTGATCGGAGGAGTACCCCAGAAGACACACAAGGAGGAGCGTGGCGAGAGCTTATGTGGAGCCGTGGATGATAGGTTAGGATAGCAAGCACGACCAAAAACATGAAGATGAGTGTAAGAGGGCCGGGTGCCATGGAGGGCGAGGTAGGGTGTTCGGGCCGCCTAGGGTTTTTGTGGGGTGACGGTTAAGGAGGTAGGTGGCAAGTGGGAGTGAGTCCGCCCAATAAGCCGGAGGTAGACTGGCCCGAAACAGAGTGAGCGCACAATGTTGTTAATAGTGCATAGAATGCGCCAAATTTCGCCCATTCTCGCCGGGAGGTGTATGGGCACGAAAAGGCGAAGAACGACCCCATGAGTGAGGAAGAACGCAGGGGGTCGAGGAATGGTCGAATTCACGACCATTGTCGCACCGAACTCGCCTTTGATAGAGGACTCGAATCGCGCGTCGCGCATTACGAGAAGAAATTAGTTAGAGTAGAAAAAGTGTCGGATTTGAGACGTAAAGGAAAAGTCCAAATTAAGTGAGTGCAATCGCCAAGAATGACAAGGTAATATTTATAGCCGAGACACTAACAACCGGTGATGTCCAAAGATCACAATGTATTAAATCAAAGGGGCGAGGTGCACGGAATTTGACATGCTAAAAGGAAGACGACATGGCGACCTAGGCCGACAGCATGGTAAATATGAGTGTCATCGCGCTTATTACATGAAATAGCATGTGAACTAATAAGATTGACAAGGCCTCATGACCGATGTGGCCAAGACGGCGATGCCAAAGAGTGGTGGAGCCGGGCGGTAGCGAAGGGGGCGGTGGTGTTGGTGGATGCCGGCGAAGAACGGGTAGAGATCTCCCGCGCTATTACACCTAGCGATCACGCCCGTGTCCGAGGGTCCTTCACGGAAAGGCCAAAAGGATCAAACTCAATGGAACAATTGTTATCGGTGGTAAACCGACGAACGGAAATTAAATTCTTAATAATGCCAGGGGAAACTAGAACATTAGAAAGATTTAAAGGACGCTATGTGATAAAAGAGTGAGATCCTACGGAGGTAATAGGGGACGCCGTAGCTCCATTACCGACAATGATAGATGAAGGACTTGACGACAAGGGAGGGTGAGAGGAGGAAATTATACCAAAGATTATTGACCATGTGGGCGCCAAGACCGAGTCAACATACCAATCGCCCGCCGGCGCTGTGTCGGGCCATGGTGCCGAAGTTGCCGGGCGAGCGATGACGTGTCGAAGGACCCACCGTGCATCGGGCTCCATGGCTGCGGGGAGGCATCGGCCGCCCATAGCCGGCCCGGGAGGGGGGCCGAGGTGCGCGAGGGAGCCCCGCGGTCCGGTCCTATACCCGCACGGGTGCCCGGAAATGGGGCCGCCGCCGCCGCCGGCCGGGCACCATCGCGAGGGGCCTACGGTGGGCGATAGTGACCGCCATGCCCGCCCGCCGGGCCGTGGGGGTTCGCCGCCAATCGAACCGCGCCCCCACGTTGTAGAGGAACGGGGCGGGCGTTGGCCACCGGATGGCGCACCGCCGGTCGCCGCCGCTACCGCCACCGCTGCCACGCCGCTTCGCGTTGCCCTCGCCACCGCCATGGTTTCGCGGACCACCGGGTTGGCACCTTGGCTAGGCGCGCCACTTAGCCGAGCCACGGCCGCCGAGGACCACGACCACCGGACCCGAGTCCTGGTGAGGAGGGCCGGGTGGCGGAGCCGGGCGGGTTGGTGGTGCCGGCGACGCCATCGAGGTCGATCTCCTCCGTAAGAAGTAGCGTAGGCCCCGCTAAGGTGGGGAAACGTTGGCGCAGCCTTGATGTTGGTCACCATGGGGCGGAACTTGTCGCCGAGGCCCCGCAGCAAATGAGGACGAGGGTCCGGCCGCCCACCGATCGCCGTCCCTTGAGGTTGGCCGCCATGGTCTCCGCCCCTTGCGTGCGGTTCGTGATGGAGGACGCCTTTGCTTCACAAAGGCGGAACTCATGCGGACAAGAAGAAGACGCGCGCGACCGCGACCGCCGAGGAATTCGCCCTCGAGATGGAGCCAGCGGTGCGGGCGCGTTGGGGTTCTTCAAAGATGGTGGATCGCCGGAGATCGGGCGCTGATCGTGTCGTAGATCCACATGAGGACGCGTGCACCATTTGCAGCCATGCCGCCGATCCGCTGCTCACCACATCGCTGAGAACGTGATCGGTGAGGATGTACTTGCCCAGACGATGAGGAAGAGGGAGCGCCAGCCGATTGTAGTTGTTCGCAAAGACGATCCAAGACGATCGACGAGGAGCTTGATGTTGTTGAGGGCGATGGCGGCGCCGGGTGTCGGCGTGCTTTGCCTCGAACTCGCCGAGGGCCTTGAGCCGGGCCTCGCAGCCTCACGATCGCGCGCTTCCGCGCTCACGCTACGGCGCGCTATTCCGAGTTTCAGCCATGACGAGGGATCGGCGGCCTGGCGATGGATCGGGACGCTGGCTTTTTTTTTTTCCTTTTTTTTTTTTTTTTTTTCTTTCTTTCTCTCTCTCTCTCTCTCTTTCTTTACTTACCGGGACCGTGGATCGATCGACCGCACCGCGGTCTCGCGAGTGCCGCGACGACGGTCGATCACCGCTACGACCGACAAAGTCGATCACCGCGCGGACGACCACATACACACGCACGCCGATCGCCCGCCCGGCGGATCACGCCGACGGCACGCAGGCACGCACGCCGATCACCAAGGATCACGCGATCACCGCTGGGATCACCGCTACGACGGCACGACGCTGATCTTGACGGCCGCCGATGTCGGAGAGGCGGGCGCCGGGCCCACACGCCGACGGGACTCGGCCGCGAAGCGGACGCCAGATCACGCCGCAGATAGACGCAATCGGTCACGCCCACGCGCTAACGCGGTCACGCCAGCGAGGCGGGATCACGTCCGCTGGCCAGATCGCGCCGCCGAAGGCGCTCGACGGAGAGGCGTAGCGGGTCGGATCGCTGCGACGCCACGACGGCGCCGATCGCGCCGCCGCGCGTCGCTGGGCCTCGCGCCGACGGGGACTCCGGCGCCCACGCACTCGACGAGACGGGACTTTGTAGCCGCGATGGGATCACACGAGCGAGTGGACGGGCCGGCGCGATCTCTCGCCAGCGTCGGGTAGGGAAGGGCACGGCGGGCGGGGCAGCAGGCCGGGCGATCGTAGGGATCTCAAAAGCGCCGGGCCGGGCGATCCGAAGGACCAGCCGACGGCGCTAATTGCGAAGCGAGGGTAAGAAGTAATACGGGTGAATACTCAATGTATTGAACGGTATAGAGGGTGTTTACATATAGGCAGAGAGGGAGCTAAGTATAGCAAGCCTCATGCCTAGAATTACTCTCTAACACTATTCTCCGACAGACATCATGATGGAAAAATTATAGTGGTAACGGTAGAGAGAGGTAGAGGGGGTGGTGGAAGAATTTGCGACGAGGCATTAGGGTCTTCGTACTAATGTGATAGAGATCGTGCACCCTTCCATTTGATGTAGGATGGCAGTGAGCAAAGTGATGATATTAATTGCGCGTGGGAGAGAAGATAGAAACAAATTAATTAAAAGGCCGCCGTTAAGTTTGATCCACCGCGGATCGGATCCCAGTCTCAAAATGCATGTGATTAATTAGGGATACCGTGTGTGCTATCAGATGATGGTGGTCATGATGCCGCTTTAGCTGCATGGTCCTGTATCGTCCTTGTGTTGACTGAGTAGATTAGCTATTTATTAAGTTATTCCATGACAGATAAAATTCAGTTTCAATCATCCACAACAAGCACCAGTGGTCTAGTGGTAGAATAGTACCCTGCCACGGTACAGACCCGGGTTCGATTCCCGGCTGGTGCATTTATCTTTTTGTTTTTCCTTTTTTGTCCCTTTGGTTTTCATCCCTCGATCGCTTTTCAACGTCACAGGAATGTTTCAGTTAGAATGTCATATGTGATGCAACTAACCGGCGCTAAAACACAAACAAACAAACATAGTACGATGGAGTAGTAGAGCGGTCCTCCTGCACCCTCTAGGGGTACCATGCCTGCTTCTAGGATCCATTGCCGGAGCGCTGTGCTGTCACCATCACGACCGATCATCTCCCTAGCTAGATAGTACAATAATTCCCTGTATTATTGCACGTCAAAGTAAAATCAATTCTACTCAAAGACAAAGACAGTACAGGAGTTGCACAAGCACATCCTAGTGACATGACATCCTAATGCATTGCCCTTCAATTCGTTGCGCAGATCGATGCAGAATAATGGAGAATCATATAATATCATATCCACATGGATGGGCATATATTTGCATCAAATGGGCACCATATATATGCTGCATCGTCATCTTATCATCAGCTAGTCAACAACAATGGTATCAAAAATGGACAAAGCTATTTCTGAAGCCAAAAAACAAGAAGACTTCACCAGTAAAACAGGCCTCGAACTCAAAATACTGCCGCCGATCGATATGATAGGATTAATTTCCTTTGGATCGAGATGAGATGGAGCATCCACAGCTCTACTACCTCCTCCTGTTGCTGCGTGGTAGGCTCATGCATCTCCTGCAGGCATGCATAATCATGCGTGCGATGGGCACACGTGAAGGCAAATCGGCAAGGCAATACATTCTCCTCCTGTCTTGATATATAATCCCTGCTGGCCTCCTCAATCACCAGATCTGATTTTCCCCCCCATATCCCTATATAATATATATATATATATATATATATATATATATATATATATATATAGATTTTTTTTTTTGAGAATGACACAAGATAATGCGCAGACGCCACAACACGCACGCACACTCACCCCTATGAAATACACGCACGCGCAAACCCTACCCCTATGAGCACCTCCGCCGAAGACCCGTGGACCCTAAGAGATTCGGAGATTACCACCATCGCAGACTGTGCAGACGATATGTATTACCCGCAGATTAATAATCAGTCACCGAGCCCAAATCGTCGAGCCCAGCGACCGACGGTGCGCGCCCACCTCGGACCCCGAGCCGACCACGGGGCGCTCCGCGCGCGCCGGTTCACCCACGAGCTCGACCCGCTGCTGCAAGGCTCCCCCACCGACCCACGATCCCTTTCTTTCGGTTCCTCACCCCGTTCGTTCGGTTTCGGTCTCCTCTTTCCCTCTCCATATCACTGGTGGCGGCGCCGGCGCCGGCGCCGGTGAGCCCCTCCAAATCAGATCGGCCCAGTCGCCCCTCCCTCCCGTCCTCCGGCGATGCTGTTACACAGCCTCCTCTGCCGCGTGGTCTCCGACTAGATCGCGGGAGGAGTTGGGGAGACACCGGTTACTGGTAGATCCGGCCAAGTCGCCCCTCTCCTCTCATCTTTGCTGCCAGCTGCGGCTTGCGGCGAATCCATGCGTGCGTGCGGATCCATCGTTGTGGCCGGCGTGCTCGCGGCCAACGCCCCCTTTGCCGGCGATGATCTTCCGCGTCAACGGCCCCCTGTGACGGAAGCCGAGGCGTCCGCGGCCTCAAAAGAGCGTGGATGGCTCGCCCTCAGCTAGGTGCCGGCGCCTGCGGCCAGGCAATCTCCACTCCACAGCGGCCGGCGGCAGGAGGTCGAGTGTATCTCTGGTCAGTTTCTTTGATCGATCTCCAGCGAGAGAGATGGACGGCAGCGTGCAGATGGATGCAGCTTCGACTCAAATCCATCGCCGCCTCCTGGTTCCTCGTTAGGGCCACCGCACAAATCCACGGTAATCATGGGAACCAACCTATCTTGATTGATGCCTGCCCCCAATTTTCTATCGCCTGTCCTAAATTTCTATGGTTACCCAATTCGTATCTGTATTAAAAACCGTTGACAAAAGTTGAGTAGAAATAGGCTATCTGAATACCAGAGTGATGTAGAAATAGGCTGCCAATCTTGTTTTGGTTTTGTTCGTGTTGGGCTAAACATTGCTAGATTCTACATATTGCAGCTTTGCATTGAAAGGTTCTGTATGCCTGTATTTAATTTGCTACTTCATATCCAGCTCGAATGGTTGGCTACATAGTTCATATGGCATATTTGATATAACACATTGCAATAACGAAATGCTACACACTAACACACATAGGCAGCATTGCGACTAGATTTGATATATTTATCAGAGAATTTTGTTTCCCTCTGTGTAGGGGATTCCCCCATTAGAATAGAAATACCTAATGGCAATTGATTTTATGATTTACCAGTTGATTGTTACAGCTCGTTATCAAAATGCACTAGTGCTATGTCGTACTACGTTTTTCGTAGCTGTGTAAATGTATTATATCACATATAATACAGTTATCGATTGGTTCTTTAAATTGATAGGTTTATTAGCTCTTGGATAGTTGAATCTTAGTCATTTTGTGTATGTTGAATTAATGAATTATATGAAGGCGCTGCTAGCTTGCTTTGGTCGACTGCTTTTTAATACTAATTACCATCTTCATTCAACAAGAGATTAAAATTTTCATATATTATCCGTTCATGTGGGATAGAGAATGTGATATGCGTATGTGATTTTTTTTATAATATTAGTTATGTGTTCAAGTTCTGCCCCAATTAAATTTTGGCTGAGCTCTGCCCTACTTTGCAGCCTCCTCAATGAAGATGATGGTGGTATCTTGCCTTGTCGCCGGACGCGGTCTATGTCAGCAGGTGCTGGGTGTTCGCAAAGCTTGGATGCTGGCTCGCTCGCTCCACGTCAACCTGCCCACGCTAGTCATGCCTGATAGTCATAGCAAGAACCTGCAGGTAGTTTTCTTCTGCCTCTGTTTTCTTCCAAAATTGCAGCCACAAGTCCATGATATTTGTGTGACTAAAACTAACTAGGTGAATTTGCATCTTCCAATTCTGGCCGCAGAGGCTGCCCTTGACCAAATTGGATTTACCTTTCAAATTCACTTTGAAGATATTGTAGGAAATTTCAACTTCACCTAGCTGCTCCACCTCGTGAAGCATACTGCGCATAGGATTTCTGAGTTAAGAAAATTGATTCTTCCAGTCCAAAAATTAGCTTCAGTAATTCTTTTGCTCACCTAAGCTGCTGCGTGGTGCTTCCCTCACCAGCAGACTTGACCTAGCAAGATCCTGATGAGGCACACACAATTTTCCTAATCTTATTTTTGGATTTAGATTAGGCTAATTTCAGGCTTATCTTGTATTTTTGTGAATTTCAGGGCTGGTTTGCAAGTAGTCTAGTGTTTCTTTATCCAGCCCAGCAGGATTCTTATGAGATCGCAGCATGTTTCCATCTCTGATTTTCTCTATGTTTTGATGAATCAATTTGGTGCAAGGTTGATCTAAAGGCTTCTGTTTTCACTTATCTATCGAGATATGACATTTACCTTTCCATGTCTCTCCTACGTTATTTAGGTAAATAATTTGTGTACTTTCCTTCCAATTCTAGACTAGGCTCTTCAGGTCACAGGCTTAAAAAGGAGATTCAAACTGCTATTTTGGTTGGCTTATAATCACATTAGTAAGAGCATGGCGTTTTGTATATTTTGCCATTAAAATTGATTATCTGAAGAACACATGTTCCTCAATCCTCATTTGTCAGATAAACATTGATCATTGATCATGTGTCCTAGTTCCATTTTTCATTATATAATAATTTCAAATAATCTTGCAGCAAGTTCTCATCATGCTTAATGGAACTATATCAAAAGTCCCCTGCTAGATGGCCAATTAATTTTGTTCAAGTAGTTCAACCCTTTCCTCCTGCTAGATGTTTTCTCAGCTCCAAGGAAGAGGAACCTTGAATGATTTCCACACAAAATTCCTTTTGCAAATTGCATGATCGAATCTTTGTCTTGCCTTAATTGTTACTCACCCTCTCTCTGTCTCTGTTCATCTCAACCATTGTAATGGGACAATCATTATGTTTATTAAATTAAATTAATTAAATTTGCTATATCTGAGACTTTGGATCACTCGCAGCATTCTAACTTGTATGTCAATACTTTGTATAATAATATCATGTAGGTTATCCGACCAGTATTGTCGTAGCCTGACCTTATGGTTGGTAGTGCTCTTGATAATGATCTTATTTCGCCAATGACTATTGGAGGATGTAGTTATTTCGCCTTTAATCTTGTAACAAAAGCAGAAGCAGCAGCCTTATTTCTGTTTAGAGCAAGTTGAAGTAGGCATCATTAGTCGGACCAATTTCAAAACACAAAATTGTGATAAGTTTCCTTATTTTTCTTCCACTGCAGTGTAAACTTGTAACTCCTTTTCAACCTATGAAGCTGGATGTCTCCTAGTATCTATATGCTCCTAGTGTATAAAATCAGCCAGCTCGGAAGGGCAGCAGCAGCACACACCCCCTGTTTAGTCACCAACAGAAAACCAACAGCAGCAGAGCAGAACAGAACCTCCCTGTTTAGTTAGGCCCATAAGAGAAGCCCGTTGGGCCTTTGACCACAGCTGGATCAGGATGGGCCAGAAGACCCAACTAGCTATATTTGCCTTTATTGGAAATGGGCTTCATCCGAATACTCAATTTTCAAAATGAATGAATGCCTTTACTCAGTTTTGAAACTCATTTAAAATGCCCTCCCTTCCTTGCTCCTATATATGATCTCGGTTTGATGTTGCTTAATTCCACACTTGGTCGCGCAAGCATGCAGCTGCCGGCTGACTGTTACGGACACAGATAACTAGAGCACAGGGGCTCAGGGTGGAAATCAGACGAAGCCCAACTAGCTATTCTCAATCCTTTGTTGAGAATAATATTGACAAAGAATGAATATAATTAATGGATAGATGTATTTGTTACCATTACACATTCCACGGTTAGCCCAGCAAAAGGCAACACACGCCGAACAGAAATGTTGAATTTCTAAAACAGCTACAACATGTTCAAACACTACATATATATTCCATGAGGCAAAGTACAAAAGCCGGCTTTCTAAACCAGGATGTGAGCTGTCCAAATAGTACATATATATCTTACATGAGATAGTCCTTAGGTTTGTGTATTCTCAGTTTCTATTTTTGTGACATGTATCATCATCGATCTTTGAAAGTGTGTTCTTGTTTCACTCCAAGATGCAACCATTTTGCAGCTGTAGCGAAGATGACTTTTGGATCACCTTTGGAACCTGAAGCAGGAACTGTAGGCAAAGAGGATGCATGTTTCATGGAGAACAGCTAATACTGCGGCTTAAAGACAAATGATAGAATACCTTGGGAAGGTGGTCCTCTTCCTCCATCGCTGAGTGTTTCCTATGTAGGGTGCCCTGTGTATGGAATTCTTAGGCGGGACTGAATCGAGTAAAACAAACAAATATTGGGAAGGTGGACGTGCACGGCGGCGGGAGGCTGGTTTTCGACAGCGCAGCTTTGCTGTTGTTTGCGTGGCCGGCGCGTCGACTCCCGGTGAGGCTTCTAATGGGTTATGTCATCGGCTTTTTTAGTTTACGGCGGGGGTCCCGGCATCTCGATCGACGCCTGTGTTGTGGGTTCTTTGGACGGAGGCCTGACGATGGTAACACCTACGGGTGTCGTTCCCCTGGTGAGGGCGTCGCGTCCCGGCACTATCCACGGGTGAAAACCATGTCCTGCCTTGGACGGGCGACGGCGGCGCTTGAACGTCATGACCTTCTTGAAGTCGTTGCGGTGGTTTTTCAACCTCGATCGGGGCGTCTGGGGAAGGGCTAGTTCGTCGTTTCCGCGGTTGTGTTGCGCGGTTGGCGTCAGTGGTGGAGTTTGTGTAGTTTTTTGTTCTTAGTTGCTTTTTTTGAGCTTTTAGTGGAGTGGTGGCTCGTGTCGGTGCCCTAATCCGATCGAGTTTAGTAGTGTCAAGTTGTTGCTCGCTTCAATGACCCAATCCGACCGAGGAGTTGAGGTTTGTGTCAATGTCCCAATCCGACCAAGCAATGAGTTGAGTAGGCGCTAGTTTGTGGCGCGAGTTGAGTTGATTTGGTATCTAAGTGTGCGCGGGTGGAGTAGGGTACTACGCACAATTGTATAGTTTTTTTTCGACCGGTTTTACAGATAAAAAACTGGGCCGACATTTGCCTTTTCCTTTATTCGTCTAATAGAAATGCGGCAAAGCTTTTTGCCGTCCTCTCGAAAAATGAGAATAATTATGAGATAAATAAAGCCTCGATTTATTACCTCCAATCCTTAGCTTGCTAGTGCCCGCACCCAAGAGCTGGAGAGACTGGGCTAGCAGTGAAGAAACGAAGAGCTTGTGAGTTGTGAAGGGAATATGAGCCAAAGAGCAGCTCTGCTCAGCACAAGGTCCTTGTATTTTACACTAGACTAGATCTGCAAAATAAAGCATATATACAGTGCGCGAATGAAGAGAAATGTAAAAAATAAAAACACCAAAACATGCCGAAACTATTTCCAGAAGTGGTTTACCTAATATAAAACCACCATGAAATGGTGTTCATTTTCACAAGCGGTTTCCTTATATGGACCGTTTTAGAAAATGGTTGTTTGTAATTATAGCCAAAAAGTTTTTAAAACCTAATTCTCAAAAAAAAAGTTTTTAAAACCAGTGTTAGCTCGGGCATTCTACATGTCATTTTAGGTCCATAATTAATAGTATAATATGAAAGCATGGGTATTACAGTAAGAGTAATTTCAACTTATAGAAAAAGATAATACATTTGTAATTCTATTTAAAATCTAAAAGTTTATCTGTACATCTTTGCACGGGAAAGTAAGTTCAACTAGCATATAGTGCACACAGACAATCGCAAAGGAGGTGTTTAGGACTGTTCCGCTACGTTTTTTCAACTCCGCTCTAGCTCCGCAATGTCAAACACGTACATCTCTAAGAACTCCGCTCCGTAAAGGTGGAGCTAGAGGCTAACTCTACGTATTTTTTCTATGGATTCTGGAATTTTATACCCCCACATGAAGTTCTGAAGTAATTATCACACATTGCCACTCATTAATCATCGTCCCATCTACTATATTCGTATCGACTCCTCCCGACTCCCGTAAGTACGCATGCATCTATCATTTAGTACAATTTATTATTTATTTATATTAGAATTGTGGCATGATCAGTATTTGTACAGAGTATTTCCTATCTTACATTTTTCGTTGCGTATAAGTAGGTCATGTGCAATGATGCGACAATGTTTGTCCCATTGTGCTTGTGCCTCCTCTGGTCAGTTTTTCTATTGAAATCGTGTATATTTGAGAGGCAGTTCGGTTCGGACTACCGATGTCCTTGGATAAAGTATCAAAGTGCAATATCGATCAAGGGCACAGTGGACCATTTATATGAAAAATAACTCATTTCTAGAGCTGAAGCAGTGCTATGTGCCAAACAATATTACATGCTCTAGGAAACTATATAGTGGAGCTGCTCTATGGTAGAGTTAGAACTGGAAAAACGAAAAGCAGAAGCAGTGTCAAACACCCCTAAGGCAACTCCAAGAGATTAGCCAAAAATGTTTTCTAAATCATCTCATTTAGCTATTCTGTAAAATAGAACACCCACAAAAACAATAGACTAATCCAACAGCTTTTGTAAAAAAAAATCCATTCTTGATACTTCAACCTGCCAAGTCATGCAACCACACAATCTGCGGTTCCTTTGGACGATGATGCGTGAGCCATCCACCTGGAGAAACCGTGATTTGGCAAGCAGGGGACGTTGGCTATTTTTGACTAGCTAGATTCAAGGAATAGCTAGTGGCTATTTTACAAAAGGATATAGACAATCTGTTTTTTTTTTTTTTTTTTTTTTTTTTTTTGAGATCACGCCGAAGTGCGTATTTATAGACAATCTGAGGTTTGTTTACACCAAATTATCTAAATATGGTTATACAAGACGGGATGACAAGTCTCTTGGGGTTGCTCTAACTTTGCTTTTGCTGGTAAACGCGGAGCGGCTTGAAAAGTCGCACCGAAGCGCACGAATCTATTTGCTTTCTTTGCTGGCGTATAAAGAAAAGCAAAGAAAGTATCTGATTCTTTTTTTTGACAAGTCTGTAAACATAGGATCATATCCTTCCTAAGTTCCTATGATCTCCTATATAATGTTGTAAAGCGCGGGGGACTAGTTTATTGTCGCAACGATAGAGAGAACGACGTCGATCGACTCTACAAAACCCTGATAGACGCATGTCTGATCTGGTGGGTATCGTGCAGGCAATCATAGATTTAGCGCTCAAGATCAAGAAGCAGGTTGAGACGTTTCGGAACAACCAGGAGGACTGCCGCAAGATCGGCGAGCTCGTGGCCACGGTGCGCGGCGTCGCAGAGGGCCTACGGAAGACCACGGAGAAGGAGGACGGCGGCGCGTTGGTGGGTGACGCGCTCAAGGCTCTGCAACAAGCCCTGGAACGCGCCTGGGATCTCGTCGTCGCCTGCCAGAGGAAAAAACCCGTGCTCCGTGCCCTGAACGCTGACGCCATCGCCGTGAAGCTGCGCCAGGTCTACCTCGAGGTCTCGCTGAACCTTAGCTTGGTGGTGCTCGCCAACGGCGCCTACAACACCTCCAAGCTGGACGACATCAATGGAATCGTTGCCGGCCTGCGTACCGACGACAACACCTCCAAGCTGGCCGACATCAATGGAATCGTTGCCGGCCTGCGTACCGACGTCGCCTACAACACCATGATGCTCGCCAAAACTGTGGATATTGTCGCCGACGTCGCCTACAATACCGGGATGCTCGCCAAAATTATTATTATGCGTATTGTTGTGCGACAACAGGTATCTCTCTCTCCCCCCGATTCATTCATGGGCATCGATGAATTGTACCTAATTAGCGCATATCTACCTGCTGTTTTTGGCAGGACCTGATGGAGAAGTCACAACGACCTGATTTCTTGTTCGAGGACGATCATGAGGACGACGGCCGCCACGACGAGGAAGACAACAATTAGTGCATTAGTACCGGTTTTGAGCCTGTTCTGCTAATGCCTGATTTCAGCTGATTTAATAGATTATGTGAGGCAAAATAAACTGAAACAAGACGAGGCAAGCCAAGCGGACAGACTCTTTTAATGCAAGATGAAAAAGATATTGTATTGTTCTATGAATTCATATAGGTTAGTATCCAGTAGATAGGTTTGGGCTGTTGCCTGGTTCGCCTTCAGGCTGGTTTCATTGTCCGTTTGATCGATTATCCTCTTAATAAAATACAGGTGAATAAAAAATATTTGTTTCGATATTGCAAGTAGGAAGTACTATTAGAATTGATAGTGCTAAGATAATCTCTGTATACATGTATACTTGTGAGCTTTAGGATTTAGAAATAGGAAGAAAATACAAGGCCTAGGAGCCCAAGTCAAGGCCGAAAGCAGAGTTTACTCTCCTTCATCCTCTCACTGATCGCGGGATCCACCGAACTTTGGCGCTCGTCCACCGGGCGCCCCACCACCTTTCATTTCCTGCGCGTGGAGACCAAGCCATGCTGCTGCCAGGCGGACCCCACCAGAGCGAACCCGCGCCAGCAGCAACGTCAACGCTTTCTCCTGTACCTCGCGGAAACTACAAAAAACATAATAGAGAGAAGGGAGAAAATTTGGATCTCACAACTGCAGGGGACCAAAGAGGTTGACGTACCAGTAAGCCATTCTTTTTTTTTTTTTTTTTTTTTTTGAATACCAGTAAGCCATTCTTGTGCTTGTGAATTTGGGTGCGACAATTGCTTTTCAGTAGTTTTGAATTCCATGTAAGATGACAACCATGTAATGTGAATGCTGGTCGTATATGTGAACTAGTTGTTGATTAGATTTTTCTTTACCATCTTGATGAACATGTTTTTTCATGATGAAAACAAAGTTATAACACACGATGCTTGTAAGCTCAGACATGATTCTTGCAAGATGGGTGTCACTACAAGGATCACCAACAAAGTTGGTTCAATAACAGTTTATTACATTGAAAACAATTCCCAAGCAACACCATGAGATCCAAAGCAATTAGGAATTAGCAACCGGAAAGAACACCTAAGCAACAAAGACTTAACAAAGCTCAACGAAGCTCATCATTTGAAACGAACTCAAAGAATGCAAGAGCCACATACTCATAACCATGGCTCAACAAAGCTCATCATTTGAAACGAACTCAAAGAATGCAAGAGCCACATACTCATAACCATGGTGCTTCATGGCCACTTGATGATGAGATGACCACATCCCAAAGCACCACTTTCTTGCAACCCTTCTTTGTCACGCCAATGGAGACCTAGAGTCAGGTTTAGGTGGCAAAGGAAAGATGTCGACTGTAGTAGCTCTACCATCAACAAATAAGTATTGAGGCAAGCGTGAAAATCCACCATAGGTGAACAAGGAGATCCCCACCCACACACCAGGGGATCCCTCAACCTCATCTGAGGCTCCTTGCCTGGTACGCTAATCACACATCAGTAACCGTCCAGCCGAGTATGTAGCCTGGTAATGCTAAAAGAACACGACACATATAACATACAAATATTGGTTTATCCTTTCCACAAACTTACGAGAACATCACAGTACAGGAATAGCAACTGTAAAATGTACAAATGAAGCCAGCAGTTTGCAATTATTTGCAATATAGATCCAAGCTAAATACAATCAGGGCAGACCCCTTCACATTTTTGCTGGAGACTTCCACATGGTATTGTTTACATCGACCTTGTCAGGCGGTAGTAGCTTCAGCAGGTGCGGCGGCGGCTTCACTTGCCACGGGTTCAGCCTCCCAGAACGAAGTCTTCTTGCCCGTCTTGGAAACAGTTTGCAGAACAGCATCAGGTGTTACGTTACCCTTCACTGTGACCTTCTGTTCCTCGATGTTTACATCGAAAGATTCAACACCTGAAGCAACCACAACACCAATGCATACGTTTAGACACACTCAGATATTGTAAAATACAGCAATAAATCAAAACACTTCAAGGATTTTCAGCCAATTAAATCCTTAGGAATAGATATAAGTATATTTAAGTGGCTACCGTTTGGCAGGGTTAACAGATTTTTCTGGTTCCCAATATCTACTAGAATCTAAGAAAAGTTTCTGTCTCTGAATCGCTGAAAGATTTAGTAGCTGTTCTCCTGTTTGTTGATCTGGAGAGAAATAGTTTGGAGAATCTTTGCCAAACACACCCTAATATGTTCAGAGCAAATTGCAGAAAGGCTCAATCTAATAACCTACTTCCACCTAGATTGACAATTCAACACTAGTATCCAAGCAGTTCAAAGCAAATTGTAACTAGTAATCTAGTTCCACTTAAGTTGATTTAAGAAAAGCATTCAAGCAACTGTAGACAAACAAAATTCCAGACGCTGCATGTCACATAAACAAAGACGGTAAATTTAGAGGACTAGCCAGAAGGGAGAAGACTTAAAATTTATTGCTTGGAACTTAAAGAGTGGATTTCTCTACAAACCATTCTGGGACACAAGGATTATGCATTTGATTACAATCCTATGCATAACATCCTTCTAAAATTTTCTAGTGCATTTCAGGTTCAGCTGACTTCTTATTTATCTGTTGCAGTCTTTTTAAATACCATAAACGTCATGAATATTACTTGTTTCAACTGTGGAAATTAAAGCTGCTACTCAAATATTTCATGCCTAGAAGTTAGCTATTTTATATTCTTTGAAACAATAACCTTGCGAGAAAATGAAAAGGCATGATATCTTATTAAACCTTCCATTGGTTAAAGGCAAATTCGCTGAATTAATCAACTCAAATCATTGTAACTAGCTGCGCTGAAGAAAAATTGGTAAACCATGCCTACTTCTCTGAAAACTGCTGTAGGCCATCATATTGTGCCAGATTCTCGTCCAGCAGCAGTATCAAAGCATGCCCATGGTTTGGTAACATTCAGTTAAATTTGAGGACAAGGCATCCAATTCCAGTTACCAATTGCTACTAGCTGATATTAGGCAAATAAAAATATTAAGCAAGGGTGACAAATCAGCCATCACAAACCAGAAAACCTCAATCTAGTAATCTACGTCCACTTAAGTATGATTTTACAAGTTGACCAATAACATATCCGGGTGTTATATTCAAATCCATGTCACATAAACAAAGCTGGTAAATTTATAGTTGTAGCCAGCAGGAAAAAAAAAAAAAATTTAGTACTCAGGAATTGCAGAAGTGAATTTCTCCACAAAGCAAGAGAGGATTATGCTATTTGATTGCAATCCTATGCATAACATCCTACTAAAACTTTCTGGTGCATTTCAGGGTCATTTGATTTCTTTATTTATCTGCTGCAGACTTCCAAGTAACATAAAAGTCTTGTTTCAATTGTGGAAAGTCGCTACTCATCAAACATGGTATGCTGACCAAAAACAAATGAAATTATAGATAGTAGACCATGCCTAGAAACTAGCTATTTTCTATTCTGTGATAACTTCGAGACAAACAAAACATTGTGCTATCTTGTAAAGCTTTGTTGTGGTTAATGGCCGAGTCATTGAACACCATGCTAAACTAGCTATAATAACAAAGACAATTGGGAAAAGCCTGCAACTGCTACAGAATGTCCGCAGGCCATCATGCCAGAATCTCTCTCATTCAGCACCGGTTGGAAAAGCATGGCCAAGTTTTGCTACTGAATTAAAGCTGAGGGAAAGGCAAACATACGAATTGCTAATAGCTGATAGAAGGATGAGAAAACACAAAGATTAAGCAGCAAGACAACAGTGAGTGAGATATGAACCTTCCATCTTGCCCAGAACCCGCTTAACAGCTCCAACACAGCCTTGGCAAGACATGCCAACCTTGAGCACGACAGTCTGCACACATACAGGTTTGGAAGAAGAAAAAAAATGTAGGAATCAGTTAGCAGTCAGACGAGCGAAACGAATGAGCAAATTAAAGCATAGGCGTGATTGGCAGATTCCATACACTTTGTAGGTCCAGCATTTCGTATGGTTACGCTACTAAATGCATACACTTGCCAGTTTAATAACCTTGGCAAACCAAACCTTGTACATATATCTGTGCTTAGAACAAGACTAGATAAATATGTATGTAGCTGGCACTCCTTGTGCCGCCGCCCCCAAAAAATTATAATTATGTATGTAAGACGTCTTGACTATAATTTGGAACAGAGGTAGGTAATACATACTCGTCGGATAGTATTGCATCTGGGTGATTAGGCCTGTGAGACCCCCAAAACAAAGTAATCTGTTCATTTGACAGGGTCGAGGGCGAAGAGATGGATGCAGGGGTGGTCACGCAGAACTAAAAGGACCTTCCCCCACTACTTAGATCTATGCGCACGCCGATCTAAACAGTAATCCGGCCGCATCATCCATCCCCTGAACGGTCCCGCATCTGACGACTGATTCGGTAGCGAGCGAACCCGTCGCGCGAAAGGAATCACCGGATATATATATCAACTGACTCCAAAAATCTAGCTAGTACCAATCATCATCATCATCGTTTCCGAATCGAGCGGAAGGAAGGGGGCAAGCATTTACCTGGGCGGCCATAGCGCGAGCAGGCTCGGGGTCGGGGGTGTGAGGGGCGAGAGCGAGCGCAGCGAGGACGAGGAGGACGGGGGGAACGCGGGGAATCTGTGGGATGGAGCTTGGTGCGGTGCGGGGGAGAGAAATAGGCGAGGCGGTGGAGTCCGGAGACACGCAACGCAACACGGTGACGTCAACGCCGACGCAGCCAGAAGCCGCAGCCCCTAGTCTCCCGTCACTGACAGGTGGGGACGCCGACTGAGTGGGAAGCAGCCACGGGCCCCACCGAGGTGGAGTAGATTTGATCTCCTTCCCTCTCCGTGTACCGGACGCAGTCCTAGCCTAGCGTGCGTGGATCGCACGCGGTCGTCACGAACCTCATGCATCATGTCTTGATCCCGTTCCCGTTCAGGTTCCCGTGCACAACCAAAGCGGTGGTGACAACACACTGTTAATTGGGTGGTGACATTGTGACAACACGAGCATCCGAGGAGAGGGACGGTTTCTATTTCCCATTCCCATAATACACACTGTGATTAACCTTGATTAATAGTAACAGGTGTCTGATTCATCCAACCAAAATTATTAATCTCTCTAGTAACAACCCAAATGGCTCCTACGTTGTTCCTCCGCTCCAAACTCTTCGCCCACGATGAGGCCACCATGGCAGATATTGACCTGCTTCTAGCTATTCTGTGAACTAATTAACCTTTTGCATCAAGCAGCAATCCCATGACACATGCAACTGAATTACATCAGATGATAGAATAGACGCATAATTAAAGATTGTGCAACCATCACCATGCATACAAGCTAACCGTCTCTCACACCCAAAGTCAGCGTCCAACAATCGTGGCCTTCCAATACAGGTTCAAATCCTGGCTCCGACCTTGCCGCAGACAAGCATGCATCACCTGGATTTATAAACACTCTGTAGTTAAATACATCGTCATATCGATGGCGAAGTCCACAATGTCATGGCAACGGCGAGTAGCGGTGAGAACCCAACCATCTCAGAGAAAGAGAGAGAGACTCCACATCAAACTGCGGTTACTATTTTACATAGTTTTTTCTCGAATCACGCAAAAAGATTTGCGCATCTTTCTATTTAAGAAGAATAGTTTTTACACCGCACACTGGCGCGTTTTGGGAGGGTAAGATTTACAATAGGCACTGCCTCCCTTGTCGTTTTACACATGGCGATTACTCGCTTACTAATTCTCCTAGGTGGCGCGCCCCTGCCTCTATCCATAGGTCGGCGATCCGCTTAATCTTGGCGAGGAATTGCGCGCTAGTGGCCGCTTCGTTCCGGAAGAATCTCGCGTTTCTCTCTTTCCAAAGCTCCCGTGCCACCAGGGCGAAGAGGGTGTTTACGCCCTTTCTCTTCTCTCCGTGCCAACTATTTTACATAGTCGAAGGAGGAGTTATGGGTCTGTTTAGGATACCCTCCTCCACATTTTCTAACTCTACTTCAACAGCTCCAACCTACTGTAAAATTGGATTAACTACAACGCAAATAGGAGGGAGTTGTTTTTACAAAGGTCTAATATACCCTTACATAACTAGTGAATGGCGCGCCCATGCTTGTAAAAATAACCACATGAACAAAGGAAGGATGCTAAAATAGTAATAATTATTACAAAGACGAGGCGTTCACACAGAAACCAAGTCTTTTGCAAGGTACGTACACATCCAAATGAGTTCGACGTGCACAAATTACAAGGTAGAACATCAATGTTTCATTGCATGCAAATGAAATGACAATAGATAAGAGTGACCATGCCACTACCAAGGCAATATGGGGTGTTGAGGCTTCGTAGGCAAAGGAACCGGATGTAGTCACCGAAGTGGCCGCTCCAGGTGGACCCAAGGCTGAAGTCGAGAATCGCACATTCTTGCCGAAGAAGTTAGATGGCGCCCGCATAATAAAATGTGGCGGGGATGGATCTTGCATGGGGGTTGTCCACTTAACCATGGTCACAATAGTGGAATATTAGCAACGAATTCAATAAGGAGGGCCACAAAGCGGCATAGAAGCAGTTTTCTTACACTGATCAATGGTGCGGGCAGCTAGCCCAATATAGCTTACAACAATAGCACCGGGGAACCCAGCAAAGGGTGCAATCTTGGAAGTGTTCTTACTCATGCACGTGGTCGGTCGAGATCCACTTGAGTAATAAGTTCGAATCAACTAAAGTAAAAGTTCACACAACCACACCTAATCAAATAGGTTACTTGAATGAGTTCTTTTACGCCTACTGAGGCCAATGCATGGGCCAATCGAGCACGGAAGAAAAGAGGCGTCGATTTCCGATCAGCGAGCACACCACGCCACCAAAAAGCGGCAAAAGTGTCTCTCTCCGGGCGGCGGATGTTAGCGAGCGGTCCAACCAAAAGTCCGGTCCTGTTAATCCGCACCGCACACGAACATTGCTTCTTAGGAAATCTACAAAGCGATATTTGGTGGTACAACCCAAACCGAAGTGTAATATGGTGGGTCAAAGAATGAGTTTACTATTGCCTTTTTGAATCATGGTAAGAAAAGTAATCAGCTAGACAGATCTAAAGCAAGGACAGCCATAATCATATTTCTTGGTCAACTTCGAAACTATGTCCGTAGCCTTAGCACAACTATTAGCTCTGCATATATACTTTGTACATGTAAGAAAAACCATTGTTGAAGAAACTACATGGCAAGAACTGCTAACTCGTGTTTGTGACACGTGAGATAGAGAACTATACTATCAATTGCGGGTTTTAAAACCTAGCTGTTGTCGATCAATATTTAGAATTACTTTCTCCGGTCTTCGGATAACGATAAGGCACACATGTAAAGAGAATGGATAGGTAAGAAGTGTGGAGTTAAGGACTCTACCTTGTCTAGGTGTTCACCACGAGGGGAGAATTTTTACGGAGAGAAGTGTTCACCATCGAAAGCCCGGGCTCCGTCATGCGCACCACCTTGTAAGGAGTCACAGAGAAAATGTCATGGATTAGCACCTCATTCTTTGAATAATTAATACATGTTGATGCGGTGCTCTGATTTTACGTAAAGCTTTATTACCGAAGCAGGCAAAGCTTGGTAATTCACACAGCCAGTGGTAAGAAGCTAGATGCGTAGCGATTGTTGGTTCAAGTTGTAATTCACAAAGCGGTGGTTGGTCCTACAAGAACACACCGAAAGCATACCCGAATCTGGAGCGTCCAAATCAAGATCTGTAGCTTCATCATCATTCGGCATGACCAAACCTACGGCGGGGTTTTGGCACCCTTGGCCCGACCACCGCACGGAGTAGCCATTAGGGTACGGATGGGAAACCACGCTGATTAGGTTGGAGGCACGATAAATATATTACCCTCTCCTACGCTTGTTTGACACCGTGTTTCAAGAGAACCAAGATTCGGTGGCGGGTCCGGAACAAATAAGGAACATGAGATTACGGATGTAAAGGCCGGAATAGTCGTGTTTAAGCGGAAGTACCATAAGACACATACCTTAGAAAGGTCGGTGAAGACGATGTGCTAGCCGATTGTAACAGAGTTGATTCCCGAGGCGTCTCCCCGACTTCCATCGTTGCTTGACGAATCGCCCGGACCGAGCCGCGGGGGTGTCCATTGTTTCGCGTCTGCCAGCGGCATCATGTCCGGGCGTTACACGGGGCAGCGGCGGGATGCCCATGTGCTTTATGACCGGCAGCGGCGACATTGTAGGTCTTTTCGGGCCTTGTAGAAGCTCGGCGTGTCATGGTAACGCAAAGGTGCACCCGAGAGAAACCAACTTTGTTATGTTAGCCGGATATGCGATGGGTCCTGCCGATGTCCCGAGAAGCTGCCGGACAGGCTTCCCAATGATCCGTCTAGCGATGTCCCCGAAGCACACCATTTCACCCTCATCGATTGCCATCTAGGGCCACGAAACACACCTTGTACCTGAAATTAGTCTGTGTTTAGGGCCCAGCCATGCCTTATCATAGAATTAGGAGGGAACCAAACAATGGAAGAAGTGCCTACTTGAACTTGAAGGAAGTGCTTGAGCACGGAATGCACTTGTAACCGGTACCATCCGGGGACACAAGACTTGCTGCATTTGTTGCATGATGGGAACCACCACGATGCAATCGAACAAAGGCGTCCAATAGTGACAAGATCTAGCGGTAGCCATCCTCCTGCATTGTTGTTGATACAGAAATGTAACATGAGAAAGATGGAATGACAGGCATAATTTGTTTTGTACAGGCAATCAGTTCACTATAATGAGGAATATAAAATCAGTAACAAAGATAACACAAATAGGAACATACAAAGGCTACACTCAATCTAGAAAAAGAAGACCCAACCTTTGAGTGCATCAATGTACTCTTGGGTGAAATGGCCCGCGACCGATGCATGCACTGCACCATCTACTGGGCCTAATGGAGCAAAACAGGGGCACCACGTAACATGTATCAGTATGGGTACATCTAAAGAGAAAACTAAATGAATTGTTGTAAGAAGCCTGCACCTGACTTAGCAATCTTCTTCTGGTTTAAATATTTCATGCGTTTGCGCCGAGACTCAGAAGCTGTTAGGGTCGTGGGCATATAATGCGCACCTTCCGCTATAGGAAAGCGCCAGACAAACAATTAACTGAAGGCTAATAGGATTGCAAAGTAAATGGGCCACAGGGACAACAAGAGCAGGCACATACGCTTTCTTTTCTGCTGGTTTGAAGGACCAGGGTCAAGCGCCCTTGAAGAAGCTAAGCAGATAACCACAAAAGGCAAACAAAATAAGGCTTTATGCAGAGGAGTATTTATCTACGTCTCATATGACACCATGGAAACGCGTAGAGCAGCTACATACATGACTCTCCTGTAACGAGAGGAAGCCGTTGGGCGGCCGCGGCGACCTCGCATTTTAAGAAACAACACTACAAAAGAAAAGACAGAACAGCTCATGATGGGATAAACCATAGAAGAACAGCTCTTCAAAGAGATCCACAAAGGACCTCTGAATCTATAACGTGCATACAACATTCGGTCTTTAAACACCCATTATTGCTGTCCACGTAACACCAATTATTTTAATTGATTTGTTAGAAAGGGACGGAAAAGCATTAGTGTTTGATAGCAGTCAATGAATCCCTCATATATTGTCATGCTCCATATTTTTTAAAAGTTGTCCTACACAAAGTTTTAGGCTCTTGGTTTGCCATTTCCAAATTTTTGTGTAGGACTTGAAACCAAGATTTAGTATGAGAGGCACTGAAATAGGCAGATAGCATTGCTCAAGGTATCTTTGCCTTGACCTTCGCTACTGTGCGGACTACCTAAAAGAATTGTGCATCTAAAGAAAGTAGCCGATCACGCTAAAAAGAGAAGCAAAAGGGCTTTTCTATCTAGAATCATATAATAAGCAACTAAAAAGGGAGCTATAAGTTGTAAAAATAATAAATGGAGATAAGAGTAAAACAAAATTACAGTTTGTCTTAATCTGTAAAATGAATTTGATAAGAAATTAACACAAAAAAGAGAAAAAGGTTATAAAAAGCAAAATTAGCATCCTATCTAAACAATTCTTTAATCTTACATTTATAGTTTATTTGCAGAAGGTCATGATTGCATACCACAACAAAAGAAAGTTTTCTTTTTGTTCAGTTGGTGCATCCGAAGGGAGTTGCATTGTACTCCGATTCATCGGTATTCATGACCTTTGTCTCAACTATTTTTCCCTTCATTTGTTATCAAAACTTCTGTTATGTGCTACTATAAATTTCGCAAGCAAATAGTTGCTTAAAAAAGGAGAAACATTGGTGTTCGATAGCAATTGATTAATCAAAATTGAGAAGAGAGTGACCAATTTTAGTGTTGAATAGGTGAGACCTGATTTCCATGAACCTAACTATACTTGAAAGTTTGATCAGGTAGCAGCTGCTATGTGTTTTTATGCATGCTGGTGTGTTATATGAGATATCATTAGCATGTAGAAGGGATTTTTTCTGCTTTATTTTTATGTGGTCAAGAGAGAAATCATTGGCTGTTGTAGTGGTTGATGAGTAGAAAATTTGTTGCCCCCTTTGTCTGCATATTCTTTGATGCCCCTTAGTGATTGGAGAATTTCGGGAAATAAACTGTCCTTGTTGTCGGTTACTCCTTATATTACCAAGGAACATAATCAAACATTATTGTTTAGTAGAAAGAATGAAATCAGAAGCACATGGCTGTGCATTAACGCAGACTTAGGTTCATTTTTTCCCTAGCCTGTGCAAAGATTCAGTTGTCCTACGTTGTGCAGCTGTAACGTTCTGCTTTTGCAGGATATTATTATTACCAAAACTTTTCAGATCAAGATATATATCAAAGAAGCCTTCCAGATGGCAACATATATTGTTTAAAGAAAGTGACGAAGCTCTTACTGAGTTACTGGACACCACACAGAAAATGACCCACAGGGGAGAAGTATTAGAATCGCGAAAGGACGGGGAAAGGAGCCGTACCAGCAGTGAGCACGCGGACTGCTTCCCCGAGCTCGACAGCGCTCGCACTCGCGCCCCTTCCTCCTCTCCGACGGCGACCGCACACGGCCTCCTCGGCAGCTGGCAGCGGAGCTGGATCTCGACGGCAAGCACCTGAAAAAACCACGAAGCGCCGCGGCACCGGGGAGCGGAGCCGGAGCAACGAGGCGCCGGAAGACTGAACACGTCAAAGTCCGGCGAAGGGGCGGCGGCACACCGAGAGTGAGGAGCAGAATAGACGAAGACGGCAGCGGGGGAAGAGAAGAGGAACTCACCGAGCAACAGTAACGGAGCGCGGGCGAGAACGGAGAGGGGCCAGCTGATTTTATCGTCCCAAGAAAATAGCGAAACCGAAAAGCTGGGAAGACGCAGCAACCCAACAACTGCTGGCGCGCGGGCTCCACACCGAACAGAAGGACAATGTCCCCACCCGCAGGGACAGAACCTAGAAACGGCACCACATGAGACCCGTCCTTCCTGTGACGATGGCCGATGGCTCGCCGCGCGCAGTGGGACCCGTGGCGTGGTATGGGCCTTCGCTGCCCTTGCGCTGACCGGCCTCAATGCTGTCGAAGCCTCACTGGATGGTAGTAAGTCGGCCCACCGTCATTGACCCTGCCACCTAAACGAGCTAGCTGCCGCCTGGCACGCGCCCCCGCGCACGATGTGCGTCTTTCCACGCCCGAGCGCCCCCCGTGCACAACCCAAAGCTCACAGAGCACACTGGCATGCGGCCCCCCGTGCACCAAGGCTAAAGGCGACCCTACCAACAGACTCGAAGCTAACCCGACCACCACCGCCCTGAACACGAAGCCGGCCTGCGAACCGTGGCGGTCCACATCGAAGGAGCGATCGACAAGCGCCCGGACACAGGAGGAAGACCATGCCGCGGGCCCGAAAGTTCTTCCGTTTCGCAACGGCCGGCGCCGCTACACGATTTTTTCAACCGCGGACCGACGGATGGGACCACCCCCCGCCAACCAACGAACGCCACGACAACGCTGGAGGCACGGCCAATGAGGCGGCAACGAAACACCCGCACCCGGGCGCCTGGGACACCGGACTGGCCAACGAAGGCAGCGCTACCAGCCATCGATCAAGATCGGAGCGGTGGAAAACAATTTTACTATCGTGGACGCCGCTGGCCGCAGCGTTTCTCCACCAGTGAATTTACTCTTTAAATACACGAGTTCTAATGATTGAAAGCATATATGAGTGACCATTCTTTTTGATAAATTGAAATATAATTAAATTTTACATCTGCAAATAATTTAGTCAAATCAAATAACAATTCCAACGCATATTTTTGGTCAAGAAATGACAAGCTAAAATCACCCCCATCTCTGATAAATAACAAAGCTCAAGTCAGTGCCATATCTGATTGTTACTCCGGAGGAAATTAAAAGACAATTCCTAATTCAAGGATCAGTTTGTAGCAACTTGGTCCTAGGTGGTGACTATTTTCATCGTTTTTCTATATATGTGCTTCAAAATTCCTAATTGGGTTGGCAACTTGGCCCTAGGTCGTGACACTAACAACATGTATCATACGTTGATATTAAGACAAATAGTATAATAGCGGCAACTTAGATTGGTCCTGGATGGCCAATCTAAGTGCCCATAGCCTCAGTAGTCAAATGTACTGGTGAGGTAATATACCAAAAACTATAGTTTCTACCTTTCTGAATCATCTGAAGGAGTCTATTGATGAATTTGCATATATTTTCCAGTGACAGAGGCCTTTGTTTTCCCTATTCAATTTTCATTTACAGAAACAAAGACTCCATGAGGCTTGTTTGGGCATGCAAGACAATCAGCCATCATCTCCCTCGACTGTCCAGATACATGCCTGAATATTTGTGAATAACAATAAAAAGCATCTGTCAGCATCAGCTACGAACATCCAGCAAGTATTCTACACAAAACTGTTACCTCGCAATCTCACTCATCAAGCCGCACCTGGACAATAAACATAGATGTTATCCATGGCTGCAAGCAACACCTGAACTTGCAAAGTGACAAAACTTCCGATGGCTTCTTTTTCTCTTCCCAGTACAATATTCAGTAAGATTAATAACAAGTACAAGTATTTAATTGAGTACAAACCCGAACAAAGAAATACCAGGACTCTATAAACTCTTGTAGACAGAATCACAGAGCCAGAGAGGATCAGGCTTTTGCGTGGCTGCAATCCCATGACAAATGCATCCTGATTACTTATTACCGGCCAGAGAAAAGCACAAACAGGATAGAATAACAGTCAGATGATAAAATAAACATAACTGAAGGTTCTGCCATCATCATGCATGCCAGCAATCACGCTGTTTCAAAACGCATTCAGAAACACAGACAAGCCAGAAATCCAATCAGTTTTGCAGTTTCCATTGCTTTCTAACAGCTACCTCATTAGTCATTTGTATCGAAAGGACCAATTTACACCATTCCATGTATACCAACACATTTATCGACAGTCACACGACTCACACCCGCTTCTAAAAGCGGGTGGCTTGATGCACAATTACATGGCACAAAACAAAAGGAACCTTTTTCCTTACAAAGGGGCAAGCTTACACAGTCACAGGCATATGCTAAGTAGGTACAAAGTACAGCTCGTTACTGGGGTCCTGCTGCTTCCACAAAACTAGCAGCAACACAACAAAGACCATGGCACAAATAAATCGAGTCAATCGATTGCTTCGACGACAGTTTGTGTCTCCTTTCTTCATCCCAACCATCTTCTGATGTTCAGCAGCAGAATCACATTGGTGTTCTTCACATGGAGGAGCCCGTGTACTATCAGAACGCCTGCTGCTGGTGGGGAACTTCAAGTCTTCGGTCAGCATGTTCACGGTCTGTGTAGACAATTGGTTCCTCTGTTGAGTCGAGTTGCAGTAGCCTTTCCTTTCCTCAGACTGACAATTCTTTTGAAACAAAAGATGGTCCGGGCGCTGCATCAACCTTGAAACTGATCGTGGAGGTAGGCGGTGGCCATCTCTTTCTGAATCACTGTAATAGGTCAAATACTGGAGCTGCTTCCTTGGAGTTGACAAAGCTTGCCGCCTGCACGCCTGAGTTTCAAAAAGAAAAGTGTGAAGAATTCACTTTAATCTACAAATGGTAAAGTATCATAAAACCTCACTCTGGAAACAAAGTTCTGAAGAAGTATCACTGCACAGAAACATTCAGCATGCCTATAAAATTACCATACACGGATACACCACTACACCACTTGAAGAATAGGAAGACAGTAATTTTTTTCTAAAAAACTGACCAGAAAAGGAAAATGAAAATGAAAAAGAGATCAGTTCTTTCTGCACCAAAAGTCAAAGTGATTGTTTCTGGTATCATTCAAGGAACAATGTAAACAGAAAAAACATTCCAGTTTCCAAAGAGCAACAAATAGTAATACTCATGCATCATGACCTTACTATATTAAGTATTAAAACTATTCAATTTATACATGATGATACCTGATTAGTAGCTCGGGGTGTTAAACAAGTAGGACATGGATCACCAATTCTTGTCAACACATCGGAGCGCCTTCTACTTGACTTAACGAGATCAGCAGATTCAGAGTGCACATCGGAGCACCTCCTACTTGACTTAACGATCTCAGCAGAATCAGAGTGTGCTATGATACCCAGATTATCATGATAATCATGTGCGAAGTGTGAAAAAGCTCATTGTTGGACATCCCATGCGGAAAATCAGATTCATAATTCCAAAGTCGCCGCCTTGCACGTGTAGTTCCAAGAATACCACTGCACTGTCAACTGGTGGCTGGGAATTGAAGTCACTAAAACAACAGACAGATTGTAACTCACGAGGAGATCCACTAGATCCACTGTCTCTGATATCAGCATGATCGATTGGAGAATTTGATCCCTTCCTGCTGTTTCCACTACTACAATTTCCCAAAGGACTGACATTTTTGTGGGCTCCACGTTCCTCCTGCCTCTCAAGTAGCTTAGCTGTCTCGGCTGCCTGAAAAGCTGCAGTGCAGATATCTGGAACAAAGCCATCTTGGCAGCAGTCCAAAGCATGGATAATGTTACTGATCTCAGAGGATATAATCCTTACATTCAAGCTTCTCATGATCGAATGTATCATCTGAATTGATGACATAATCATCTGAGAATTGTTTGCCTTAGTGCTATGGTCCAATATCAGCAAGCCCGACCTTATCAATGATCGTCCATAAGGCTCCAGTGTCAAAGGATTGTGTTTTAACAGAGCAATCACCAAGCTAATGTGGACAGCAGTCTGGCAGTGGGCCTCCTCTAGAGCGCCTGACACTTTCACGCACATATCATTAACCAACTCATTAGATGCAAATTGCCAATTGTTGGACTGGACAAGAGCAGCAATACAAAGAGCCGAACCAGAAGATATGCTCTTGTTGGTGACCATCAAACCATCTAATAGGGGACGACAAAGGGAGCTCATGATCTCAGATTTCTCTTCTTCTCTGCCCAAAGGATCAATGCAGTAGCGGGATAATGTGCAAACCACCTTGGAGCAACCAGCACTATGCAAGGGCCTGGAATCTGAGGCCATGATCCTGACAACAGCTGAGACAATCTGTCCAATGTGTGGTATAATTGTGCGGCCATGAACTTCAGCTGCAGTCTCAAAAATGCATAGGATCTCCTCCTTAGAGTATCTGGAAGAAGGCTTGTCTGGAGCACATAAACGGGCAAGAAATGGAGGAAGTGTATTTGAATCAAGTTGTTCCACGTATTGCTTCAAGCCTCTGAAGGCTTGCGGCTTCTTGTCAATCGGATCCATCATAGAGACATCCAGTTCTGCATATTCGTCGATTCCAAGGTTTGTAGCCATTGCATACACTGGTTTCATCATTAAAGAAACAAAATACAAGCCGTTAATTAAGGTAAACGTCAAATGTAGTTTGCATACACTGGATTCATCATTAATTAAAGAAACAAAAAAACAAGCTGTTAATAAATGGATCAGCACATATGGTTCCTTCAGTTAAAGCATACCAACATGAAAACATAAAACTTTTTCAGGTTTGCTGACCACTAACGATATAAACAAGGTGTGATCTTTCTATCTATATAATCTATAATAACAAGAAGAAGAGCACAACATAAATAATGCCAAAAAAAAAAAAAAAAAAAAAGAAGAAGAAAAAGAAAGGGGATGACCAATTAGTGACTATTCCAAAGAGACCATGACAGAGGCATTCAGAGGTTTAGAGCTAGAGTAACAATGAAGTAGAAAAACCGATATAATGCTAAGTTCTTTTTAAAAGCAAATATTTTGGTCCATCATTCAAAATTCAAAGAAACGTTATTGGAATAATAACCCTGTAAATTAATGAGTACTTTCCACACATCATCGGAACAGCACCGCCCCTGCAACAAACTAACCCCAAACACCTCATTCGAACCAGCCCAGAAATTCAAAGGAAACCGCACCCGCGCGGCCGGCGCAATGGAAATGAAATCCACCGATACGCTAACGAAACCAGGACTCCATTCATCTCGCGGGCGCCAGCGAAGAAGAAGAAGAAAAGACCAATCGAGCCGAACAAGAAGCCAAAACCGTGGACGCCGCGGGATTCCATTTGCGCACCCACCAACACGGAGCAAGCAGACCGCACCCACCGGCGCGAGATCTCCCCTAGGCTAACTGGCTAAGTGATCGAGAGAGAGAACCGCTTGGTTGCAGTTCGAAGATCCCGCAGACCAAACCCCACGCTTTGGGGAACAAACGTCCGGCGGTTAGGGTATTTCCTTACCGACGAATCTCGGAGGAAGGCGGAGCGGCCGAGGAGGAGGAGAGGCACGCCGATGACCTGCGAGCGAGCGAGGAGTTGCGGCGGAGACGGGGAGATGGGTCGCCGCTGCCGCTGCTTCGGCTCCGGGGGCGGTGGGTGGGGTGGGGGCGGGTTCGGCGGAACAAGAGGCGGCGGTCGGAGGGATGAGAGGGGAAGAGCGGCAGTTTGAGTTTTTCGATTTCTTTTCGACGAGGGGTCGTCTCGTCTTCTAGATTCTCTCGCTTCGGAGTTTGGGCCCTTTCTGTTTCGGCCCAACGTGGAGAGGCGCGAGGCCCGAGACGGTCAATATATATATTTTTTTAGTATTTTTCCTTTTCTTTCCACAATGCAGGGCTTAAATTTTCCTATATCGTGATGGGTCGATGCGATGAATTTTTTTTTTTTTTTTTTTTTTTTTTTTGCGATTAAGTCGATGGAATGATTTTATGGGGTCAAAAGTTGCTCGTCGACAGGTTCCAACAGGCAGGAACTTGAATTTTTTTTTCTAGGGTCCACGCATGCCAGAGACCCAGAGTCCACGAATCAGGACCCTCAAATCCGTTTTAGTTTTAAAGTCAACGTTGTTTAGATACTAGTAATAGTAATTTTTTTTTACTTATATAGATAGAATATAGGTATTGGAATGGTTAAATTGTCTACAAGACTCCAATGGTATGTTTGGTAGAGTTCTAGATTCTCACATAAATGTTTCGGATCTTGTTTTTTCAAGAAACATTTCAGATGATGAATGATAATCACTTCGTGAGATCGTTTAGCTGATAGGCTAGATTAAGATTCTCAAAAATCTTGTAAGAAATATACAAATAAAAACAAAAATGTTGCTTAAAAAACTAGAATTTTTTAGTGGGCCAAAGACCACCTTGAATATACGTTTAATTTGATTTGTCCCACTTATAAAGGTTTAAATGAAGAAATTACCGTTATTAAAGCATAATATATAGAAGGGAGGGGAGAAACGACACAGGCGAAACTAGTTTGTAGCGTTTCGCATTCCTCGACAAAACTCATGAAACATTTATTGCCTCGAAACGAATCGACAGTGAGGCGTTTGGCTTGTATCAAGCCGTCTTCACGTGAGAATCGGAAACGGTCCTACCGTCCAAACACGCCCTAAGTCTCCCCACCCCAACAACGCTATAGGGTAAATGACGTTTTAATCACGGTAGAAGCGGACTTAGAGACTTAGAACCTAGAAATCTTGTTATTTACCGTGTACATTATCACCTAGCTATCTAATTTTAAGAATCCAAATTCGATTGCGCTAAAAAAAAAAAAGAGATATATGTAACGCCCGAGGCCCGAATACGGCTAAAGTCCACTCTACACGTTGAATGGGCCACACTTGATAATTAACTCTCTTTTGCGGCTTTTCGTCGGTAAACGTCGCAAAAAGTTCGAACCGGAGTTAATACCATTCCCGACCCCGGTATTTAAGTTGGTTCGGTTCTTCTTCAACTTCCGGTTTGGGGACTATCCTTCGTCGCTACAAGAACCAACATCCCGAGCTACGGATCGCGAGCTCCCCGTGCTTCTGATAACCTGCCCATTCGGCCCGGCCCATCATCTTGGCCCAAGAGCGGGTCTCACAATATATCACCAACGTATATAGATAAAAAAAAGAAAGAGAGGAGCAAATCCTGTTTATTTGCCTCTAAAAATAAATCGTGATCTTTACTACTAATCAGAAACTGCAAAATTAGACACAAACAAAATTAACCAAACCCTAACAACGAAGATGGTTAGAAGCCCAAGCTCTAGTACAACACACCAGCAGCGTTCATTGTTTTTGTTTTTTGCACATGTGAATTTCGATTTTCTCCTTTTCAAAAAAAAAAAAATCGATTTTCCACCCCATGGGCAACGCGGCAATGAGCTCAAAGGTCAAAGATGTGCGCTCCATATCTTTCAAGGACGCCCACGCAAATTTGCATACTCCCACCACATTTCCCAAACCGGACCTTCGAGAACCTCGCATTCGTCTCCATGTCCCTCAGCTCCAACCCACCCCGTCCACTCGACCCACTGACACCCCGGACCCACAAAACACCCTACCCCACCCGTCAGCGACCAAACCCACACCTCACCGCGCGTGCCCAAACTCCTCGCAAGCGTTCCCACCACGCGCTCACGACCGGCGACAGCAGGTCACCTCGCGGCGTCTATAAATACTCGGTCCCCGTCCCCACCGCCTAGTCCCCGTCCACCTACCCCTCCCCTCCACCACCTCCTCGACGGAGACGCAAACCCCTAACCCAGCCACAGCCAGGATCCCTCTCCTCCTCATCCACTCCATCACTCCCCGATCTTCTCTATAAAAGACCGCGGATTTCGAATTCTTTCCGCGGGATCTCTAACGGCCTCGCCTTTCCCGCGCGAATCGGCCTCCTCGGATTGAGCGTCTTCCGCGCCGCTGTCGTCGTAGGTGGGGATTGGTGATTGGGGATTTTCATCTGGTGGTGTGGTGTCGGGGATTCGGGGGCGTGGATGGCGGAGCCGGCGTTGGAAGGGAGCCAGCCGGTGGATCTGTCAAAGCATCCCTCCGGCATCGTCCCCACGCTCCAGTAAGTCAGCGAGACTCACCTTGCTGGATTGGGAGGGCGCGCTCTCCTCCCATGAAACATTCGATTGGGTTGGGGATGAGCGCCGCGGCTGGGATCTGGCTGCTTTTCAGTGATTGATCGATTGTGCTTCAGCTAGTCCTAATCCTCTCGGCTTGGTCAATCTGGTGAAGCTGTAGTTACAGTGCTTGTTGCGGGGGTATTGGGGCTAGATCCAGGATTCCAGGGTGGTGGAATCACACGGACTAAAAATCCTCATGCGCAGTCAAAAGCGCACGAGTCATGACGATTTGCTTTTGACCTGTCCTAGTTGTCAGGAAAAGAAATCGATTTCACCAAGATAATTAAAGCTACACGAATTTGAAATATTGAACTCGATTTAATGTTGAAAGTTTGAGTTGATGCAACTGGGGGTGGGGTATTCAGGACCTTCTGAATCTTGCTTTATAGGGTGTTACTAGAAGAGAGGGTGGAGGCGTATGACCTTGTGTAAGTTTGTGGTTGTTGGCAGAAAGCTTGCTAAGATGCCCTGTATTTGTGTGGTTCTGGTAGATTCTGCTATGAAAATGAAGAAGGAATTGGCTTAGGACATCCTTAAGTGCTCTAACTCTAGTGCTTTCATAGGCTGCTAAAATGAACTGAACATAGCTGCACATATTTGATTTAGCTAGCTAGGAATTGCTCTGGGGTGATTCTATTCTCTGTTTGTTTCTTCATATGCTCAACACAGAGATGTTGATGTCCTTGCTGTGTTCCGCTTTATGCTGTTTGGTCTGGTAACAGGAATATTGTGTCGACGGTCAATTTGGACTGTAAATTGGAGCTCAAATCAATTGCCCTTCAAGCACGTAATGCAGAATATAACCCCAAGGTGGGATTGTTGTTTCAATGAATTTTTCTCTTCATTTTATTCTGCTCGTAGTGCTATTTTGCCAAGGTTCTGTATGTATGTAGCAACCGTTGGTACTACTTCTCCAGAACTATTTTGCAAATGTTTGCTTGTCTGTGCTATGGTTTTTGATTCATGAATGGATCATAGTGCTATATTTCCAGTGTGGTCCGATTAGTATGTACTCTGGTACCATTTGTTGTATGTTTTCCTTTTCCTGTATGCTTCTTATCCGTATTCATGGCTCATGTCTGCCGGTTATGAATAGTCTGGAACAAAAATCATATCATTTAACATATGATAGTTGTTGATTCTTATTTTAAATATATTTTAAAAAAATCATGCTTATCTCCTTGTAGACCTTCTAAAAAAATACAAACCACATCTCTAAACAATTTTTATTCCTCATTTTTCAATAAATATTTGGTTATGAACTTATGATAACATAGAATTCCATCTGTCCGTACAACTTGTCGTTCAAGAATTCATATCTGTGATGTGCTATGTTTTGATATACATATACATGTACATATTATTCTGCGAACTATGTCTAGCATATATATAGTGAAAGGTCAGTACTTGGTTTTATCTCATCACCACATTCAGTTCTGACATCATGCAACTTCATTTTCATGTTTTATTTTTCAGCAATGTACATTGTCTTTGCTTTAATAACTCTTTCTTTGTAAAAACAGCGTTTTGCTGCGGTTATTATGCGGATAAGAGAACCAAAAACAACAGCATTGATATTTGCATCAGGGAAAATGGTAAGTTTACTTCTGCATCAGTGATGTTCTGCATGTTCTTTTTAAGTAGTTATATTAGGTATGGCTCTGACTCTATACCATAAGAAAATGAGATTCCTGGTAAGCTATTTATGGTGCACTTATAGCTGTTGAAATTTATGTGAACACCTCATAGGTAATTAAGGTTACTTTTTCTGTTATCCTTTTGCTTGACTGTATTCCTAATGAGCTTCTGTCTGAGAAGTCATAATTTCCCTATTTGTGCACTGATATAAAGAAACACTTGCTGTGAATTATCAGGTCTGCACTGGAGCAAAAAGTGAACAACAGTCTAAACTTGCTGCTAGGAAGGTAATTTTGTGTTCTTTTTCTCTGCATCTAAATATTCTTTGTCTGCTAAGGGAAGTCTAGACAAACTGTTTTGCTGTTTGCAGTATGCTCGCATCATCCAGAAGCTTGGTTTTCCAGCAAAATTCAAGGTATGTATTCCATTTTTCAAATTTGTGTGCTTTAATTCCTGGATAGTTGTCATTGAACTTCTGTTATTTCTGTGTTGTCAGGACTTCAAGATTCAGAACATTGTTGGGTCTTGTGATGTCAAATTCCTATCAGGCTTGAGGGTCTTGCATACTCTCATGGTGCTTTCTCAAGTGTAAGTTGCTTTCATTGTTTTTTTTTTAACCATAATTCTCTCAGCTACCTTCTTGAATTTTCCTGCCAGTGTCCTGATATTTTGCTTGATTTTCACTGTCCAGTATGAACCAGAGCTCTTCCCTGGCTTAATCTACCGAATGAAGCAGCCAAAGATTGTGCTACTAATTTTTGTTTCAGGCAAGATTGTTCTGACTGGAGCTAAGGTTAGCAGTCATTTCCTTTGCCTTAATCCCCGAACGTATTAGAGTACAATTAAGCTATTCTTTTTTGTCTCTAATTGCGTTAGACTATATCTAAGCTTTTCTTTTTCCAGGTGAGAGAAGAGACATACACTGCCTTTGAAAATATCTATCCTGTCCTCACAGAGTTCAGAAAAGTTCAGCAATGGTAAGTAACATCTAAGTACATGTTAACTGACATGACTAAATGGGGATTGCTATTGAACTATTAGGTCTAGTTGTTGTCAACTATTAGGCCTAGTTGTTGTAGCCCCCTTTATCATCTAGTTTATGGTTGGTTGTATCTTAATGGGGTTGGTGATTCTCAATTTCACTGAACTTAAAGTTATCACTTGGTGTATGCAGATAACTTATTGGAAGTAAGCAGGAGAGTGCTGAATGTGGAAATGCTATTGCTGGCTGCCAGCTCCAACTTCCAAGTGTACATATAATCTGGACCTCGGAGGAGCCTATGCGCTGCCCATCAGTCCCATGAGACCTGGTGCATTGCACTTGTCTATGTCCACACAGCTCAATTATTATTTATCACGGATCATGCTTGATCGAGTAGATTCATGGGCAGCGATTGTAGCTTGCGATGCCTTTAGTGGAAGTGGTACGCCAATAAGACTGGAAAGCAAGTTTTGGTCCTGGCTTTTCTGAAAGTCTTTTTTTTTTTTTTTCTAGATGTTTCTGATGATGAAAAAGAGAGGCAAATGTAGTGTATGTACGTACGTACACCTTGACATGTTATGATTATACTGAAAAAATTCGGACTTTGATGGATGGACTGTTGCTGTATCCAGAACGCGCCTTCTTGTTCATTTTCCTTCCCTTTTATTAGAATCCTTGGCCTTGAGGTGCTCTGGGTTAGAAATGCTCACTCAACATTTACCAACGTGCAGTAATAACAGCAACCCAAAACTTGGTTTCTGAATTTGTCGGATTAGTTTGGACATCTCGTGTCATTTTTTTATGTTTGGCCTGTAATTCGTTTTCGTGAGTCGTGGCACACTTTTTCCAACTGGGGTCTAGGGCACCAGCACCATTCCTGTAGAAAGCCTGGATAAAGTGCACTGTTACTACTAGGAGTACTATTCCAGCCTGACCTGACGTGTAGTATGTGGTCAAATTGGCAAAGCCAGAAAACAAGGACGAACGACATGGCTTTGAGCACACGAAAAGTAATGATGGCAGCACGAACCACAGAGCATCTCAGTTTCAGTTTCAGCAGCATCAGTTTCTTCTCCCCTCGGTTTTTTTTAAACCCTCACGCGTTTCTCTGTTTGACCCCAATATCCCGCGGTAAAAACTTGCAGAAGCTTCCATGTTCTTTCCCTCTCACACACAAAAAAAGTTATCAGTTTGCATTTTTCTACCACTAGTAATTTCCACTATGATGAAAATAGAAAGTATCATAAATTGGCAGATTGCAGATACATTTTACGGAGCAGGTAGTAGATCATTTCTTTTCTAAAAAAAGTAGTAGATCATTTCTTTTCTTGGGAAGGATGTAATAATAATAATAAAGGGTAAAAAGGTAGGGTAGCTCACATCACACATGTTTGGCTTTGGCTTTGAGCTTGCGTTTGGCGTCAGCCTAGGACATGACGAAACTGAAACACCACAAACAGGCAACACAGCACAAAGCAAGCAAAGGGATAGTGCGAGGGAGAGCAGTACGAAAATTGAAAGCAACCGGCTGGCCAGCCCGGCAACGCCGTATCCGTTTCAAATCCACCACTTATACAGGCCGGCCACAAAATTAAATGAAAATTAAAAAGGGGGAGATTTGTTGGGGGAGATTATGTATTTCCTCCCATACCAGTAGTTTTAATTCAAAAATGAAATTTTTTCACTCCCTTAATTCAATTGATAGATGTATATCAGTAGTAATATCTAGTGTTTCTAATGTTCTATCTGTTTATTTGTCTTATATATGCAATTTATGTAGTAGTGATACTATAATGAATCACCCAGGATTTTTTTATTATTTTTTCAAAAAAGAAAAACAGTTGTCTTGACACGGTGCTTCACCTCTAAGAAACTTCCTTTTTACCATATTTATTACAAATATCTTTATTACTTCCATTATGAGAAAAAAGAATATATATATATATATATACTCCTACTAAACTTGCAACTTTTTTTTTTTCAATATATAAATAAATAAAAATTGGAAAAGAAGAAACCCAAACCATCAAAGCTCCCACGCAATACAGATGGCAACCGACCCCAAAAAGCATGAATGAAGCAGCAGCATACTTTAGGATGAAGCAAGCAAAAACAAAAATAATAAATGTGAAAAAGAATTTCTGAAAAACCAAAATGAATTTCCATTTGTAGCCTCTCTCTCCACAGCTGTTGCCCAAAACACACAAAAAAAAAAAAAAAAACGAGGAGGCTTCCCATAAAAGGCTCTCCCTCCGCTCCAAAACAAAAAGCTCCCGAAATCCCCTCACCTACTCTTCTCCCTCTCCTCTCCCTGTGGCAGCGCCGCGCCGCCTTCGCCGGCGGTTGCCTGCCTGCGCCTTCCGGCCGCGCTTGACCTCGACGCACCGCCGCGACACCGAGCATGGACGTGCACCAGGCGAATGCGGCCACCGACGCCCTCGGAGACCTGTTCCCGCACCAGCCCGCCGGTTTGGTCAGTCTCCTCGCCGCCTCCACCTCCCCTCCCGCTAGAGCTCCCTGTTGGGTGGCGATATTTCTTTTGCAAGAATTTTTCTTCGACTAGGGTTTTCTTGTCTCGCCAAGAAGTAGGTGTTTTGTGTGGGAATGAACTGCAACAAACAGGGGTGGGGGTGCCGTTTTCGTTTCTTGGTTCTTGCGCTCTTCGGAGGCAGCAGGCAGGCAGGGGTGTTTAGCCGTCGCGTGTTGGAGAATTCCGGTGTCTGTTGCGCGGTTTCTTGAGATTATTGTCCGTGGAGAACTGGGTCGTGCTGTTCTTCCCTCCGCTTGTAGGATGGTAGCGGTTTTGGCTTGCATGTTTGGGGGAAAGAAAAGAAACGGTTGCTTCGCTTCAATTTGGAGCGGTTTGCCCGTGCTTTTCTTCAATTTTGCCCGTGCTTTTCTTCAATTTCGTGTCCATTAGATGATTCTTTTTGTTAAGTTAGGGGAATTCACCGTGCAATTCAAACTGTTCTTGTCCTGAGGAAAGGAACTGTGGCGGCGGCCCCTGAAATTCAACTAAAACTTTCAGTTTCAGTTTCAGGGGAGAAAATTTCCCCACAGGCGCAATCCGGCAGTTACTCTGTTCTTTTCCGCTAGGGTTTGTGCGGTGCTCATCGATGGCATTATTCTCGCAAATAAGCAATGGAGGAAAGGCGTGTCCTTTTGGCCATTTGTGAGCTGAGCTGTGTGAGGTCATGTAAAAGAGGAAGGGGCTGGGGGTGGGGGAAGAGAAAATGTGTGCTGCTGTTACCTTTATTGTTCTTGTGCATATGTTCTTTCCCTCCTCACTCCTGTCATGGTCATTGCGTAAGTGCATCCCATTGTTTAACACCGTTTGCTCACACACTGTGGTATGATGCCTACATGAGACTGTGACGGTGATATTTCGGTTAGGTGTCAATTGGTTAGGTGTCACTTGGAGTGGAAACTTTACCACCAGAGACATTGACAAGCAGTTTCTTTGAAAATTATTCAGTTTCTCGGTGGGGTTCTGATGTTGGACATTTAGAACCCAAGGAGGCATCAGTTTTCATGCATCCCCATTCTGAGACAATGACAAGTGATTTCTTTGAAAATTCTTTAGTTTTTGGGTGGCATTCTGGTGAGGGTGTTTAGGGATTAAAGAATATATCATTTCTTCCTGCACAACCTATTTGGACTAGTCACATTTTTCTGTTTATAAGACATGCTTTGCAGCTATAGTTTAGTTCATCCAGCTTACACCATTAACGGCTATTCAATTTGATCTTGTACCAGCTGTACTGCTCAATTAGATTGCAACTTACAAGCTGCCATAGTGGTTTGCGGTTTCTTTGAAAGTTATTCAAGCTTTTGGATGCTCTTCTGTTCTAGAACTTGCAGAATTCAAGGAGATAACATTTCCCTGCACCCACATTTTGGACGTCACTTCTTTCTGTTTATAAAACATGCTTTGTAGTTGTCGTTTAGTTCATTCCGTTTCTATTCCGTTTTCATTCTTGCGCTCCAACTGTAACGCTCAATTAGATTGTACTAACTGAGAAATCACCACAGTGGTTTGCGGTTTCTTTGCAGATTATTCAGTTTTTGAGTGGTATTCTGATGTCGAACTTCCATAATTCAAGGATATATCATTTTCCTTGCACCCCATTTTGGAATTTTGCCACACTTTTCTGTTCATATGACATGCTTAGCGGTTGTTTTTAGTTCATTCTGTTTTGTAGCGTTTACTGTAATTCATTCCATGCTGCTTGAACTGTAATGCTTATATAATTAGATTGTAACTGAGAAACTGTCATAGCTGTTTTTGCTGGAACAGCAACAATTGTAAGTGCAGGATGTTTCTGTTCAAATATCTCCTTTAAGCAAACTTAGGCCTTGTTTAGTTGGGCAAGTTTTTGCCTCCAACTTCCAAGTTTTCAGATTCTCTCTCCATCACATCACATTAAATACACCAAAAGACATATCTTCGGAGCAAGAAATGTAGGTAAAAAAAATAACTAATTACATAGTTCTGTTATATATGACGAGACGAATCTTTTGAGCCTAGTTAGTCTATGATTGGACAATATTTACCACAAACAAACGAAACGTCTACAGTGTTCAAATTCTAACTTTCTAACATTTACCGGGGCAAGTTGCCCAACTAAACGAGGCCTTATTATTTCCCATTAACCCCTAGATGCTCCTCATGCTTCATGATTTTGGTTATGAGAATTTGGTCTATATTAGTATTTTTTGTTATAGAATAGAATCTGTTGGAGAGGAGGAATTGATTACTCTATGTTTCTACTCTTCTTTGCCTCCAAGTTTTTCTAGAATAATCCATAACTGAGTGTTTTTCACTTGTTTATAGGCCTTAGGAACTAGAAATTCTATTCATGCTTTTATCATCTTATCAAATTCAACCATGTAGAACCAGAGCTTAAAACTGAATTGTCTGTAGTTATTTTGGCCATTGCATTCTTACTAACTGTTTCCATGCCATGTTACTCTTTACTTTGCAGGAGAGTGATGACAGCAACTTAGAATGGCTCTCTGGCTACGTAGAGGACTGCTTTTCGAGCTCCACATCCTACACAAATCCTGTTTTTGCAAGATCTGCTCCTGCAATGGCAAGCCAGGGTGCTGGAAAACCAAAGTTGCCGCCACCTTCTTCTTCCAATGGCAGGAGAAAGAAAAGGAGCCTGGCCTCTGTTATGAGCAATGACGATGATCAACAATACATCTTCCCGTTGTATGTTGAGCCACCGCTGATCCTAATTGATCAGAAACATTGGATGGCAGAGAGTGAGCTGATCCTCCCCAAGACAGAGAAAGACCAAGAAGTTTGCCAGCAGCAAGGGCAAGAGCAAGAGGAAGAGAAGAAGAGTGGGCGACGGCTGGTGAAGAGGTGTAGCAATTGTTTGTCATGCCAAACACCACGATGGAGGGATGGCCCATCAGGGCCCCAGATGCTGTGCAATGCATGTGGCCTGAGGCTTAAGCCAGAGAATGGGTTCGCCACCATTTCTGAGGAGGATTGTGGCCAAGAAACCAAGGAAGAAGAAGAACCAGGAGCACGGCGAGATAAGAAGAAGAAGAAGATGATCAAGAAGACATATGTGAATGATTCCCTGTCGTCAGATCAAGCAGAGCAGCGCTGCACCCATTGCTTGTCCTCCAAGACCCCACAGTGGAGGTCCGGACCATTGGGACCGAAGACTCTTTGCAATGCCTGTGGCGTGAGGTACAAGTCCGGCAGGCTGCTCCCAGAGTATAGGCCTGCCAACAGCCCGACCTTTGTGAACTGCATACACTCCAACTCACACAGGAAGGTAATGCAGATGAGGCAGGAGGCTCTTGCGCAGCAGCAGTGAAGCAGCGATGGACAAGAACATCTCCGAAATCTATCGCCATCGCATTGGAGGCGTAGAAGCTCTCTTAGATTGTAGTTTAGTCGATGCTCAGAAGATGAAAACAGAGCCTTGGTTATAGTAGGCATCCTTGTTAGCTCTAGCAGTGTTCTACCTGAGACTGATTTGCTAGGTGTTTAGACTGTCGGATTCAATACAATCTGGTGGTTGCTTGGATACTATCCTGAATTGTGCTATGGGTTTTCGGCCTTTAGATATTCAAGGTTTAAATTGAGCAGCCTCTGAAATTTGTTTTCTTGAAGAGATCCATGCTCCCCTGGGAGTAGTAATAGCCACTGTTTCGTGTCTTGTGCAGAAGCCTTGCTAGAGAAGGGAAGCAGACTTACCATTGACCGGCTAACTGAGGCCACATGCTGTGTACCTTCTATATGTGTCTTGTGTGGTAACTTTAGTTCCTGATTTGTGTAAACAGAATTGTTATAAAAAAGCCATCACTTCCTGGAAGATTTGGGAATTGTTATACTCATCAAATGAATGGCCTTTTTTTTGGCACCAATACCTCCAGGTTCAGTGGTCTGCTTTGAACCAATGGCCTGTTAGTCCCAGCAGGTTCAGAACACCGATATCTGCAGATCATGGTCGTCTACCACGCTGCCATTCATCATGATGTGTGAGCCTTTTCACTTTTTGTGCTGCGCATGGATTCGAATGCCCTTTAATTCTTTTCATCTCTGTTTTTTAGGTCCAGCACAACAATGGCTTATGGGATGGGACACAAAGTACAATCCCAACAAAGCATCCATCTACACATCTTCCTGGTGTTGAAGTTGAAACTATTGTCTAAATGCATTAGCACAAAAAATTTAGCTACAGCTTGCAAAGGAAGCCTGTGCTTCATTTTGGACATCTAGCTCATGGGCATCAATGGTATGATCTGACTGCAAGTGTCTGGTCAAGTCTCTGTGGCTGGCTGCAAGAACATGTGCAAGTGCTCATGTTGATGCCTGTATGTACTCTGCTCTGGCATTGCCAACAGACTACTACAGTGCTGCCAGGACAGTAGTGGCCCTGCAACACATGAACGTAGCCTCGCCGCATTTACATACACTTTTTGACTATTGGGCTCTTGTGTCCTGCCAAACCCAGTTTTTTACCTCCTGCTGCAAGCTTGCAGCAAGGCAATGGCAATAGCAATGACCTGCTGCTGTTCAGTTCCGTGTGAGCGTCACTGGCCATTCTTCAATGCAATTCTCTGACGATATGCTACCTCTGTACAGTAAAGTTTAACAAAATATTGATATTTATAAAATAAATAAATATAGTACGAAAGCCTTTTACTCCGTAGCTTGCTGCTGTTCTACTTTATATTTTAGCTAGTCAACTACTAGACATGTTTTGAACACATGGATTCTTCTTGTCCCACAAGAAATGTTCAAACAAAGCATCCATGAATGAAACACACTGTACTGCTTTTATTTCACACTGGCTGAAGTGATATACAGAATATATTGAGTGTCAAATTGTAGTAAACATCACAAGTCTTAAAACGATGTAAAACAACGACCACAACGGACTGTAGGACGTCATAGGCACAGATGGGCAACGAAGCTTTATTTCTGTGATGAAAATGGTGAGCGTCTCCGAAAATGGTTGCCAGAATTGTAAGCTCTAGGGCTCGACCACCATGCTCTCTGCTTCCTTCTTGATGGACTGGAACAGCACTGATGAGAGGTACCTCTCACCAAAGCTTGGGAACACGACCTGCGTTGAGGAACAAATTGATTTTAGAACTTAAAGAAATCATTCCAGAGCATATCGAGAAATCTAAATTTTCTGAAATTCAGGTAAAAATTAAAATGGCGCATCAAAAGAATATACAATTTAGTTTTTTAAACTAATGGGACAATTCAGTTGATCTTCATCTACAAAGTGTTGGAAAGCCTTAGGTGGCAAATTGGGCCCAATTGTCTCAGTCCAGCCGAACATATAGGCCCATCAAAAATCACAACCTAAGTCTGGTCTCATAAGTTCACAAACCATCACTGAGAAGTGCAGATGTTGCATGGACAAAACGACTGAGTTTGGTATCCCCCAACCCCCCATTAGGTATAAATATACAATTAGAACTATTCATCTGTGATTTATTAGACAGCATATGAATTTCCATGAAAGACTCATGTGACTGAAAGAGCTACACACCTTAAAAGTGCTAGAAATTCTTAGGGAGGAAATGTGACACTTACAACAAATAGCTTTCCGGCATTTTCAGGCCTCTTGGCAAGCCTAACTGCAGCAGCTGCAGCTGCACCAGAAGAGATTCCAACCTACAGAAGTATAAATCATCAATAAACGAGGCATGCAGATTATTACTTAATAGCAGAGAACAATGAGACCTACCAACAGCCCTTCTTTCAAAGCAAGAGTCTTGGCAGTTTCAATAGCTTCATCACTTGAAACCTGGGAAACAATTGAAGGCACCAAAATGTTATGCCAGGTAGAAGAAAGCAAACGCAAAGACACTTGAGAGTACAAGATAAATGTGGATCGGCCATATCCATTAATGAGGGGAAAATAGTACTGTAACCGAAGAGTAAAAAATAACATGCATGTTTATATACTTCATAATATGAGGGATATATAGGTTTGACATGATATCGGAATCAGTGCACCACTTTGACTAATAATACTATGAACATATACCATTTCAATCAAATAGAAAAAGTAACCACAAAAAAACATTTTCCATGATAAATCTAGTAATAAGACCAATATTATGACGTCAGTTCATATGGTTCTTAGAAATCAGTGGTCAAAGCTAAAAAGGTCTGACCAACAATACTAAATGGACTTGTGGACTTAAACATGGGATCAGAGGTAGTATGCCTTTCTACAGCCCAACTTAAGAGAGGAGAACATACCTGCAGAGTTTCATCAAGGAGATCAACATCCAAGACTCCAGGGATAAAACCAGCTCCAATACCTTGAATCTTGTGTGGTCCTGCATTATGGGCACTTAAATCTCACTAGTCCAAAACAAGAAGCATCAATTTGTTGGAAGAAAATGGTTCACAAAGTTACTTTCTCCAAAAGAGATCTGTATTTGTATAGTTGAATAGTTGAAAAAAAAAAAAAAAAAAAAACCTTACAAGGTCACACCAGAAATTGTTAGCAATCTTATCTTATATTCTTGTTTCAGACCAAAACTATCTGGATACCATTTGTTATATCTCCATCAATTTTAAAATACTTCACACACAAGTCCTAAGCAAAGCAAATAATTATAAAAGGGCAATTCTTATGGAATTTTCTTAGATTTGGTAAACGTGGGAAATCAAAGCTCACTAAACAATTTATACTACCATAAAAGACTATTTACTCAGGAACATATTCATCAAGGTGCAAAAATTACCAGGTTTTCCACCATTCAAAACAGCACTCTCCACTGGCTCCACACCATAGAGCTACATCAAGACAAAGTGACAAACAATAACATCTAACTCATCTGGTACAGTGGACAAAAAGAACAATTAATTATCAAGGTGTCAGCTAAAACTGCCATACATACTTACCTTGACATTAGGATTTTGCTCTCTGAGGTACCGCCCAGTACCAGTTACGGTACCTCCTGTCCCAATACCAGATACAAGGGCATCAATTTTTCCTGCTGTAGCTTTCCAGATTTCAGGCCCAGTAGTCTCATAGTGAACCTGCATAACATATTTTTCAGCAGAATTCAGAAAGTAAATTCAACATGGCCAACAGAAAGTTGGTCCAAAATAAATGCTATGTTATACCGCACCTTTGGGTTAGCAGGATTTTCAAATTGTTGAAGGATGTACGAGTTGGGGGTCTTTGCTTGAATCTCCTCTGCCTTTTTGACAGCTCCTTTCATTCCCAGGAGTGGGTCAGTAAGGACAAGCTCAGCACCAAAAGCCTTCAATATGATCCTCCTCTCCATGCTCATGGAGGCAGGCATTGTGAGTATAAGTTTGTAGCCCTTGGCAGCAGCCATAAATGCCAGCCCAATGCCTGTGTTGCCGCTAGTTGGTTCAATCAGAACACTCTGGCAACATTCGACATGGAAAGAAAAATATTGGTACAATCTAATATCAACATTCTGAAATTTATACAAAATATAGATTTACAAGCAGTTCGCAGAAAGTGTTGACTATCCTATAACTACAACTGAACTCCCTTGCTACTACTGCTATGGAGAGTTAGAGACTCAGACGCTCAGTTAAACCATGTATACAACAAGAATTGGTCATTTTTAATCTTATATAGACGGTCAAAACAAGATAGAAACTTTAGCAGACCATTCTAGTGTCACTGATCAAGCCAAACAAATGGCTTCTGTTTTGTGCCATGGGAGTTACCAATACCAGGTTAGGCACAAGCAATGGTTGCTAGGTCATTTATGATGCAGATACCGATGCAGGTTAATACCAATCGGATTCTCCATCAAGGACTAGGAGAGGTATGCTATTGTAGGATGGGGAAGATCTATCCAATAACCGTAGGTTATAACTGTGCAGCCAAAATGGAGAAGGGAGAAATTGACTTGCCTTACTTTCTAATAAGAAAATATATAAAGAAAGCTCGCTTCTTATATACTTAAAATATATATACACTCCATTGAACAAAGGCTCAAAGCACTATGATAGTGATGTCCATGGTACTCTATCCAACAGTTGGACAGATCAGAACAAACACTTTTTTAAATGAAGCATATGCTCCAAGAAGGCACTACTAGGCACAAAGCAATGCAGAATAAACTAATAATCCCAAGTTCTCAACGATATGGACAGGCTGACCATCACATTTGATAATTTTTTCTTATGCAAGCTTGATGCCTGAAGACGATAATGGCAGCTGGCACATGCTTCTGGACTCGGCGATATACGAATTAGTATTCCAATTGAATAACATAAGGCTTTGGGCACTGGGCAAATCAAGAACACAAGCTATTTCCACAGCAACAACAAAGGAAATGCTCCAAAAGGTTCAGTTACCCACCACGCCTGGAGTGATGAACCCCTTCTCCTCAGCGTCTGTGATCATGCTGTAGCCAATCCTGCACAAATACAACACGCAGACACAAGATGTAAGGTCGAGGTACTGAAGCAAGGTAAAAGGAAGAACAGAAGTTGCAGTCAAATAATAAGGGGGAAAACAAGCTAAAATCCTTGGCGCAACATCTAAATTTTAGTCATTTAAAACAAGGACCTGAAGTTAAAATATACTCAAAAGAACACGGAAAAATATGAGATTTTACTTAAACACAACATCTATCTGCGGTTGCAACAAAGAGCCTTCGGTCAGAGCAAAACAGAAAGAACCGCACCCATCGTGATACAGTAACAGGGGGTGGGTGAGATGTGAGAAAGCTCTTTCAGAAGCGCCCACCTATCCTTGACGCTGGAGCAGGGCTCCATGGACTCGAGCTTGGCGGCGACGCGGCCGACGCACCCCTCGGTGACCTTGTTGAGGTACACCAGCGGCGTGTTCCCGATCAGCTGCGCATCAGCATCACAAAAAGACTCAGCTTTTACCGGGCGAGCCACATCGAAATCGAAGCAACAACCGAATCCGTCCCCGAAAGAAACCAGCGGGAATCGGGAGGAAATGGGCGGAAGGCGCTCTGCTCACCTCGGTGACGTCGTTGGCGATCGACGGCGAGGCCTCTCCCATTGCGTCACGAAGCTGAAAAATCCGAGGGACCGGGAGGGGGGAAAAAGATGAGAACTTATCCAAGATAGATAGACGCACCAATTCATGATTTGGTTTGGTTCCATCCGTGAACTGGTGAGAAGAGAGAGAGAGAGAGAGAGGAAACGTACGGATTTGGCGCAGAAATCCTGGGGGTTTTCTACGAACTGGCGGCTCTCGTCGTCGGAGTTGGGGTTGGGGTTGGAGTTGGAACTTTGGAAGAAGCCACTGGGAGATGCTGGTGGCTTTATGCAGGCGAGGCTGCTAGGTCCAAGCCAAGGTGAGGCGTGTCGCTGTAGGTGGGGCCCGCTGGGAGATGGCTCCAATGGCTGGACGTGGCACGGAGCGGGGCGGAGGCCGACGGACGGCGTTCGTTGAATCTGGACGGCGTTTGGCTCCGCCGGCCTCCGGAATTGCAGAGCCGTGCGCTCCGTGATGCACGATGCTGGATTTTTAATTTTAAAAGGTTTATATTATATTAATTACAGCTTTGAGATTCTTGTGTTTCCAGACGGTGGAGTAGGAAATTGCAGGCGGTCAGCAAAGCAACTTTGTTTGTGCATTTCAAAATGTGTTTAGTACTGATCTTGTTGAAGATTTGTGGGTCACATATCAACTCACATTATTGATATCGGGGTGGACCTGAACATTCTGTTCGTTCATCCATGGTATTAGTTGCAATTGAAAGTCCGAGGCGACAATAGATTTCCTACCGCGCGCGCACCCTGAAATCATGTACCAACCTCAAAGTTTCAATCATCAAATGCAAATATCTTACATACATATTATCCACTTGATGGATGAATGCTACTCGTAGTTGTAAAATATATATACGTAACAACCATATAGCATCGGTTGGCTTGTATCTGCTCGTTAGACCTGGCCTTTGGCTGATGAACATTGTTGACGCCGCCATCCAATCCTGATCCGGCCGGCGGCGACCAGAGGGCCGGGCTTCCTTATCATCATCGATTGTTTCTTTTTTTTTTTCGGAATAACTCACAAAAAAATAAAATACAGTTCACTTGGGTATCGTTTTTTAATGTTTCGGCAGATTTATAGGAAATCCAAACATATCAAACTAGTTCTGTTAAAATATTCATAAGATATATTTTATAGAGAAATTATTTCAAGTCATAGATATTAAGATATTTTCTCTGAGGTAAGACCAAGTTGGTCAAAATTGAAGAAATTTGATTTCGGAATAGTGAAACCAAGCTAAACTATAATTTAGAACCGAAGGATCAGAACATGCAGTGTAGTAGCAACAGTTACGGTATTCACATAGTCAAAGTCATCTACATCACTATACACAGTTACCTAGAATTATTGATTACTCTACATACGTAAAACATCCTCCATAAGATAGTAGTGAGAGATGTTGCAAAGAAGTAACACCGACGGGGCAGCCTGTATTCGTCGTCGATGTGGTAAATGTGCATGACGTGTACGTTGTAAAAAAGAAACAATGTATCTGAAGGCCCAATCGGGCAAATAGGCCTTTAGCCACCCACCGGACGATAGGACCTAGATGGCTTCAAATTGAAAGACCACCAAAAATGAAAGTTGTAAATCTAGAAAAAATATGAAACTTTATAGTTGACTAATTTTTCATCTGAATTCATTTAGAACCTTAAACGATCAATTTACAAATCGAGTCTAGCATAATACGTGGGGAACCAAAATAGAATAAAGACAATAATGAATAAGGGAGGGTACCCGCAAGAGGAGGTCGCGGATTCGAATCCCGCCCGGCCTCATTGCAGCTGTAATTTTTCGCACGAAAAATGCTTGCTCATAGTTATTTTTGACCCATACCAATCTATTTGTTATAGTGCTACAACAGTGTTTTTCAACCAGGGCCACTAAAAGCATCACGAAAACGGTTCTAAATTATCTTGGTTTTTGACGGTGCTTGAGTAAAAATGTTCCAAACCAAGAAAAACTAAAATATAATAATCAATAAGAACAGTAGCAGAATTATTTTTCGCTAGGGATGCCTGTGAAGACCTCGTTTTTGTTATACCTATCTTGTTTGAGTTAAACAAATGCAGGTATGTCATATATTCTCCACATGATGGATGAATGCTACTCGTAGTTGTAAAGATATATATTATTGTATTATAGATGACGTGACAACCATAGCATTTGGATGGCTTGTAGCTGCTCGGTTAGACTTGGAGTTTTGGCTTTATGAACATTGTTCAGGCAGCCATCGTCCGATCCGGACTCGGCCAGCGACCAGAAGGGGATCATATATCCACACATCAAAGTGCCAGTTCCGTTAAAATCTTGAGATATTTTCCTAGCTAAGACGAAGTTAGTCAAAATGAAATAAATTTGATTTCAAAATGATAAAACCAAGCTAAATTATAATTTGGAACGGAAGTGCAGTGACAACAACTATTCCATCTATCCTGTAGAGTGTCCTTTGGGTCATGGAAGATTGTCCCGTAGATAGGGTTGTTTGGGCCATGGAAGATTGTTCCACAGATAGTGTCGTTTTAGACCTGGCTGCGAACACTGAGCATGCTGCAGCCCTATGAAGAGATTCTTTTCATTTCATCCTCATTCTCTCATCGGTCCCAAGACAATAGCATTCCACCGTAGTGGCAAAAGAGAACAGAGGAGACAGATCACATGATACTAGTATCTACTTTTAGCTTTGCCTTGATCTATGTCTATATTCCTAGAATGACTCTTTGCGACCGAGGGAGTACATTAATTGTTTACAATAGTCAAAGTCATCCTACATCATTATACACAGTTATCTGAAATTTTGGATCACTGTAGATACATACAATAAGACAATGAGCTTGAGATGTTGCAAGAAGTAACACTGACGGGGCAGCCTGTATCGGCCAGGCAAAGCCTAGCTACAATATCCGTCGTCGCTGTGGATATGAATGTGCATGACGTGTACGATTATCAAAAAAAAAAAAAAAGAGAGCTCTGACTGTATGTATATCGTGGATGAGGATAGGGCCAAACATGCAACGACTTTTGAGCTAAGCATAAGGCATCCTGGTTGGTGCGGTTGCGTACGATGCAGATCTTTTTAGCCCTGTTATATACGAGGTTACAATTACTCCCTCCGTCCCACCGAAAGCATTTACTCTGGATTCTATCCATGTTGTTTGATGATTCGCCTTATTCAATTTTTGTCTAAAAATATAATTTATTTTGTTATGACTTATTTTATCAATAAAGATACTTAAATATTAATTAATTTATTTTATTATTTACATAAATATTTTGAATAAGATGGATGGTCAAACATGAAGTTCAAAAGTTAACAACGTCAAAATCCACGAGACAGACGGGGAGTACGTTAGCAACATATTTTCAAAGTATTAAATAAATATAATGGTTTTTTTTTTTTGAGATTACACAAATATAATGGTTTTTTAATGGTTTTTTAAACACACCTAGGTGTTTAAAAGTTTATGGCTGGGTGTTTAATACAATAGACTCAATTTGTAGTTCACTGGCAAAACTATGCATGCACGAATCTAATATACGTTTCAGAATCTGACACAAACTAAGCTAGGTGACTCGATCCCATGAGCATGGATCAAATAAGTGGCATCCTGGCTGTGAAACAGTGGAAGCAACTGAGTGCACCGCACTTGTGGCAGCCATTGCTGTGTTTGGACGTGGGGAATTACAGGCTCCAATTCTCACTTCTCTTTTGTGCTTCCACTGTTTCAGAATCTGACACAAGCTAAGCTAGGTGATGAGGATGATCTAGAAGAGGAGGAGACCAAGGGAGAACTCCATGGGGCTGTCCCCCGTCCAGATGCCGCTCATCGTGATCTTGCTCGGGTAGAAGCACTAGCATGTCTGACCGGTCCTCCGACCGACATGATGTGCTTCCACAGCTCCGCCAGCGGGTCGCTCACCGCCGCCGACGCCATGCTCTGTTTGTGCTCCTCTCGTCGGCCGATCGTTAATTCGTCGCAGACGATGACGATCACTGCTGGAGGCTTGCGCTTGCGCCAAAGGGGGAATGAAGCGAGTGCGTGTGGGCCTGGGGTGAGGACTGAGGAGTGATCCATGCCCATGCCCATGCCAAGAAAGGAGCTGCTGGTTTGTAAAAAAAAAAAAAAAAGGAGCTGCTATTTTTGTCTGCAGTGGGAAATATGGGACACTGCATGCGTGCAATTTTTACTCTGCTATCAAGATCATGTGGTGCATATTACAAGTTTGCACGGTTGCATGGATAGATTAGTATGCACTTATATGTTTGCAAGACACTTATTATATTTCCTATTCAGAAACCTTTGTTTAGACGGGCTAATGGGCTACCAACCATATGTTAAAGGGAAGTGGCCCAAGCCCAAAAACTTAACCGAAACTGATCGACGATGCCGAACAACACAGAAAGCAGCATAGCTTGATCTCGACGCCGATGGTGAAGGTGCAGTAGATGAGGCCGAGGTGGGACATGGTGTGCCAGCATGTAAGGTGCGTGCGTGTAACGCTCGCTTCGGAACCCATACACTGCAGCCTGAGGGCAGCACTCGCATATGATCCATCCGTTGTGTCGACTCAGGACGGCGAGGACAGGTCTAATTTTTTCAGTTTCAAAACGCACCTTTTTATTTACGTTTCTAAGGCAAATGTGATCAACCAAACATGCTTACCTGACCAGGCTAGGCCATCCCCCGGGGAACTTGTCCAGAATCTCAACCAAAGCCTTCAAAATAGTTCCTTCTCTGCCTAAAGTTAGCCAAGGAAATCAGGTGGAAGAGAGGCGGGCAGGTGGTTAAGGCAGTTCTTGTGCCTCCAGACCGTCCAGCTCCACCTCAAGCTCATCCTGTTTCTAATTAAGAAAGGGAATTGACTCGCACGACTTTACAAAATTTACAATGCACCACTTTGTTCGTTCGCCTCATCGATGGCATTGAAAATTTGCATTCTGCAGAGTTCATTCTGCACAACAAGACCTACAACAGCCACTCAGCCAGTTCATCCAAAAGTGCCTATTAGCATTTTTTATTTTTATTTTTATATAACATATTATAAATATAAGGTCCAAAGGAAACTTAATAACACAAGGTCCTGAGCTAAAATATAAGCTGATAATAGTTTAAAAGAAGTGTAGAAAATGACAACGGACGTACAACCAGCTTAATAATCCTTTTGTGGGGAAAGAAAATGAAAAATGGAATCTGGCAATAACTGATGAATAGCGTTGACAAAGAGTATCCAGAGCGCATAAAGCTTCAACACAGTTTGCCTTTTTTGTTTCAAGCATTATATTATACTAAAACGAACAACACCTCATCAGTTTATTGTAACCTTTTAAGCGCTGGGATGTGTGGTCAAGATTCAGTGATATCACTATCTTAGGTCCAAGCACCATGTTTCAGAGTTCGGCTACTTGTGACTACTTTTTTTGAGCAACAGGTGCTGATTTTCAAAATTAAGTTTTCGACGATAAATAGAAGCTGTCGGTACGAATATATAGACCACTGACATTAAAAACCATATTATGGAAAATAGTATCTCTGTGCTCATTCAAATAATCAAGTCGTGATATTTGAAATCATACCAAGAGCTCCTTCAATCCATTGGCTGTATCTCATATAAATATGATTTCATTATAGTGAACAAAAGAACCTTTAACAGGGTATTGATGATAGCATTTCACTCATGTTACAAAGTTAGTTTAAACACTGAAAAATCTAACAGACACACAAGACTTGTACTGACGACAGAAAGAACAAAATCAGCACATAAAAAATCTGTTGCAAGTATGTTTGATTAGCTTGGCCTGGCAACACCCCTGTTGTCAGTTCACAATTGCAAATCCTGCATAAAATCATTTATGTTTCTTACTTGAGGCAGTGAGCTGCCATGCATTTTTTAGGATTAAACTTCACATACAGATCTCCACCACAGCTGTTCCTAAGAGACACTGGCACATGACGGGAAATTGAGTTAGTTAGAAAGCATTAATTACATCACAAATTCCACCGGATTCCTCTATAAAAAAGATAACTCTACTGGAGTTTTTAACCTTTTTTCTAATATCCGTTGAAAATTTGTGTATTTCTACTTGAGCCGTCATTTAGGCTCTCAGGTATGATTTTACATCCTCTAGCATCTTAGAGTCGTCTAACATCCTTGATCGGGTGGGCGCGACCGCCCTAGGTCTAAAAGGAATAGTACCAAATCCAGTAGGAGGGTTATTATGATGTATACAGATAGAATGATTGGGTTTCATATTAGAACATTAACTAATTATCAACAATTTTCATCAGGTAAAAAACAACGTTAACAACCTCATGTAATGATGGAAATAAGCTTATGCCTTTATCAGCAAAAGGAATTGCTTGTAAAAGACAACTTCCTTTTAGGACCAGCTGATTATTATCAATATAGGAAATCAGAAACTCAACAGCACAAAGCAATGGCGCAACGGAAGCATGCGAGAATCATGACCGTGAACTATTAATTAACTGTAAACCAATATGACAGTATGTAGCTGTACTATTGTTCAGACATACCTGATCAACAAACCCACAAACTCCAGTTGAGACGAATCCTCACAAGACGGAAACCCCACAGAAGCTTGTAGCAATGGTTGAAAACTTTTAAGTGCAACAGGAACCGTGAAACCAGTGGGCTGTGGCACTGAAACGTGCTACTGATAACAGCCAGGTGGAGCAGGAGTGCAGGACACTAATGCAATTGTTGTTGGCTTGCCGCACAGATGGAAACAAATGTAAATCTTGTAATGGACTGGATCAGAAAATTTCAGCATAGATAAAAGGTCCATCATTCTCCCAACTGGATTGGCCAATATTTCCACATAATGTCATCAAACAATGAGGTTCTGCAATCAGAACAGTCACTGATATTCCAACAAAATATGCACTAATGGAATCACATTAAACATACATCCTGATGGTCTGCCAGACAAGGCAATAAATTTCAATTTGCCAATCACTACATCCAAATTCAATTGGTAGATAATCTGTATAGTACTCGTAGAGATTAATAAAAGAAACACTAAAACAATGTTTGCCTTGGTGATGAAATAATGAATAAACCTCACCCTTCAGTGGCTTGCATGGTTGGTCGGTCCAATTCAATTAGCATGAACTGAGAACCGGCAGATTCCAACACATAGCAATTGGGCAGCAGTGTGAATGACACCTAACCTAGAGAAATAAAACAACTCATGGCAATACTCATTTGGGTAAGGTGTAAGACTATAAATCTCTACTAAGACTAGCATTTTTATAATCAGCAGCAATTGCAATCTGGTAATTCAATAGCATAAAACACATCCATTAAATTAGCTGGTTTAATTGATAACACGAGAATCACCGGTGGCGATTATGACGGTAACATAAGGATGATAAATAACATGGTCATGATAACACCAAGACGATTGTTACACCATGGTAATGAGCAGACGCAAGTGGATGACACACAGATGGTACTTTGCTTGCTGCCCTAGTTATCATCGTCGCTGTCGGTGACCTCGGTATAGTCTTCTGCATAGCCCTTGGTACGGAACTGCTTGATGATGGCCTGCGCGTACTCGCGGTGCTTGTTCCAAATAGCCTTACGTTCTGCATAACGTTCGCGGAACATTTGAGAACGTTTGCCCAGCTCAAGCTCTTCACAGATACCTTTCCAGGGATTGCTGTGTTGATTCAGTATGTACCAATCGATGACCTCCTGCGGCAGCGTGCTCTTGACCACCTTCTTCCTCTTCTGTCCAGCCCCTGCCGGCTGGGAAGCTTGCGACCCTTTCGGGCCCCTGCCGGTGGAGGAACCGCCTTGGGCGGAGGAACCTCAGCCGCCGCCAAGCGACTGAGATACCGCTCTGCTGCCTGCATGCCCGCCATGTAGGAATCGAGATTACCATCGCGAGTCATCCTGTCCTTCTGGAGAGCCTTGAGAGCTTTAGCCTCCTTCTTCAGCTTGAGGATTAGATCCTGCTCCGAGGCGCACGAGCTCAGCTCCTTCTTCCTGATCAGCCGCGGCGACCTCCTGAGGGCGCCGGACGAACGAGCCCCAACCTTTTTCATCTTCCTCGTCGCCGGAGGTGGATGCGCAACCAGTCCCACCTCTCTAACACCCAATACAAACGTAGCCCCCTTCAACCACCTCTCTCGGCGGTGGAGGCGCAACATCACTCATCGCCGGCGGTGGAGGCGCAACCTCTCTCATCGCCGGCGGTGGTGGCGCGATCGATCCCCAACTACCTACCTCTCCTTCTAGATCTGGACTGCGAGGAGGATGCGGCGGCTTTCGGCTTGGTTGGACACGGAAGGAGAGGATATGTAGCCGGCCGCAACCCTACGCCGTATCGGATCCAAATGGACCAGGCCAAGCCCAACTCATTTTTACCTGCTTTGGGTGGGCTTCGAGTGCCAACCAATCCAACTTTATATATATTATTACTCCGTGTAATTTCACATAGTATGTCCTTGGTTTTGTGCCTAGACCTAGACGTGCACTTAATCTTGGATGGAGGGAGTAACTACTCCTTCAGGGAGTAGAAAAAAAATTTCCCCTGTATATATCGATGCCGCCGTTTTTAATTGAAACGGAAACGGTGCTAGTGAACGGTACCCCGTGGGGTTACTGTTTTCAAAAATTCATATTTTTTTCTACATTTGATCATGGGCCGCCCGACCCAATAAACCCAACCCGCCCAAAAATACACGAACCGACCATGCGATCCGACACGGGCAAAAATTTTCACCCAAACCAAGAAAAACCCGATACAACCCAAAAATTACACTTTAAAAAAAACAGAACCAGACCCAACCATGTGACGGGTCAGGCGCGGGTCAAGAATTTCGACTCATCAACCCAACACGATCTGACCCAAACAATTTTTTTCTTCTCTTCACAACATATTATTTTAAAAAAAAAAAACATTATTTCTTTCATATAAATTCGGATGGAGGTCTACAACTTTGAAGTTCAAACCTTGTCCATTTGAATTCATTTCGACGCTCAAATGATTAACATAATGTTTAGATTTAAAATTCAAAATTTAGATCTTGATAGTATGTCGATTATTTGAGCATCAAAATGACTTCAAATGAAAAAAGTTTGAAAGAAATATGTTTTTTTTTTAAAATATGATGAATTCAAAAGAAAAAAAAACGTTTGAACTACAAATGTGTATACCTTGACGAAAGCTACAATTTTCGTATAAAGTTTATCTACATTCGAGTTTATACGGAAAAAGTCATGAATTTTTAAAAACGGATAGGCCCCTACCGCCGTTTCAAAAGGCAATTGGGAGTGCTACAGTACCCGCCACAGGGTACTGTTCACTACTGTCGTTTCAAAATGGCAGCAGCTCCCAATCACCGTTTGAAACGGCGGTTGCAATGCTACCGCCCTTTGAAACAAATGACATCGATATAGTTTTGAAAAAAATTGTTGAGCTATAAGCAAAGACATCTAATCTCTTGGGGATAAGCAAACAATAAAAAAAGTCCCTATCTATCTCTCTTCTCCTCCAACCGCCGCCGCCGACGCCGCCGCCACCGCGCCGCCGCTGCCGCGCTGCCGGCGGCCATCGGGAGACAGCCGCCCCCTACGCCACCTTCTCCGCCTCAACGGTTAAAATCGGTGGCGTGTCACAACCAGCCCCAATCGAACCTGTGACATTCCTCGATTTTTATCTTACTTTTATTCCATTGAGAGAAGTTGTAAGTTGTAACATGTGCAACCTATTTCAAAATTTCTGTTTATTATTACTTCACCTTGGAGTTCGGATATTAATTTAAACCATCTATACCCTATATGTCATAATCTCGGTTTCATGCATTTTGGATCGTCGTTCCCACTATAGGTAACGTATGTATGTGGTTACATATTCTGATTCTTAGTGATTAAAATTGTAACCCATTTAAAATTCTTCTTCATACCCGCACTAACGCGTGAAGAATCTTCTAGTTTCCAACTTACCAACCCAACAGTTGAGACCCATAAAAAAAAAAAGAACAGTTGAGAGAGCTGTCACATGCAGAAAGGCCCTAATACACACTGTACGTATTTATGCTCAATTTGACGAAAACAAGCGTGTAGTATGTACTAAGTTGTATGGCGTGTTAAACATTGTTTTGTGAGGATCACATATCTTTCTTTTTAAAAATGATGTCGAGCAAGCCTCTAGCTCAATTGGGAGCGAATTTTCAGATTTTCTGACTGTGGTTAAAAAAACTTTCGCGTCTGTCCCATGGCCAAAGCACAGGTAGTTTGGTCCGGCCCGGTTCTCACCTGGGTAACGGTGGCTCTGTGTGTAGGGTAGGGCAGGGATTCGGTGGGTTTTCTTGACCTGCGTGAGAAGGTCATCTTCCTAAGCAAAAATGCTCCGGGGCTAGTCTTAGTCCCCGTGGGTCAAGTTTTTTTTTTTTTTAAATGATGTCGAGTATAAACTTGAGCCGATCGACAAGAGAGATAGGTGATAGGCCTGCTGATGGGACTGAAACCGCGCCACCCGCCCCTCCCCAATTAATTTGCTTGCAATCACCCCAGCCCACCCCACCCCACCCCACCCCAAAAGTTAAAAAGAAGAAGTCTGAATTCTCTCCTCCAACTATCACGAAAAGTTCACTTTTCCTCCCTCAACGCAAAAAACGGACAAATCACCTCTCTGAACTTTGCAAACCATACAAAATTACCTCCCTTCGAGTGGCTTTGAGGGCGGTATCTATCTATCTATCTATAACCCCTATAAAGACAAGACCCACTAGGGGAGTTATCTGAACATGCAGATAGGACACATAGGCATCCACCGTGGCATGTTCGGTTGTTCATCCCGGCAGCCTCTTCGTCTTCGTCTTCCCAACCCGGCTGCCTCCTACGTAAATGGGAACGCCTCCACCCACCTTCAATCAAAAAGAAAATAAAAGGCCATCGTTACTTCCTCTCCTTCTGATCCACAATCAATGCAAAAGAAAATGTCGCCGCTTCCTGCATGCTGCTCCAAACCGCTTGCTTCTGGCCGTGTGCGGCATTGACGCATCGTCTACTTAATCCATGCAGCCATTTATGAGTTACTGAGTGGACAACAGTTTCTAAGGCCAGTCTCAATGGAGAGTTTCACCTCCCGATTTCCAAGATATGAAACTTTGGCATGAAATAGGCATCTCCCTCAATGCATAGTTTCATTGCACAGTTTCATAGACTTAAGGGTCCCACAAACTCTCTCTCATTGCATGATTTAATTGCATAGTTCTATGGTGAAACACTATTTGTGTCTCAATGGGGGTTTCACACCGTTTCCAACGCATGTGAAACTGTGCCCAAAGGTTTCACCATGGTGAAACTCTTTCCTTCTCTCTCCTAGGAGTTTAATGCAAAAAGTGAAATATTGCTGATGTGGCACTGCATTTAATGTGCATGAAACACTCATGAAACTCCCATTGAGACTGGCCTAAAAAGTAATGCAGCTCTTCACTTCCACGACGCCTCAGCAGCGCTGCCATGAATCCATGATCTTTTCACTTCCCCTTCTGCCATTATTCAGTTCTATATATACTCGATCCATGCCCTGATCTTTCTTGCTTTTGACCAGTGATCTATACGTTTGAGTTCAGGCGTTCAACACACTTTGCCTGATTTATTCCAATCTTACGATTGTCACAAGACAAATACCACATGTTCACTATGTGTCCACAAGATATATTCATGGCCACATCTTTCCTATTTGATGTCGCTGGCTCATCATGTATTGTTTGTCGTAAATTGGATCATGCGTATTTCCACTGGTGTATGGAGGCTATCATTCATTTCCTAGCTGTCGTATCAAGCATGTATGATATTATGTGGCGTGGCACTATATATTCTACTGCCCTCAATTACCTTTTTTTTTTGTCTTTTGCCTTGCTTTTGAATCAGATTACTTTGCAGAACTATATCTATTCAGCTGTTGCATCTACAAGTTTCTCTCAAAAAATGCAGTCGGATGCCCTAACATGGATAATTCCATCAATGGAAACTTATATGTGACTACTTTAGCCTATGATATTCCTCACCAAGAAATTTTAACAAAGGTCTTGTGCAGGAAAAAGAAAGTCTAATCACTAAACTAAGAAGAGAGTTGAAAGTCTCTGATGTGGAACACAAAATGCTATTAAACATGGTCAATGAAGAGGAGGCTGTCCATATAATAAGGTACCATGTAGGCTTGTATAAAGGTTAAAACATTTGCATTCATTGAGATGAACAAATTGGTAACTTCAATAATGTTTCCATGATCATTAAAATGTGCTTTGTATTGTATTCATAAACTTCTGTAGGCACTCAAGGCAGGGAGGTGGAATGCAATCTAGATTGCATCGTAACAGTGTAGTTGATCACAACCATGGACCTCTCAAGAGGCAGAAGAAATCCCATTCCATCTATTCACTCGCTGTGGATCCCCACTCACCCATGCCTTTGCAAGCAATCGTGGGCAACCAGACATATAGAGTAAGTTTGGAGTATTCTTGATCCTGCTTTTTGTCCACCATCAAGAATGTTCTTATAGTTCTTAATAGGTGACCTCCTGTTAAGCGTGAAAGACATGGCTATAGAATCATTTGGAGTCAAACAGTAAGATATAGATTGTTGAATGTACAGTACTGAGCAAGGTTTGGTTGGTCATACCTAGATACATATTATTTGTGAAGTGTGATTTCTCCAATTATTGTGCCTATGTAATCAGTGAGAAGCATGCAGGAGAAAATTAGAGTATTATAAGAATTATACGCATGTTGTTTCTGAAGCTGACTTTCCAACCTTCTTGATTGTCTCTGTCGAGATGAGATGATACGATGAAACCCTTTCTTATGGCCATTGCATTCTTTTGTTACTTCCCATGACAACGCGCGGGAATTCTGCTAGTTGCTTCAGTAACCGCGGTTTGACTTTTCCTTTTTTGAAAAAAAATGGTTGAATCTTTGAAAAATCATAGTAAATCATAGGAAAATCATAAAATGAAAATTCCAATTTTGTTAGACTCCACATGATTAGATCTACACATTGAATATATAATATGATATGTGTTAGTACAAAGTTTTTGCTATGAAGGTTTTGTCTTTTTCGTTTATATTTTTTTTTCTTTGAATCTTTAAAAAATCATAGTAAATCACAGAAAAATCATAAAATAAAAAATCTATTTTTTTATCCTCCACATGTGCATATCTACACAGTGAATATATAATATGGTAAGCTTCAGTACAAAATTTTTTATTGTCGCTTTAGATGTATACTTTTGTGTAATTCATTGAAATGCAACTTCTATAATTATTTTTTTTTTTGGACTAAAGCATACCATATTATATCTTCCGTGTGTAGATCTACACATGTGGAGTCTAATAAACTTGGATTTTTTTTTTGATTTTTCTATGATTTAATATGATTTTTCAAAAATTCAACCAAATAAATAATAAAAAAAGAACAAAACTTTCGTAGCAAAAATTTATATTAAAGTATATCATACTATATATTCACTATGTAGATCTGATCATGTGGAGCCTACAAAATTAGATTTTTAATGTTATGATTTTTTTGTGATTTTACTATGATTTTTTAAAGACTCAACCGATTTTTTAAAAAGGAAAAGACAAACCGTTTTTTAAAAACAACTCGAGGGGAGATAATTTGCATGGTTTGAAAAGTTAAGGGAGGAGATTTGTCCAGTTTTGGTGTTGAGGGAGGAAAAATTAACTTTCATGATAGTTGGAGGAGAAAATCTAGACTTTTTCCACGTTAAAATAATCATCCCAGCCAACCCCGACCCATCAGAATGGGTTAACCCATGGCAGCCCATATAACCACAAAACCAAAACCCCACGCATGCTTTGAATGGTAAACATAAGTATGGAATGGAATGGTAATCCCCATCCGTAGAGTAATAAATACAGAAGTAGTGGTTCCCCATTAACAAGTAGTACTCAATACAGAAAACAGGCTGAATAGAGCAGATGGTACCGTGTAGATAACTACCATTTGAGAACATAAAGCTCGTCACCTGCTCCGTAAAACAAGACAGGAGACCCCAGCCCCCAGCGTAAGCATGTAACTGCATGACAGCTTCAACCCACAGGAGTAGTACTCTACATGGTGTCGACGACATAAACTTCCCACAAGCAAACCAACAAAGACTCCGACAATCTAGGACTCCGATACGAAACTCAAATGGGAAGCAACCAGTTGATCATGATACACGATTGATATACAGGAGCAAAGACAAAAAGCCAGTCCCATCTTCTAGATACACAGGATCGCCTACAAGCCTCATGTTTTCTTCAGATGCAGTAGTGATTGCAGCCACACCCTCGGTTTTCTGCAGCCACAGATACAGTGGAATCAGAATCAATCAAGTAACATAAGTCAACAAGTCGTTCCCACACCAACCGATCATTTCAAGCCTCATTTCAAGTCTTCAACACAACACAACACAACCCTTCCCTGTCATCATATAATGGAAATGCAGTTTACAGCAATACTTGCCTCCAATACAAGTAGTACTGGCACTATGCCACTATATTAGCAGTCAACTAATGATGATAGGGGCAATGGACACTCGCAGTTTTTAAGTACAATTACAGGCAAGGGATGCAGATTAAAGAACGTCAGTGGTGGTGGTCGACACTGTCAGAGTGTCAGTCAGGCAAGGCATGAGATTTTAACAGACAGGTCATGCCAAGAGAAATACTGTAAAACATAAAACTAATTCTAGGCTGTAACTCTAGTTCTATTCAGATAATTGGATCTTTCCAGCTATTCCAGTCACTACACAGAACATTAGTAAATGCAGGTTCACTTCATGAATAGTGAATGATACAAGCCCCTATTTGACAGAGAGGAACAAAAATTCATAGTGCATGATGACTATTAATCACTACTGCTATTAAACTACCTGTAAAATTGAAGAATATTTTGGAACGACAACAGGAAAAGAAGCAATTCCATAGAAGCAGGTGCTTCCAACCAATTGCAGTCATAGTCAATTCAAAGATAAAGATGAAAAATAGCTGAGTGGAAATGCATTGCCTTTGTTCCCCATGATCAAAGATTGGTTTAACATTGATTTCTAGAAAGCAGGTTCAGTGGAATATACCAATCAGCATGTGCCCATTAGTGTGTTAAGCAAAACAATTGACACACAAAACTGCCAAAATCTATTTGAATGTCACAGGCCTACTGCAGCTTTGTGCCCATTAGTGTGTTAAGCACCATTTCAAGTCTTCAACACAACAACACAACCCTTCCCTGTCATCATATAATGGAAATGCAGTTTACAGCAATACTTGCCTCCAATACAAGTAGTACTGGCACTATGCCACTATATTAGCAGTCAACTAATGATGATAGGGGCAATGGACACTCACAGTTTTTAAGTACAATTACAGGCAAGGGATGCAGATTAAAGAACGTCAGTGGTGGTGGTCGACACTGTCAGAGTGTCAGTCAGGCAAGGCATGAGATTTTAACAGACAGGTCATGCCAAGAGAAATACTGTAAAACATAAAACTAATTCTAGGCTATAACTCTAGTTCTATTCAGATAATTGGATCTTTCCAGCTATTCCAGTCACTACACAGAACATTAGTAAATGCAGGTTCACTTCATGAATAGTGAATGATACAAGCCCCTATTTGACAGAGAGGAACAAAAATTCATAAGTGCATGATGACTATTAATCACTACTGCTATTAAACTACCTGTAAATTTGGAGAATATTTTGGAAAGACAACAGGAAAAGAAGCAATTCCATAGAAGTAGGTGCTTCCAACCAATCACAGTCATAGTCAATTCAAAGATAAAGATGAAAAATAGCTGAGTGGAAATGCATTGCCTTTGTTCCCCATGATCAAAGATTGGTTTAACATTGATTTCTAGAAAGCAGGTTCAGTGGGATATACCAATCAGCATGTGCCCATTAGTGTGTTAAGCAAAACAATTGACACACAAAACTGCCAAAATCTATTTGAATGTCACAGGCCTACTGCAGCTTTGTGCCCATTAGTGTGTTAAGCACCACGCTCCCGTATCAATAAAGTTTGAAACATTGTCTGCAAGCCAGCAGCTCAGGCCCAAGGCAACTGACATGTTCTGTTACATATATGCACTCATGTCAGCATAAAAATATGGTGATTTTTTGTCTTTGCTGTACTATGACAACGTTTTTGCTACAGACTAAACCGCTACAGATATTAAAGCTGAATATATCTTGGTCCATGTTTTAAATAGCGAGCTAAGGCCAAGGCGTTTAGCGTTTCATAAACCGTAATTAGCGGACATTAGCGGCAAAATAGCGGCAAAATTGTGCATGAACGCAAATAGCGGCACAATCTTTTTTCAAGCTATTTCGGCTATAGCGGCAAAAATAGCGAGCTATTTTTTTCATGGATCTTGGTAGAACGTGTATTTTTATGATAAGAAAATAATGTTATACCCTAGGTGTTAAAAATATTTGTCAACTAGCTGTAACATATAAAAATTTATAATACAGAATAACATAATATCTGAATATATCACCTTAGACTTACCTAATGTATTTCATCTGATCAAGCCTGTTTGATATCACTAGGAAAGGTATTATGCGTTCCTTTATCTTAAATTATAAGTTATCTTGTTTTTGCGATATACATTATATTTGCTATATATTTACACATAGACTGACATTGTCTAATTATATACAAAAGGTACATACATATAAAACTCATACACACAACTCACAACTGGTTCTTTACCTATAGCATTTATAATAAACTTCACATATAAGTGCCCACTTCACATTTATAATAAATATTTGTCAACAAGATATTGATATCACTTGTCTATAGGTAAAGATAACATTATTTTCTTATCATATTCGCCGGTTTGTGCATATAAATGCTACAGTACCTTTGGAACACTGAAACGCGAGAGAATAAGCGTTAAAGGTTCTTATCATATTCTTATTCTTATACAAAAGGTACATATATATGATGACTACCACTACTACGTCTTGGACTGAGAGAAGTCGTACTGGCTGGGTTTCAGTGTTTGACCAAGCTGAAAACAACAGCAACTTTACTGGCAGGTGAAACTAACCAAGTCCTTGTTTGCTGTAAATTAAGTGAACAGTAACTAATTGCTGACGTAGTACAACTAATGCAATCTAACCTGTGGAGGTCAACAGTTGGACAGCCTTTCAAATACTTGTGCTAGACTAAACACCCGGCCATTTGGTACCCTCTGAAATTTCTGAAGCTGAAAGACCTAATGGAAAACTGCTTCTACCTGACACTACAAACTCTAAAATTGAGGTCTAGTTTTTTTTTTAATAAAATTGAGGTCTAATTCTTAAACCTATATCTGACCAAAGATAAAAAGCCAATCTATTGCCATCAACTCTGAGACACAAACAAACTGCCATCAAATCCCACTACCATCTGAACTAGTCTTAACTGCAAACAATGCATTTTACAGCAGATGAAACAAACCCAAGAGAGCTATAAAATGAAAGTAAATTCAGAACCACATACATTCAGAATGAGCCAGCAGGAAGTTTTCCGAAAAGACTCAGATCAAGTTCAGAACTACATGCCGCTTAACACCATCAAGAACCTCTAAGATTCAGAAGTAGAAACTCAAAACAGAACGCACACACGTGTTACCTCCCCGAGGTTAGAAACTCAGAACAGAACAGAACAGAACTTCTGGTTGTTACCGATTGCTCCTATGCATGTCAGTCAAGTGATAATGGCGGCAGATAGAGTAGGCCTAAACATTTTCCTATCTCAGACGACAGCCAGTGAAGAAGGGCAACTTCAGCTGAAGCACATACGCTGCTTACAACTAAAAGTTCACCAAGATATTGCTCCCGCAGCAGGCCTGTAGCAAGCAACCAGGACTGGGGTTCATCGATATTTCTACACACAACCATCAGCTCATCCAAGTAGGTATATCCATTAACATTTCACTCTACAAAATAAGGTCCACATGAAACTTAACAACCAAAGGCCCTGAACTAAAACATATGCAGAGAATATAACAGCCACAAGTCTTCTACTGACCTGACACCAGAAACAAGTCTTCTATTGAAAAAGACCAGACAACCACAGACTAAGAAAATTACCACAGCAGATCAATGATCTTACCAATATTTGTGATGGCGCCACTTTGATGACTTAGCGGCCTCGGCGTCTGCTGCCACTACTGTTGGATGTATCATCCCGTTCCCGACCACGCTTCCTGCCAGGACGGACAGGCACCTGCACGGGACGGGACGGCTGCTGCGCCTGAGGCTGCACCTGCACAGGAAGGGCCGGCTGCGCCTGCGGCTGCACAGGAAGGGTCTGCGCCTGCTGCTGCACAGGAAGGGCCGGCTGCGGCTGCACAGGACGGGCCGGCGGCTGCGGCTGCGGCTGCACCTGCGGCTGCACCTGCACCTGGACAGGAAGGGGCGGCTGCACGGGACGAGGCTGCTGCACTTGGGCAAGAGGAGCCTGCAGCTGCGCCTGGGACGCCACAGGCGTGCCTGCGACCGCGTTTGCAGTTGTGGAATCCGCCCCTCCTGTATGAGAGACGAACCCGCTCCCGCACCCAATCCACCGTAGAGAGGCCGCCCAGGGGGCGGTTGTCAGCTTGTGCACCCTGGGGATGGAGGAGGCCGCCCGGGGGGCGGATGCCAACCTGGTCGTTCGTGGGACGGATGGGAGCAGCGGGGGTGGGGCCCGGTGGGGCGGCGGAGGATATCGGCCACGCAGAATCATCCTGGCACCAGGGGGCATGACAAGTCGAGGAATCTGTTTGGGAGGTGGTGGTGGTGGCGCCGAGCTGGGACGCCGGCAGCTTCATGCATGCGCGTTTAGTATGGGTGGGGTGTCCAGAAACCGACACACATCATTGTTAACACCTTTCTCTGGCGGGGGTGGGGTACCACCGAGGCGGATGATACGTGCCAAGCCCCTGACCACCTGAACACGAGACTCAGTGAGCTCCGCATGAGCTTGGCGCAATTGTTCCCTCAAATCATCACTTCTGTTGCCAAACTGGCCACTACCATTGACGGTCACGAAGGTGTTCAAGTCACTGTGAAGTAGGTTGTGCGTGTCAATCATCTCCAACTGCCGATTTCTGATTTCTTCATTGATTTCTTCATTCCCTTCCTCAAGGGTGAAGTCGGGAGGAGGGGGAAACCGGTACTGCAGTGCAAAATGTCAAAAACAAATCATCAAATCTGGCGAGAAGAGGTGAAAAACGAACATAGATCAGGCAAAAAGTGAAAAACGAACACAGATCAGGTGCAGTCCACCAAAAACCCATTGATAAGAAGCAAAAAACAATCTTAACTGTAGCAGCACACTTGCAGTCAAGGTCAATGGGTTAGTGTCACATAATTCTTAATCTGACAATAAAGGAAATCCATTTCACATAATTCTTTATCTGACAATGAAGGAAAGGTTATTGAATGCTACTGGGCACATGTAACTCTTAGCTAACAGAAGAAAATTTATAAGAATGGCAAGTGTGAATGACAAAGAGTAGTCAATTGTCATTAAAAACTGATTCCTGTGAATTGTGAACAATAAAATTGTATGTTATCATAGATATTGCCGATGTATAGAGAGAAAAAATGGTGTCCAGAAAACAAACTAACACTGCAATAGCTGATATATACTTCTAACCCTGAGAAAGGCTATAGTATCAGGTACTGCATGATTAATCAATCATGATGCAGTTATTGTAACCACAAAATTGCTAGGAAGTATGTACTAAAAGAGACCATTTAGTGGTTTTGCAGAATTCCAGCTTATTACAGGTGTGAAATAAAGTTCGTGATGGTCAAATCCTTGTGACAAAAGAACCAAAGAAGCATATCATAGGTTCATAGTACGGAGGAATGAATCTAGGGATTGTTTTAAGGAAGAGGCATCTGTTTTGGCAGTTCTGATGGAAACAAAATAAAAAATAGCCTAGATATATAAGAGAAAGTAGCAGATTCTAATCATGTTTTATGGAGTCAATTTCTTTCATAGGAATCATGTAACTGGAATTGACGGCAAGGTTAACCTAATGGGATAACAAACAAATAAGAACTGTGGACTCAAGTAGTATCGAGGTACTGTCAAAATCACAGTGACCATATTTCTTATGTTGTTATGAGTCTGTTTAAATAATCATGGAAAGCCATCACTATTTTAAGATAATTCCATGCTGCATGAGAATTGCAAATTTGGCTCAAACATAATTAGGAGCACACTGTATGCAAACTAACAGCGGAGACTATGAACACAAAAATATCAGGTGCTATGTTCTCTTTCATGTGACTATATATACGCACATGCGTATGTTCATGTTCATTCTTTCATTCAGGTATCTATAACTGCAAAATAATTAGACATCTATCTTTTAGTTATAACTGCAACATGTACAATTAGTGAATGGAAAGTATTTTGTAAAGTTTTTGAACCGAAATGCAGTGTCTATGAAAAGGCCTAATTCTTTGCTCCTGCCATTTCCCTGCAAAAGGCCTGTTGGTAGAATAAAATAAAGAAGAAAGGAGTGCTCTCTTGTGGATGGCTCACGAGCAGGCACTGTAGCTACTGCTACCTGATCTGTGTCCGTGAAAAGCAAGAGACGATCGGGGTAGAATAGGGAGGAGGGAGAGTGCTCACGGGAGCGTAGTGGCCCTCAGTCTTAGGCGCCGTCCCCTTCATGGTGCCGGTCGGCGGCGGCGTCGGCGTCGGCGTCGAAGGCGGAATGCGTGGCGTCGGCGGCGGCGCCCGGGAGAGGGCCGGATTAGGATAGGGTTTAGGTTTACCGTGCGTGGTGGGAGCGGGTCATGGTGGCGGTCGGCGGCGGCGGCGGGGCGGGAGAGGCCCGGGTTTAGGATGGGAGTGGCTGGTTTCCAGGTGGGCTCGTTCTCGTTTGGGCTCCAATTGTCTCGGAGACACTTTGCTGCATATTTCGCCCGTTTCTTTCCTATAGAAATTTAGCAATTCGTTTTGGGTATTCAGCAGTTCCTTTTGGGTTAGGGTCATGAGGAGGAATTGGATTTTCTCCAGCTCCAGGATGGGAATCTGAGTTAACAATAGGCTGGCTGTTTCAACACAAGAATTCTTATAACGATAGGAAAAATAAAAATTAACGGAATGCATCAAAATTTAATAAAAGTTGCAAAGAAAACATTGGGCAGTTCAGAATTTTATAACGCCAGAAAAGGATAGTAAAAAAGAAAAAGTAATGAACATTTGCCGTTTCAACTGCAGCAGAATTTTGTGCCTCAATCAAGGAAGAAAGTTGAAGAAAAAAAAGAGAGAAGAGAGTAAATAAACGCATTTTAACTCTATAATGAATATACCTTGCATGCATGAAGAACCCCATGGACGGACGGTGCCGTGCCGGCCTCCCTGAATTATTGAATCTCCTCGTGGAGGATGAAATCAGGGCGACCAACAACTATTTGAAGACGGGAACTCTCCCGCTCGCCTCGCCTTGAGAGAGAGAGAGGACTACTCTCTTTGGACGATGAACACGCCAATCCACAGGAACTAGATCTCCATAGAGGCTCAACAGTCTTTGAAACTCTCAAGCCTCGACCTCCATAGAGGCTCAACAGTCTTTGAAACTCTCCGGCCTCGATCTCCATAGAGGCTTAACAGGGGAGACCAAGGAGTCCTTGAAACCCTCCCGGCCGCCGAAGAACACCAAGAACAGGACGATGAACACCAAGAACAGGCGAAGAGGATAGAGAGGAGCAACAAAGAGGAAAGGGAGAGAGGACGGCAGGGTAAGGTCCCATATATAGCACGGGATAGAGACGGATCGAGACAGCGTGGAGATTTTTTTTTTAATTTCTTTCCAAGAAGAAAGATATATATATTAATATTGGCAGCCATCTCTAGGTTGGAGCGGGACAGGCCAACAGCCAACGTACGTTTCAAGTTTTAATTATGCACCGTATACTAGTAGGGCGGGCCACAACAAAAGCGGATCACATGCGAATTTATTGGGCGGCACCCAACCACCGAATGACCAGGACCGATGGAGCCAGAGGTCCCATTCCACCACTCACGCGGATCTCGATGCCGACTCATCCATATTTAATTTTACCGTCCAGCTATTTGACAATCAGATGTGAATGACTAGCTAGATTATTTTACGTAGTCTAAGAATATGTGAAGAGAACATATGGATTCAATAATATAAAATAGTCTTTGTTATTGTCTCACACCTCTACATTAATCGATTTGTTATTGTCTCTCACCTTTACATCAACCAACTATACCTATTACCATTGCGAGCGCTAGATGCCGGTCACATTCCACCACTCACGCGGATCTTGATGCCGACTCATCAAATTATTAAATCTTTGGTAATGGGTGTGCATTTTTAGGACTTTGTTTTACTGTGGACCTGTGGCAGTGCAACGTGTTGCACTGAGCGAGTGAATGCACTTTTTTTTTTGTTGAAATAACGATACAACCGTTTTGTGAACCATGAAAATCATTACAGGTGGAATGTGTTGAAGAATATGTTGAAGAATATGAACACGACTTCTCATGGACATGAAGAGCTTTGAACTGGCATGGATACGCACACGTTCATCAAATCTGAACGGAACAATTAATGGTTCCTATCTTCTATGGACCTGCCAATTGCCTTGCCTTTAGCTATTTCTGGAGTACTAAAAATATACGTTCGACTTTCTGAAGCTGTCACAAACTTACAACGGCAATAGCCCTGGTTCTGAAAAAGTTTTATTTGGATTTGGATAGATAAGCTAACCCTTGTTTTTCACAAGGTGAAAGCAGACACCCCATGGCCACAATACATGTCAATGCTGATGGAAAGTAGGCCTGCAATTCTGAGCGATTCACGGTATACTAGTTGTAGGCAGCCCAAAAAATTGTAAAGAGCACCACAAGAATAAATTGCAGATCCACTTTACATCTATTGCCGGCAATTGCAGGGCTGAACCAAATGGTCCACTAAAACCCATTGACAAGCAAAAAAACGATCTTGATTGTAGCAGCGCACTTGCTGTCAAGGACAATGGGTTAGTGTCACATAATTCTTAATCTGACAATAAAGGAAATCCATTCCACATAATTCTTTACCTGACAATGAAGGGAAGGTTATTAAATTTTACTGGGCACATGTAACTCTTAGCTAACAGAAGAAAATTTATAAGAATGGCAGGTGTGAACGACAAAGAGTAGTTAATTTTCATTACAAACTGGTTCCTGTGAATTGTGAACAATATAAAATTGTATGGTATCATATATTGACAATAGATATTGCCGATGTATAGAGAGAAAAAAAAAATGTGTCCAGAAAACAAACTAATACTACAATAGCTGATATATACTTCTAACCCTGAGAAAGGCTATAGTATCAGGTACTGCATGATTAATTAATCATGATGCAGTTATTGTCACCATAAATTTGCCAGGAAGTATGTACTAAAAGAGAATATTTAGTGGTTTTGCAGAATTCCAGCTCATTACATATCCTAGTCAGGTGTAAAATAAAGTTTGTGATGGTCAGATCCTTCTGACAAAAGAACCAAAGAAGCATATCATAGGTTCATAGTAAGAAGGAATGAATCTAGAGATTGTTTTAAGGAGGAGGCATCTCTTTTGGCAGTTCTGATAGAAACAAATTAGAAAATTGTCTAGATATATATAAGAGAAAGTAGTAGATTCTAATCATGTTTTATGGAGTCAATTTCTTTCATAGGAGCAAATCTTTCAACCTCCAAATCTTTCAATCTAATGAGCAAATGAAATCTGTATAAATGAAATCCCACCTCAACATCTCCCACCTCAACATCTAATTATCATCCTTAAATCCCATCCAGCAACACGATGCCCCCTCCCACAGTCCCACTAATATATATTTTGTACTAATATATATTTTGGTCAAATAGAACTAATAAATAAAAACTAAATGGCTATTTACACAACTATACAGTAATTTCGAAGCATGTAGAAAAGATTAGCCCGAATAAAAGATTGCACTGCTTAGGAAACCTATTTTAAGTAAAGGCAACATTTGGAGGAGCCATGGCATAGGACACATCAAATTTTTAGAACTTAGAACAAAGAATATAGTTGAGGGAATAACTTGAGGAACAAAGGTTGCAGGAATCTAACAACACCAATTCATGTATTCAATTTTCGGAAACAAAGCTTGCAGGAATAACTACGGAATGATGTGTCTTTGGTGATTATTGCCAAAAACTGGGGCTTATCTGTACAGGTTGTAAACTGTAGTATGAAGCAAATGTAATGAAGCTGAGTGGGAAGCTTATTGCTTACCTATTTTGAGCCTCCTTGTCGAAGCAGCTTTGCTGGCATTGCCTTTTGTTTGAAGGCTGGACCCATCAGTCTTGGTTCTGGACATTAGTTGGCCGAAATCATATTAGGATGGATGCGTGCGAACCGACACACTAAGGGAAAAGAAGAATTATGTTTGTTTACCTTTTAGCCTTTGGCTCTAAAGTCAATTTAGTCTTGGTGGTCTGATCATCGTGTGTTAGATCATTTGATACGAAATCAGTGGTGGAATCCTGATGCATGAATGCAAGCAAATTTGAGAGGCAGAAAGTTGGTACTTAGAATTTCTAACTGGCAGTGCTTATTGTGAGGGGAAAACGGAAGCTATAGATGAGTTGAGTAATGCTGGAACCGGAAGGCACCTTTTCTGTGTCAGTGTTGGACTCTGATCTGGGGCTTTGAGGCTGAATGGTGGCTGCTGGGGCCCTGTATTTCATTGTGAATATAACAGGTATGAGGCTCCAGCATGTAAAAGCAACTAAAGCATCAGTGTTAATGGAATATGGGAATGACAATGAGCATCTAAAATGTTGTATGCAAACTTACTCTTTCAATGTGTTGTCAGCTGATGGGTGAGTAGGTTTTTCTGGGGACTGGGGAGGATGCACTGCTCTGTGCTTCCTGCTGTACATTGAGGCAAAAATGATCTTATGGTTGGCAGGAGAGCAGTGCGTCCAAAACAAGGTAAGTTTGGGGAAAGAAATACCTGGTCAGCTGCAAGTTCAGTGCATTGTGTACATTTGGTAATTGTGTTGGACTGAAAAAGCAATAGCAAGAAATAGGTTCAAATTTATCGTATCATATTCATAAAAAGACCCACAAAAGACAGAAAAAAACCGACATGCTACTGGAACATATAGAATCGCATAAACGAATAGAACTATGAACGCAACAAGCCTAGTTATTATCTAGAAATAGCATATAAAAAATAGTAAATCATACTATATATAGGTATATAACTTAATCGACTTGAATGATGCTAACTACACAATGTACATACACCACTTGTTTAGCTGTTTGTTGTGCAGCTGATGATAATAATCACCAAATGTATAAGAAATGTGTAGCAAGATAGTGTAACAGCTAAATACCCTGACCTGACCTTGTCTTATTAGAATAAATAGTTAGTTTAAAGTAACCACCAGACTGCGATCAAAAGAGACAATATGAGTGCTCTACTCTCGAATATAGCCCTCGTTATCTTGGTGGACTGGCCATCTCTAATTCTCCCAAACCTGGGTTGGGCTCTCCGGATGAGATGGTTGTGGTTGCAAAAAAAATTTGAAAAAAACACCAAATTGCCCTTGGTCAGAATTTCGAACTCAGGTTCATTATTGTGTCTGGGCATTCTTGTCTGGCTGTGGCAACTGAAGTGGGTAATGGAGCCAACACTCTATTCTGGGTTGATAAATGGATTCATGGGCAGTGCATTGGTGATCTGGCACCACACTTCATTGCCTTGGTTCCCAAAAGGAAGATCAACAAAAGTACAGTTCAAGAGGCCCTGTCTGTTGGATCACAAATATCAAAGGAGGTTTGACAGTTCAGGACGTCTCTGAGACACTCTTTCAGAGATTGTGCTATAACCAGATGTTTTTTTTCCATGGTATGAAGCTCTTTGGGCCTTGGGAGACAATATGGAAATCTTGGGCTGGGCACAAGTCGGGCTTTCATCCAGCTAGAAAATAGTAATGCCAATTGCTAACAGATATTGGACTGCCCGTGGCTTGCTCGACGTGGTCTTCTTCATTCAGACCACTGCCCTCTTTGTGATCAATCCAAACAAACAATTACCCATCTCATCCTTCCCTATGCCCGTCCATTCTGGTTCAGTATTTTACAAAGAGTGGTGGTGCAGGGTGGTAGCTTTAGTTTCAGTCTGGCTCGAAAGGGGATTAATTCCCTCATCGCCCTTGGAGCGTGGACAATATGGAAGCATCGCAGTATATGTTTATTTAAAGGATCCTCTCCTAACTTGGATGTGGCCTTGTTTCTAGATGATTCTAGATGAGGAGATTCGATTCATTTCTGGTGTTTGGCAGGACCTAGGGGAATTTTATTTCCTCCTTGCTCTGGCGCCTAATGGTGTTTAGTAGCCAGAACAATGGCCTCCCGTTATTTTTGTTGGGTCAGTTATTTGTAACAAAAAGGTGTGTCTATAACCAGTCTCTAGTGACGGGTGTGGGTGTGGGTGTGGGTGTGGGTGTGGGTGTGGGTGGTAAGGGCTCTTATCCCTTTAAGGTCTATGCTTTATATAATGAATTGCTCTCCTGCATTTTGAGAAAGAAAAAAAAATGAATCCTTCACAAAGCAGCATCTCTCCTAAATGAGAACTGCAGCTAGCCTGTATATAAAGTAAAAAAAAAAAACCCACTAAGGTGAGTCAGTCCAAGTTCTTACAGATGCATTTAATCTTCTCTCTAGGCTAGAAACAATCAAATAAGACGGACAAAAGAACACTTACTTGAATGATAAACCAAGGTTGTCATCTGTTGACTGAAAGATGCGGAGAAGTGAGTCGTTGAAAACAGAATGACTAAAACTTTCAGCAAGCACAACAATTCCTCCAGTCTTCTCAATTGCAACCTTCATTTCAGGGACTCCAACCTATAAAATAAAAGTACAAAGAATAAATCAATCAGTTCCAAATAAGGTAACCATACGTCTCAATTGACACAATGAAAACACTAACAATTCTTTTTCATAAATGTATTTCGTAATAACACTGATTGTTTGTCCTGCTATTGGAAGCAACTGTGTACATGGTCTTAAATGTAAACATCAGAAATGCTTTGTTCCTTATGCAACCAAATTTGGAAAATTGTTTATGTGTGCATCAAAATACTTTTGCTTTTTTACGAAAGCTGGTTTTTGTCCCTAAAGAGTTATAGTTTACACACTTAGAAGAAAAAAGGGAAATGAGTAGCAAACGTGGTCGACTGCACAAGCAAACAAATCCAACACATGCCCTTGGTGCACAAGCTGCTTTGCTATTTGATCATAGAACTTAACAGCTTTATCAGAAAGTGGTGCTGAGTCTTTATCAAGGTCTTTGTGTGAGCGAATGGGCTCTGATAAGGATTTGGATACAATCTGGAAATTTTGTAAGATAGTCATTCTACTGCACAAGAAAGCATGTCATAGAAGCATCTCTTAACCATATAATTACGTTATACGAAAGCTATAGTTGGCACCAACGCTAGGAGCTTAATCAATATTTGTAGTCAGGAGTATGAGTTTGTGAAGCAAAAAAACTGGGGCGAAGTGTTACCCCATGATATTGCCTGTTGGTATGAAGAGAATTGCTGTAAACATAAATCTAATGAAAATTGAGATAAACATGAGTAATAACACAGGGAAAATCAAAACCAATTATAGACTCCATAGAGAAGAGTATCTTTCAAACAATGTTGAATTCTTCAAAAAAAGATTATCTATACTATGATATGGGGAACACTGCCTTGCTATATAATGTTTCAATCTCTCTTGCTGCTGCTTGTGAGTTAGCAGCTTAAAGGAACCAGATTTCCTCCAATGCATGCATGTAGGAAATTTGCAACTACATGTACATCACCAATATAATCAGCTTATCTCAAAAAGCACAATATTGTAGCATCCAATCGTTAATCAGTTGATCCAAACCAGCAACTATGGACAGGTCGGATAGAAACTAAAACATTGGAATCGAGGGAAGAGAAGAAATTGCGTTTCTTTACCGGCAAGAGAAGAAATCGGGAGGTCGATCTACGCTCGACGGCAGCAGTGTCCGCAAGGCTGGGGCGAGGACGACGAAGGCGCATACAGGAGGGAGGAAGCAAGAGCGGCGAACTGCTTACGGCGCCGGAGACTCCACTCAATCCTCGGCGCCGGCGACAGCCAAACCCTAAGGTTTTCTGTAGCAGCAGGAGATGACGCCGAGCAGCGGCGTGAGGACGCGCCGGTGTTACTGCGCCGGCGGCGAACGGCGGGGCCTGCTCGCACCATGCCGTGGCCGGTGGTGGCCGAGGCCAGGGCCAGGTGCGCTGCGCCGTCGAGCCATTACAGCGCCTCCACCGGTGGGTCAGCAACGCAAGGCCGGCCAGGACAACGCAGCGCGAGAAGCGAGGACGAGGAGAGGTGGAGGAGGCCGGCCTGCCGTAGCCGCGGCCAGGCGGCGGCTGCGTCGCTAGAGAGGAAGAGGAACGGAGCGAGATTTTTTTGGTGGTGGGGGGGGTGGTGTGTATTAGGCTATGTCATTGAGAACGTGATAACATTATCGGTGTTATCAAAGGAAGCTGCAAATTCTTAGCACGGCAACAAATGGCCCCATAACTGATAGCTGCAGATATATGCTAATGAGGGCATGGAAAAGTAAAGCCATCCCTCCAGTAGTCAAAACCTTCTTTGGCGTCTAATCAAGAGAGCAATCGCCACAGGTAAGAGAGCAGGTAAGTTAAAACCTAAAATAGAACCTTATTGCGCTCGGTGTCATCAGGAGGAGAGAACGACTGTCATATCTTTTTCAAATGTGATTATGCTAGAGCAATTTGGTTCTCCTTTAATCCTACGCTCAAAACTTTTGTTCTTCCGGAGGAGCAAGATGGAATTCGGTCCATCATTGCAGATCTTATTACCAGATCCACTCCTGACAATCTCTTCAATCACTTTATAGTGACACTTTGGCATATTTGGTTAGCCAGAAATGATCTCAAATTCAATAAGAAACGGTGGACAATTTCTCATGTCCACCATGCAACAAAGGCTTTGTTACAAACTTTCAAGACCAACTCCATACTACCTCTACTAATGAGCAGGATGTGGGCAACACTGAACACAATATGCCTTTTCAAAGAACACACCGACAACAATTGCGGCAAACATACTCCCAACTTTCCATATATGCGAGGTCACACGGGTTAATGATGAGTCCATTCAGTGTTACATTGATGCGGCTCTTCCTCCTGATGATGATCTCTTTACGATCGAAACGGCGAGAGCTGGCATCTTCATAAGGAACGGCGAAATGGCCACTAAGTGGTCGCTTTGAAGCACACATACATGAATGTTCATCAATCATTCAAGCCGAGACTCGAGCCCTTTGGTTACCGGTCCATATCCGCTCCCAAATGGGTCTTGTCGGCGTTCCCGGCCCTGGTGCCTCGGGAGCCGACGGTGAAAAGGCCGTGCGCCCCTCCCTCCCCGATGGCGTTGGCGCGAGAAGACACGGCGGGTTTATCCCGGTTCAGCCAACGGGGGCCCTACGTCCACCGGGGGTGTGTCCCGATCGTGTTATCTCGCGCTCACGGGGGGTGAATGCCTGCGCAGTGGGGATTACAGCGGTTGTGAGGGAGAGACACCGGTCTCGGGCCTCACGATCGTGGGTGTGGTGGTGGTGACTGTGTGTCGGTCAATTGCCCATCTATCGATTGAGCGATCGATCGGTCGATCCCCTGCTAATGGGGCATTACTTCTCCTTTTATAGTGGGAAGGAGGCAAAGAATGTGTACATTTGGTGGGTGCTTAGGTGGCTAATTCCCGAGGTCGCGCGGGTTGCATGTGCGCGCCGAGGGCTGACGTCCCATCGTGAGTCCAAATGGTGGCACGCGTCCTGATCCGACGATGGTCGTGGCGCCTCCAGGTGGAATCCCGAGGGTTTGTGAGGCGTCTCTCTTAGTCCGCATGGCGAGGGGCGGCCCTGAACTTGAAGCGACGTGGAACGCGCGAAGGGTCCGACCCAACGTGGCGTTGTGGCGGTTGTTTTGGGAATGAACAAGATCTCCCGATTTCCGTCTTGGGTGTGGTGTAATGCACCGCTGCTCGGCTCGACTCGTCCCATCGGTCGGATTGGGAGGGGATTCGGTCGATTTGGTCGGCGTGTCGATGGCCCGACGCATCGCCGGATGTGCGGCCGCATTAAATGCAAATGTTTCCCTTCCTCCGACCGGAACCTCCCATGCCCGAGGGTGCGTGACCCTTGGTAGGGCAATAGGGCGGCCGCGCCCGAGGTGTGGAGCGCCGGTCTCCCTCGGGCGAGACGGGGGATTGTGCGCCCGAGGGCGGCTATCGAAGCTGCCCTCGGCCGCAGTAGCGCCCAAGCGCCCGAAGGTGGCCCTCGGGCGAGGCGGAGTTTGTACGCCCGAGGGTGGCTAGCCGGGCCTCCCTCGGTCGTCGTGGCGTCCAAGCGTCCGATGATGACTCTCGGGCGAGTCGGAGGTCGGAGCGTGGTCCGAAGCTATTTGGTAGTGGAGTCCCTCAGCCTTTTGTCTTTCCCGAGCGGGGTCGCTTCTAGGGGACAATCTGGGCTTCTGTTGAGGCTCGGCAAGCTGGTCGTAGGCCGGGCTTGCCCTTTGGGCCGAGCGTTTGTGCTTGGCACCCGTCATGGTGGTGATCTCCGTGGGCCGACATCGGCCTTCGTCGTCTTCGCTAACCACCGCGGCTCCCGGTTTGGCCCTTAGTCGCCCGGCCGTCCTTCGTGTGGGGATCCGCGGGCCGGGTTTTACTGGGCCTAAATGGGCCGACGGCTTCGTTATAATGAGAATGTCCCGGGCCCAATATTTTGGTCCCCGACAGCAGCCCCGAGCCCCGGGCGAGTAAGGACTCGCTTCGGGGTTTTGCCGCCCCCGCCTCTTTACGCTCTCGGGGTTGTTTGTCTCACGTGGGGTCTTGCGGAGCGCACTGCTTGGGTGTAACCCCCGGGGCCTCGAATGGAATGAGGTGTTCCTTCGAGGACTTTATCTCGCACGCCGGCAAGATCGTAAACAGCTCTATAATGCGCTTGATTGTGCGAAGCTTGTTCATTTTCGCGGGGGCAGTCCGAGGCCTGCGCTTATGTGCGCGAGGCTGGTCTCGGGCTTCCTCGACTTTTTCGTTACGCTCCTCCGGCTCCCACCCGAGGGGGAGGAGGGGAGATTCCCCTCGGTGCCCCGTAAGCCCGACCGTGGTGAACTCCGCTTTGAACGTTATAGCGGGTCGGGCTTTGCGGGTGCCCGTGCCTTCGCCGGAGCGATGGTCGGCCGTGTGATCTAGGATTCACCCCATGAGAACCCTCGGACCGTTTAGCGGATCCCGGGGGTTGAGCGGATCAACCCCCAAGGGCCCTGAGGCCTCCCACGGATGGGACATCTCTCAGAACAAAGACCCGAGGATCTTAAACACGTTCAGAAATCCCGGCCGGAGGGCCCGGGTATAGGCGGTTGTGCATTTCCATCCCGTCCCTCGGTTGGGTTATGTAACACCCCGTGTTACTTACCGCTTAAGTCTTGGTTTGGACAAAATTAAGTTTATTTTATGTTTTTGATCCTAAGTGTGCTTTTGGATGATGGTTGGATAGTATAGGTTGGGAATCTGAAATTTGAATCAAATTGATTTGAATTGAACTCCAAAACCCTAAATTCCTTTCTCTCTTTTACCCCCTTTTCTTTTATTCAAAATTTAAAAGGAATTTGGGTATGGTTATTAAAGCAATTTTGTAGAGTTTTCAAAGTTGAACAAAGTTGGTATTTTGATTTTTCAAAGTTTAGTTCAAAAATTTAGAGTAATTTTGAAAATACCAAAATTAGGGTTTTGTCCCCTTTTGATTTAAAAACCCTATTTCAAAATCTAAGCAAAATTTGCAAAAACTTCCAAAAGCTAGTTTGTAGATCTTGAAAAATTAGGCTAAGTCACTTTTTGGAGTTTTTCAAGTTCAGTTCAAATTTGGGGAGAATTTGACAAAATTCAGAAAACTAGGGTTTAGGGTTAACAAGTGAATGCTGTTTTCCCCTGTTCTTCCTCCATACCGGCCGGTCGCCGGCGTCGCCGTGGCCGTTCTCGCCGCCCCGACCGCCCAAGACGCCACCAGCTACCTGGCGGGCCGCGGCGACGCCATCCACCCGTCCGGTATCCCTTGCCCTATAAAACCCAACGCCGACGCCGTCATCGACTTTTCTTTCTCCTCCATTGCCGCCGGCAACCACCTCCGCCCCTTTCCTTTGCCGCCGTCCTCGAGCTCTAATCCACCAATTTGATCTTGCCATCGTGTTCGCAACCGTTGCTTTCGCCGCTTGAGCTAGCTAGTGACGTAGTAAATCGACCGAGCAACCAACCCGCCGTCGTCTTCTCCATCTCCGTCCGGGCGCCGCGCCCCGCATCGCCTCGCCGTCGTCCACGCTGATTCGGTGAGATTCGGGGACAACCAACCGCTAGTGATTTGGGATCGCCTCGATGATGTAGTCATGGTCGGCCGACCGCTTTGTCTTTGCCCCGCGCAGACTCACCGGAACGCCATTGTTGCCACCGGGAGCACCGCCGCGCCGCCGCCACCGTCGCCGATCACCCTCCGCTCGTTCCCGAGCCAACCACCTTGCCATTCGAGTCCGTGGTGAGCTCCCGGTTGCTTTTGTGTCGCCGGTTGGTCCACTTGCTCGCCCGTGATTCTGCCGGAAGCGTGTGCCGCCGACGAGCTTGTCTTGCCGCCACCGCCGCCGCGGCGTAGCGCATCCGCGTAGGGGTCGTTTAGGTTCACTTAAGTGAGGGCTCGGGTTCGCCTCGATGGTGCCGAGTCGCCGGTGTCCTCGCGCCGACGGAAAGCCCCGTTGGCCGCTGCCGTCGTCCGCCGCGCCCGCCGTGCCGCCATGGCCGTCGGTATGGTTGCCGCCGTGCCCTAGGTCTCGGGTTCGGGGTGCCATGAGGTCCGCGAGGTCGAGGGATCACGTAGAGCCAAGCCGCGTCGCCGGAGACCCACCGCCGGGCGAAGCTCTCGCCGGCCAACCGCCGCCGCCGAGGTCGGGCGGAGGGGGTTGGAGCCGGGCGCCCCGCATACGTAGCAACAACAGGCGGGCCGCCAAATGTCGGGTCACATGCAAAGTGTTGGGCTGAAACCGGTCCGGTGATCGTTTTTCTTTTAAAATTTGATTTATCAATTTCTTTACTTTTGAATAGTGCTGATTCTTTCAAAATTCATAGAAATTTGAAAATAACTCCTTAAATTCTGAAAATTTTTGTAGAGTCTTCCTATGAGTATGTCTACCCATGAAAAATTTGAAACTTGAGTTTTGAATAGTTTTTGCATGATTTAAAAATACAAATTTTAATTGAAAAATGCATCTTCCATAATTTTTAGAAAATAAAATATTTATTCAAAAATCATGAAAATTTATTTGGTGCTGTTTTATGCTATGATCTAGCTGTACAAAAGTTTGGAGTCATTTTGACAAAGTTTATTTATTTGTTATTTTATGCTTTATTTAATTAAGTGTTAAATGTAATGTTTAGTGTAGAATGACTTAGGATTTGCGTGACTTAGGGGTTGTTTTGTGGATCTTGGATCATACCACAATCAAATGGTCCTTGAGAACTCCTTAGGCAATGGTGATGATATCTTATAGAGTAGTTCGAAAAGTTGGTTTTGTTGGGTTGCAACTTTATCGTGAAGAAAAGTGTACTTAAGTTGTTTATCATTTCATGCATCCATCAAGCATCATATTTATACTTCATCATGCTAAAGCATGCATCATCATCTACGTGTAGAGTATATGAGAGTGAGGTGGTTCTTGATGGTCGAGCTTCGAGGAAGATCCATCCACCCGGTGGTGTCGATGTCAAGTATGACTCGGATGATCTCGTTAAGGAATCTAACTTTTCCCCTCAATACAGGCAAGCCCGAGCATAAACCCTTCTCTGTTTTATAAATGTTTTATTCACCTTAAGTCTAGTGTAATGTGCATTAGGTTAATAAGAGTTGGTTGATACCGTTCTTTGCATGACTACCTTGAATTTCGCTTATTCTAATGTTATCCTACTAGTATGAGTAGGTCGTTTCTCTAAATGCTTAGTAATGCTTAGATGTCGGTAGAAGTCGAATGATGGCTTCATCGTTCGCGAGATATAGGTTTTATCTTTGTTCCTCCCGGCTATGGAAAAAGAGAACACCCTGATGGTGGTTCATGAGAATAAATATGTAGTGATGAATTTGAGATCGGACGGGACGTAGGTTGAAAGCCGGCGGGATACCTAGCTGTGCTTGTCCCGTGTTGGTCGTTTAAGGACCGTCCGTTGTTTGGCTTGTTAAGTTCGGGACTTTTGAACGCAAATACGCCGAGGCCTTCGCAAAGGCACGGTACTGGTTGTCACCCCAGGTCAGTCGACCCTAACTAGCCACATACTCCGGTAAGCCGGATCTCGGTGGAGCCAAATCGGGAATGGCAACCACGCACTGGGAGTGGAGAGATGGCGGGAGTAGCGTGTACCCACCCTACTGGGTAAACTGTCATTGTCATTAGGACTGGCGGGGTAGGGAGGTGGAGTACTGTACTCTCGGGTGGCGCAGGCCTCGTTCCCGTTTTGGACAAATCTGAAAGAAGGTTGATATATGCAAGCTTAAGTGCTACATATGTCGTGTGGTTAGGGATCCCCAGCTGGGTTTTGAATCGATTCGCGGATCGCCGTTGCTTCTCGGTTATGGAGACCCGTTCTTCTGCCCATTCATCGTAGTAATTGAAGAAACAAGGTTACTTATGGTTATGAAAGAAAAAGAGATGCAGAGATAAGTTGAGATGTGTTGCTTAAAAAGTGTTTGAGATAGAACAGGTGCAAATCTAGCTTTATTTATGCTCCAATAAAATTTATGCTAAAAATATTGAAAGTAAGGATCCACTTGTAGTAAGCTTTTCTGCAAACTTTCCTTTTCTAGCTCTACTTCCCTTAAGCCAGCATATCCTTGGAGTCTTTTCTTTTTGTCGGGTAAGTCTTGCGGAGTACATTGTGTACTCAGGGTTTGTTAACCCTTGTTGCAGGTGTTGACTCGTGCAGTTAACCAAGGTTATGTCGGTGGGCTCGACATGATCTGGTTGTCTTCTAGTTCTACTCATCTTCCGCAAATTAAGTTAAGTTTGCTCAAAAGTAACTTACTCATACTTTTGTAAAATTAATATTATTATTCTTCCGCACTCTGATCTATATTTTTGTAACAAATGTGGTAATGTTGTAGCTACTCCTTTGTTGATCCTGGTATGAGTGGTGTAATCGGGGTTTCCGATGACACTTGATAGGCTTCTTAAGTTATTGGGTGTATACGCACAAGACAAATCGAGAGGTCTTTGGGACAAAGACAGGTGTGTAGGTGGGCCCAAGAATTAGGAGGTTCTATCACGGGTTACCCCCGAGGCGGCTGCGAAAACCCATGTGAGTTCAGCCTCGTAACCTACGGATCGTAAGGTACATCGCGGGCGTGTGCGGCCCGAGGCCTGGTGAAAACCGTCGTCGGACCGACTTTTTGCCCCTTTGGGTCGGGCGCTCTTGGGGTGCGGACGGCCGGGCGGTTATGCCCCCAGGCGGGAAGATCGAGCGTCTCCTGTCATGCCTAAGCCGGCGTGGCGATTCGCGTTCGATGGGACGTGGCCCCGTGGCCTTTGTCGGGGCGTGTCGAGGGGGCCGCCGTATTGCATTAACTGCGCCCCAGGTGGCCCCGCCGGCGTCTGAGCCGCCGGATGGGCGGTTCTTTGCTCCATCGTGAGCCGTCCGTTCGAGTCGGTTCGGTTGCCCGGGCCGGCGGTTTGCCTTCCCTTCCCTATAAATATGGGGTCGCCGCGCCGTGGCGGCTGCTCCTTGCTTCCTTGCTTGCCGCCTTCTTGCCTCTTTCTTTGCGGAATCGGGAAATAGACAATCGGTGCAAGAGAGATTCGATGAGAGATTCACTTGCCTTGGGCTCGTGTGATCGGTGTTGCCGAGAGTCGTGGTTGTCGCTCCCTCGATCTTCCCATGGCGCAGCGGGCAGCGATGACCAGGTGCGGAGGTGCTCGGCCGAGCCATGGTCGCGATCGTCAGGTGGAGGAGAAACCGGCGCCTCGTTGAAGAGGGCTTCTCCGTCCCACGAGCGAGTGAGGTGAATCCGGAGTGGATTGCTCGGGGTGGGCCGGAGGAGGAGCCGAATCCTCCCGACGGCTACGTGGTGAGCCTGGTCGACCGCACGTGGCGTGGCTTCGGGATGCCGCCGGTCGGTTTATCGGGGCGATCCTTCATTATTACGAGATCGAGCTGCACCATCTGCCCCCGAACTCGGTCTCCCAGGCCGCCATCTTCGTCGCCCTCTGTGAGGGATTTCTGGGGATCGAGCCGCATTGGGACCTCTGGTTGTGGTTCCTCAAGGCGGATCTCACCACTGCCTTTGTAGCACAAGGCCGGCCGCGAAGGGCATTGCGCGTTGGTGGATGCGCCCTCCAGGTCCGTGCGGAGCTGACGAAGCCGAACCGAGCTGATGGGTACATCCTTTCCAAGCTCACCACCTCTAACAAGGGATGGCAGGATCGGTGGTTCTACCTTCGCAATGACGGGAACGTGCTCCGGCGTACACCGGGCGGGTCCTCAAGGCTCGCCCATGCGCACCGGGTGCCCGCCGCAGGTCCGGCCTCGGCCGGAAGGGTCGGGCGGCGGTCTTGCGTCTTCGGGAGAAGGGGGTCAATCTGCCGCCGCCGTGGTTGCCGCTTTCCATCGGCGTCGGTTGCTGCCCTTGATGGAGCGCCCCTGGCGATGTGCAAGATGATGCCCGGGCTCCCGAGCTTGTTGCGTCTTGGGATGTCAAACTTCCCGCTCTCCGCCGATGAGGTGGCCAAACGGGTGAGGGAAGCGTTGGGGTCCAACACCCCGCGCCGTATTCCCCGATATCCCGATGCGCCCGACCGAGGGTACATCTCCCTGGTAAGTTCCCTTGAGCCTTGGTGGACCGGTGTTGCCTTGTTGTTCGACGATCGCGGTGGTTCTCACTTGTTCTTCTTTGCGGGGTCGCATTAACTACCGCGATTCTCTTCCTCCCCGTGCCGACCTTGGATGCCGCTCACCGGGAGGAAAACCGCCGCCGGAACGGCGCGAGGGCCGAGGCACGAAGAAGGAGGAGAAGAAGAGGCGGAACGTGGCCCGTGAGGCGCGTCGGGCGGAGCGACAGAGACAAGGCCTGTCGCCCGAGGCCGAGACCACCGATGAGGACGAGAATCCCGAGGACGAGTTCTATGTGAACTCGTCGGGATGATGACATGGCAGCTCGGATAGACCGGGACCGGGGGATCCCTACTCGGTCGGGGATCCGTTCACGAGCCTCGGGATGAGCCCGAGACGCCGGGCCCCCGTGGAGACCCGCGCCCGGGGTCCTTCCGCCGAAAGTGATCCGGACGATCGGCGTTGGCCATGTTGGGACTTCGGCGTCGCAGGTCGAGGCCCGTAGGGAGGCGAGGACGCCTCCCGTTGCGGACCCCTCGGTGCCGCAGAGTATAGCTCAAAGGGTCGAGCAGGTGACCCCACGTCCCGAGCCGGCTCCCACGCGCGTGGCCATGGAGGAGGACGCGGCCCATACACCGAGGTCGACTCCAAGGTCGGAGCCGTCTCGTGCCTCGGCCCGCCCAAGGCGATCCCTCGCAACGTAAGTCTCCAATCCTTTGCGGCATGTTGATTTGTCTTGTTTTGTTCTTGGATTCCTCTTCTGATGTTGGTTTGTCCCCAGGAAGCGCGGGGCCCTTAGCTTGTCTCTACACCCCAAGAAGGCCCTGAAGGCGGGTGCCTCGGGTTCAGCTGGATCTCGCAGCCGAGGGTCATCCAGGCCCGAGGGTGATTCCGCCTTGCCAGCAGCCCCCGAGCCCCGTGTGGGGTCGGACCCGAGCCAGGGAACCAAGGACTCCTTGGTTGTAGGGCCGCGCCTCCCCGAGGGTGAGGACGTGCCAACCCCCCAGCCGACGGTGATCGACTTAGAGAGCCCGGAGAAGCCGCGGGTGCCCAGTCCGGGCCCACTCGAGGGGGTCCTCGGCGCGGCTACCCCTCGGGAATTTTCCCAAGAAGATTTGTTCGAGGCTGCCGAGACACTCGAGCCTCGCCCAGCGTCTTGGTTCCGCCCGAGGGCGAAGTCCATGAGGGTATGATCCCGACTTCCCGATGCTTCAGCGCCTAGGTCGGAGGCGGGCCTCGTGGCGGATCGTCGTCCTCGATGGTGGAGAGGATGGTGCCCGTGGTGAGCGGTGAGGGACCCCCTGGATTTTTACTAGCATGGGTTCCCCGAGCTGCGGGACATTCCGTCGGAGGCCATCTTCTCCGACGATCCAACGCGTTGGGGCGGCCCTCCTTTGGCTAGGGGACGTGCCGGGGGCCAGCCACCGTGGTGATTGACGACCCCCGAGGCCTTGGCGTGGAGGTCTCATGAGCGAATCCGCCGATGGGCGACGACCGGCCTGTCGAGGATCAGCGAAGCGCTTTCCGGCCGTCTGGCGGAGGCTGATGCGGTAAGTGTTTTATTTGTCGTATTCTCGTCGAGTCTTTCTGTTGGCGCTGCGTCTTGATTGCCTCCTCTCCGGAGCCTCCGTCGATTTGCCGCGGAGAGGTCCGAGCTCCTTCGTCGGAATGTCTGAACCGAGAGCGCCCCGGGGTCGAACTCGGGTGCAATGGTCCGGTCTCAAGGCGAGGTATCTCGGCTCACCGCTCGGCCGAGGAGAGGGGGAGTCCCAACGAACGACCCCGGCGGCCGAGCTTGCCGCGGCCAAAGCCGAGGCCGCCAAGGTAACCGGCGAGATGGCCCCGATGAGCCGGGACTTCGAGGAGGCGCGGCGGCGGTCCCTCCCGGTTCTTGGCCCGGCCAACAAGGAGCGGGACGAGGCCGGGCGGAGGCGATGAAGCGGCGGAGATGTGCAACGCCCAGAATGCTCGGATTGGGGAGTTGGTGACCAGGGGAAACCTTCGAAGGAGAAGAGCCGGCCTTAGGTCTTCGCTCGGCGTTGGAGCACAACGAGGCTGGCGGGGCAGCGCAAGTGCGAAGGTGCGTCTTCTTCTTACGGTATGCTCATTTCTCCCTTCTCCAGTTTGGTTGCTGAGTCGGTGTTGGTCGTTGTCGTTCGCAGAGGCGGAGAAGGTCCGGACCGGGGCGTGTGAACAACTTTCTGACCGTGCTCGCCGCGGGGTTGGATCAGGAGCAGAAGTCCCATCTGGAGTTGGAGGAAGCCTTGTCCGACTTTGTTCGGCGCTTCGGGGCTGATGGCTTGGAGGTTGGGCCAACAACCCGTACTCGCCTGAGCGCCGTTGGTGGTTTCCTCCGGTCCGAACTTCGGAACGCCTTTCGGACGGGCGTACGGACCTGTATGGCGATGTTCGCGTCGCACTTCCAGGAGATAACCGCGCCCGAGGTTTTGGCGAACGTTGCCCACGGCTTCTTCTTTGGCCTGGACGACGAGGATGCCGATCCCGCCGCGAAGGAGGCTGCCGAGGCAGCTATGACCAAGGGGTGGTACGACTTCATGGAGGATGCCGCGGTGAAGTTGTCTTCGCGTTTTGAGGACGAAGTGTGTCCCCCGTACTCCCCCGTAGAGTCCACCTATGAGGCGGATACGGAGATGCGGGATGCCACCTCCGTGGAAGCGCCAGTCGGTCCGACGCCTCCCCAAGGTGGCGGTGGTGATGCCGAGGATGCCGCTACCGAGGATGTAGACATGGGCGAGGCCCGAGCCGCCCCCTAGGTTCCTTGCATTTTGTCATGTAAAGTAGTTGTAAGAACGCGTACTTCAATAAACGTAAGGAAGTGCCTGTGGCATAGGGCCAGGGCAGCAAATGTGCTGGTGTCGTGTCTCTCGGATCTTATGATGGTTGTGTGGCCCGGTCGCGTGCCTGTTTCCTCCGGCGATATTGTGAGCATGAGTGCCTCGGCGGCGTCCCATTGGGCTCAACTAACTTGCCTCGGGAAATTTCCTTAGTAAGATAACAGAACCGGTGCCGGGGGTGCCCCGCTTGGATCATTTTACTTAGGATTTTTCCGGCGTGCGCGACCTTTTCAACTTATGCATTCGATCCGAAAGAACGTAAAGAACTTTTTATTTGAAAAAAGATCTCGAAAAAAGAAAGGTTTGAGGAGGGATGGGGTCCCCCTCGGAGGGGGGTCCCCGGGTAGCCCCCGAGGGAGTTTTAGCCTCGCGCTGGTCGAGGCTAAGACTTCCTTGAAATTTGCACAAAAGCCTTTTCGTAAAAGAAATTGATCTTTTATTAAGTGAAAAGAACAGAATGAAACATAAGAGTTTAGCTTCCGTGCAAGTTTAAGGATAGAAACGACGTAGCTGTTCTATGTTCCATGCGTTGGAGTAGACTTCGCCCTTCTCGTTCTTGAGCTTGTATGTTCCGGGCCGGAGTATCTCGGCGATGAAATACGGCCCTTCCCACGGTGGTGTCAGCTTGCGGCGCCCTCGGTTGTCTTGCCTTAGCTTGAGCACAGGGTCGTTGATTTGGAACTCCCGAGGCTTTATGCGCCGAGCGTGATATCTTCTGAGAGCCTGTTGATATCTCGCCGAGTGTATCAGCGCGATATCTCGGGCCTCATCGGCTTGGTCGATGGAGTTCTGTCTTGCTTGCAGGTTGCCTTGCTCGGTGTAGGCTCGGAGCCTCGGGGATCCATACTCGATGTCAGAGGGTAGGATAGCCTCGGCCCCATAGACTAGGAAGAAGGGAGTGAAACCTGTGGCTCGGCTCTTCGTTGTCCGAAGGCTCCATAAGACGGATGGCAGCTCTTGGTACCACCTTCTTCCTAGTTGGTTCAGTTGGCCGAAAATCCTCGGCTTGAGCCCCTGTAGGATCATGCCGTTGGCACGTTCCACCTGGCCGTTGGTCTTCGGATGTGCTACGGCCGAGGTATCAACCCGGATGCCATAGTCATCACAAAAGTCAAGGAATTTTCTTCCCACGAAGTTGGTCCCATTGTCGGTGATGATGGAGTTCGGGACCCCGAAACGTGAAATGATACTCGTAAAGAGCTTCACCGTTTCTTCTGACCGAGGGTGGACCACGGCTCGGGCTTCGATCCATTTGGAGAATTTGTCGATGGCGACCAGGACGTGAGTATGTCCTCCCGTTGCCCTTTGCAGGGGTCCGATCATATCTAGCCCCCATACCGCGAACGGCCATGTCAACGGTATGGTTTGGAGGGCTTCTTGGCCGGAAGGTGGGTTTTCTTGGCGTAGAACCGGCATCCTTTGCGGTGCGTCACGATGCGGTTGGCGTCTCGGACCGAGGGGCCAGATAGAAACCTTGTCGAAAGACTTTGCCCACGAGTCCTCGGGGGCGGCATGGTGCCCGCATTCCCTCGGTGGGTGTCCTCAAGTAGTTCCTTTCCTTCTGCCGAGGGTATGCACCGCATGTACACTCCCCGGCCCCTCTTTAATAGAGCTCCTTTTAGGTCGCCCGATCGGCGAAGGTCTTGGCTCTTCGGGCCGGTGGCGTGCCGGTCTTATCTTGGGCGGTTCGCCTCGGGTGAGGTACTCCATCGGGGGTTTTTCGCCGGTCAAGGACCTGGTCCACCTCCATTGCCTCGGGCACGGCTTTGCCGGCGTCCTCCCGAGCCCCGAGGCCATTTCCGAGGGTGAATATTTCACCGGGTTCGTCGAGGTCTCGAGTGAGGGCGTTTGGCGGGGCCGGTACCTCGGTCGCGGCAACCTTGGCTAGCTTCGTCGGCGGCTTCGTTGTATCGCTGGGCGTGTGCTTGTGCTTTCGAGCCCGTGGAACTTCTCCTCTAGCTTACGGACCTCTCGGCGGTAGGCTTCCATCTTCGGATCATGGCACGTCGAGGCCTTCATCACTTGGTCAATGACCCGGTGCGAATCTCCCCTGGTTTCTAACCGTCGGATCCCGAGGTCCGCCGCGATCCTGAGACCGTTGACCAGTGCCTCGTATTCTGCGACGTTGTTAGAGGCGGGGAAATGTAGCCGGATGACATACCTCGTGTGAGCCCCGAGGGGCGAAATGAAGAGTAGTCCAGCCCCCGAGCCTGTCTTCATCATGGACCCGTCAAAGTACATGGTCCAGCACTCCGCTTGGATTGGGGCCGAGGGTAGCTGAGTGTCGGTCCACTCGGCCACGAAGTCCGCAAGAACTTGGGACTTGATGGCCCTCCGGGGAAGGAACGAGATAGTCTCGCCCATAAGCTCCACGGCCCACTTCGCCACTCTCCCCGTGGCCTCTTTGTTTTGTAGAATCTCCCCGAGGGGGAAGGTAGATACCACGGCAACTGAGTGCGCGAGGAAGTAGTGGCGAAGTTTTCGCTGTGCTATTACGATAGCGTATAGTAGTTTCTGCATCTGTGGATACCTCGTCTTGGTGTCGGAGAGTACTTCGCTGATGAAGTGGAAGGGGCGCTGCACGGGGAGTGCGTGTCCTTCTTCCCGACGCTCTACTACAAGCACGGCACTGACTACTTGGGTAGTGGCAGTGACATATAAGAGCAGAGTCTCCCCCGGGCTTGGGGGCACCGGATCGGAGGGTTGGTTAGGAGCGCCTTGAGGTTGCCGAGGGCTTCTTCGGCCTCGGGAGTCCACGCAAAGTGCTCGGACTTGCGAAGGAGCCGATAAAGGGGAGTCCCTCTCCCGGGGGGGAGGTGAACACCTTAATGAAGCCAGGCAGCCCATAACCTTCTGGACTCCCTTGAGGTCTCGGATTGGGCCCATCTTTGTGATTGCGTCCACCTTGGCGGGGTTGGCCTCGATGCCTCGCTGAGAGACAATGAAACCTAAAAGCATACCTCGGGGGACTCCGAATACGCATTTCTCGGGGTTGAGCTTGACTCCTTTCTTGTTCAGGCACTCGAAGGTTTCCCCGAGGTCTCCTACGAGGTCCGTAGTCTTCTTGGATTTGACAACGATGTCATCGACGTAGGCCTCCACGATTCTCCCGATGAGATCCCCGAAGATGATTTGCATGCACCGCTGGTAAGTTGCGCCAGCGTTCCTCAGCCCGAAGGGCATTGTGAGGTAGCAATACATCCCGAAGGGGGTAATGAACGAAGTCGCGAGCTGGTCGGACTCTTTCATTTTGATTTGATGGTATCCAGAATACGCATCAAGGAAGGATAGAGTTTCGCACCCAGCAGTGGAGTCGACAATTTGGTCGATTCGAGGCAAAGGAAAAGGAACTTTCGGACATGCTTTGTTGAGACTAGTGTAGTCTACACACATCCGCCATTTCCCGTTCTTTTTCTCTACTAATACAGGATTACCTAGCCACTCTGGGTGGGATACTTCTTTTATAAATTTGGCCTCCAGTAGCTTGTGGATTTCTTCACCGATGATCTTTCGCTTGGCATCGTCAAAGCGCCGTAAGCGCTGCATAACTGGCTTTGAGCCAGGCCGGATGTCTAGGGAGTGCTCGGCAACATCCCTCGGTATGCCCGGCATGTCAGGGGTCCCCATGCAAATGTCTTGGCATTCGCGCGGAGGAAGTCGGCGAAAGCACGCTTCCTATTTCGGATCCGGCTCGAGGCGATGGTCGGCCCGACTTCTCCCGGGTTGCTAGGATCAAGCGGGATCTTTTGGTACTCGAGGATGGTTCAAAACTTCCGGCGTGGCGTTTGGCCTCGCTTCGCCCGTGATCTTGTCAAAGCTCTTCTTTGCGTCGGCAATGAGAGCCTCGGCGATAGCTAAAGCCTCGGTGAATTCCACGCTCTCCACATCACACTCGTATGCATGATGATGTGAGGGTCCCGTGGTGATGACACCCTTGGGCCCTGGCATCTTGAGCTTGAGGTAGGTGTAGTTCGGGACGGCCATGAACTTGGCGTAGCAGGGTCGCCCGAGGAGTGCGTGGTATGTTCCTCGGACCCCAAGAATCTCAAAAGTGAGAGTCTCCCGCCGGAAGTTGGAGGGGTCTCCAAAGCATACGGGCAGATCGATCTGCCCGAGGGGCTTTATCTGCTTGCCTGGGACAACACCATTGAAAGCCGGCCCTCCTGGACGGATTTTGGATTTGTCTACTCCAAGGAGGTCGAGGGTTTCTTCATAGATGAGGTTGAGGCTACTCCCCCATCCATGAGGACCTTGGTGAGCCGGGTGTTGGCGATGACGGGGTCCACCACTAAAGGTAAGCCCCCTGTTCGGAATGTGCCGAGGTGGTCCGTCTCGATCGAAGGTGATCGCTGATCGACCACTTGCGTAACCGGGATCGCCGGCTCGGTGGCATATACCTCACGCCGCTCCTTCTTGCGTTGCCGGATCGACATGTTGCTTGTATGCCCACCGAAGATCATGAAGCAGTTGTTCACCTTTGGGAACGCCTGGTCCTCCTCGGCGCCGCTTTCGTGTGCCCCCTCCTCTTTACCCTCGGGGATGGCCTTTAGCTTGGCGAAGTGTTGGCGTACTTTCTTGCATTCCTCGAGGGTGTGTTTGACCAGGGTAGGCGTGATTCGACAAGGCTTCTTGAGCATCTTTGTCGAAGGTCTCCTGCGGCGAGGTCGGGTCCTTTACGGTCGGCTACGCTACTAGATCCTCGTCACACTCCGAAGGCCAATGCCTTGCCCTTGCGGCTTTTGTCCTTTTCTTCTTCTTCTTGCTCTCCGAGGCTGGGAACCCTCGGGCTCCTCTTCCTTGCGCTTCCCTTTGCCCGAGCTTTGGTTAAACAAATACAGGCTGCCTCTTCGCCCCATTTGGCGAACTTGGTGGCTATGTCCATTGCTTCGTTGGCCTCGGTCGGGGTCTGCGCCCGAGCTTCTTTGCGAGATCACGGCGTGGTGCGGATAGGAAAACTCCTATGACATCGAGTGCATTGCGTTAGGTAGCTCGGTCGTTGCTTGGCGTCGGATATAGTCGTAGCGAGGGACTCGTCGACTTTTGGCGGCGAGTTGCGGAGATCCCACGAGTTGCACAGTCGCGCGTAGGTGCCTTGGAAGTTGCCTCGGAAGACTTTCTCCAGATCTGCCCGATGCGCTATGAGGTTTGGAGGAGGTGCTCCAACCGGGCCCGGCTGAATCGAGGAGAGATACGAGGGGGCGGGGTTTACGGTGATCACTTTATCATCATGAGCTCCGAAAGCGGCATGCCGGGCGATGTCGTCGGCCACACCTCGGGTCGGGTCTCCCCGAGTATTTCACGAGGTGATTCGGGGCCTAAAACGATCGGGGAGTGGTGCTCTCGATATCCCTTGTGAAGGCGAGAGGCCCCGGGAGGTTCTGGAGAGTACTGCGATCCCCATGGCGTCGTTAGTCGTCCCGGCCGGGCGTGGCGTCCCGAGGTGAGGCATCCCTTCCGGCGGGCGCGGTGTTGCTCGATGTCCTCCGGGTCTCGTTCGCCGTGGGTAGCCGTCTTCGCCGGGATCTTCGATGCGTTCCCACCGGGCGATTGCCCAAGCGATCCCGAGCGGGTTGTGCCGAGGCATGGCTTTGCCCGGTGCGGCGGAGCCTTGCCGGCCGTCCGGACTCCCCACTGGCTTGCCGAGATGCTGCGGCTCGATCACGTGAGGCGAGCTCGGGCTGGCGCACCCCCGGCCGTATCAAGCGAGGTTTCGGGCCAGCTCGGATCGTCTCCCCTCGGTGGTGGAGGGGTTACGGCATCTCCACGACCCGGCATGGCGGCGGGCTGCCACATTAAGGCGCTGCTGCGTGGACGGGCTGCTATCTCGGGGGTAGAGGCCTGGCGATGGCGACCCTTCCGTCCTCGCCGCCACGAGCCTAGGGGCCCTGGCGGCGGTGCACGCGCGCCCGTTCTGGCGGATGGTTTGCTCTGGTCGTCGGAGGCGCTCAGTTCGCATGCGGCCGCTCACTGCGGATCACGTAGGCTAGCGCGTTCGCGGGTGCGGCCACGGGTGGTGTGGGGGCGGAGCGGCCGAGTCTTTGGCAGCGCGGCTCGTCGTGGCGGCACATCGGCCCTCCTCCTCGTCCGGCGTCGGTGGTGCCCGTCTTGCTCCATGTTTTCTATGTTGAAGCATTCCCGCGTGGGGAGATGACGGTCTTCTGTGGTGGAGGCTCCATGCTTCCTTCCGTTGGTAGGAGATGTGCCTCATAGCCGTGCCCCAGGCGACAAACTCCAAAGTTTCGAAGAACAAAGGAGTCCCGCGCCCCCGTGCCGGAGGGCAAGGCGGAAAGATGGGCGCCAAAAACGCCATGGAGGTCGATGAAGAGGTTGATTTAGCACGGCGAGCCCCTACCGGCGCGCCAATCGCCGGCGTTCCCGGCGGGGTGCCTCGGGAGCCGACGGTGAAAGGCCGTGCGCCCCCTCCCTCCCCCGATGGCGTTGGCGCGCGAAGACACGGCGGGTTTATCCCGGTTCAGGCCAACGGGGCCCTACGTCCGGCCCGGGGTGTGTCCTTCGATCGTGTTATCTCGTGCTCACGGGGTGAATGCCTGCGGTGGGGATTACAGGGCGGTTGTGAGGGAGAGACACCGGTCTCGGGCCTCCACGATCGTGGAGGTGTGGTGGTGGTGACTGTGTGTCGGTCAATTGCCCATCTATCGATTGAGCGATCGATCGGTCGATCCCCTGCTAATGGGGCATTACTTCTCCTTTTATAGTGGGAAGGAGGCAGCAATGTGTACATTTGGTGGGTGCTTAGGTGGCTAATTCCCGAGGGCTGCGCGGGTTGCATGTGCTTGCGGCCGCCGACGTCCCCATCGTGAGTCCAAATGGTGGCACGCGCGTCCCGATCCGGCGATGGTCGTGGCGCCTCGTGTGGAATCCCGAGGGTTTGTGAGGCGTCTCTCTTAGTCCGCATGGCGAGGGCGGCCCCCCTGAACTTGAAGCGGCGTGGAACGCGCCGGAAGGGTCCGGCCCAACGTGGCGTTGTGACGGTTGTTTTGGGAATGAACAGTATCTCCCGATTTCCCGTGCCGTGTGGTGTAATGCACCCGGCTCGCCTTTACGCCCCATCGGTCGGATTGGGAGGGGATTCGCAGTCGATTTGGTAGGCGTGTCGATGGCCCGACGCGCATCGCGGATGTGCGACCGCATTAAATGCAGCTGTTTCCCTTCCTCGGACGGAACCTCCATGCCCGAGGGTGCGTGACCCTTGGTAGGGCAATAGGCGGCCGCGCCCCGGTGTGGAGCGCTGGTCTCCCTCGGGCGGGGGACGGGATTGTGCGCCGGGCGGCTATCGGCGCCCTCGGCCGCGGCGCCCAAGCGCCCGAAGGTGGCCCTCGGGCGGGGCGGAGTTTGTACGCCCGGGGTGGCTAGCCGGGCCTCCCTCGGTCGTCGTGGCGTCAAGCGTCCGATGACTCTCGGGCGGCGAGTCGGAGGTCGGAGCGTGGTCGGCTATTTGGTAGTGGAGTCCCTCGGCCTTTTGTCTTTCCCCGAAGCGGGGTCGCTTCTAGGGGACAATCCCGGGCTTTGGAGGCTCGCAAGCCGGTCGTAGGCCGGGCTTGCCCGCTGGGCCGGCGTTTGTGCTTGGCACCCGTCATGGTGGTGATCTCCGTGGGCCGATTCACGGCCTTCGTCGTCTTCGCTAACCACCGCGGCTCCTGGGTTTGGCCCTTAGTCGCCCGGGCCGTCCTTCGTGTGGGGGATCTCGGCGGGCGGGTTTTACTGGGCCTAAATGGGCCGACGGCTTCTCGTTATAATGAGAATGTCCCTGGGCCCAATATTTTGGTCCCCGACAGGTCTCAAACGAGTTACCTTCCATTCTGACAACATGCTGCTAGTGAGCTTCATCAAACAACAGGGGGCAGGAGATACTCCAGACTCAGAATTCAACAAGATGCACAAAATATTGCCTCCACAATGAATGACATGCAAGCAAATTTGGTTCATTTTCGGAGAACTCAAAATGCTCAGAGCGATGCTTTGGCAAAGGAGGCCTCTTCATGCATTTCTAGCTCTAGTCATCCTCATAATCTTTCACACTATAAGACTTGTCCGCTAAATGTAATTGATAATCTTGATGTTCCGAGACACTGCACTGTTTTATCAGCAGTTTGCTGTGCAATATAATGCTTAGGGGCTTTAGCCCCCGTTTCTTGGTCAAAAAAAAAAAAAAACCCCTATGCGATGCTCAAAAGGAACTAAATATTTCCTGTCCATCACCTAGATAGAGCAATACAAAGTCATGCTGATTGAGTTGGAGGAGCCAGCAGCCTGAAGGTCGGAGAGAACATCTCGATGAACATGCTTGATATGATTTGTCACTGGCATGTTTTGCGAGCTTCAAACCAAACATATATATGCGTATGAACATGAACATGAACATAGTGTTTCTGTAGATTTGGTTTTTGCATTGCCATTGCCGTTGATATATGGATTAAAACCCATTCTTGCTCACTCCTGGTTTTGTCCCTACTAACTAAGGAGCTTGATTTTTCCTTGAGGATTTTTTTTTCCACGGTACAAAAGTGAGGAGTTGTACTGTGAGCAGCTCAGATCTAGCCAATGCGACGACACATATATATGGCTGCTGTCGTCTTAACTCATTTTAACTAGTGCAACGTGTTTTAACCGCTGCTTAATGCCTTATTACAGTGATGGCACTGGGAAGAAAAAAAAAAAAAGGACAGTTTTGGTTTTCCACTGGTCAAACAAAGCACACACTTTGGTTACTTTCACCGTTTCACACGCCCATGGACCGGCTGCAGGTACTGACGATTGCGACTGCTCGGGTTGGCCACCCAGCCCATGCGCGCGTTCAGAACTTTAGATCGGCGGGGCACAGACTGCAGTCCACACTGCACACGCTCTTTCCTGGAAATTGCTAGTGACTACGTACGGGCTCAACTACCGACCAACCTACGACGATGAGGACACCGAATTTACGGCTATGGTGACCAAATCGACGGCACTCACTGGCGATGAGGAGCAAATGTGCGGTACTGATGGCGATCACATCCATTTGTTCTACTATCTATAAAATAAGAGAACCTCCATTTCCCCTGACATTCAAAGATTTTCTTACATCCCTGACCATAATTCATAGAGCAAAATATAATTCATTGATCATAATTCATAGAGCAAAATATAATTCATAGAGCAAAATCAGTTAACCAGCTGAGGTCTTAAACATTGTAGGAAATAGATAGAAAAGTAGAGTAACAAGACAATCTAAGGCCGACAGAACCCAACAAGTGAGCCACCAACTCTAGGACACATTATACTACAGACTAAAACCTTAAGCAAATCTGAAAAACCAGAATTGTAGAATGCGCAATCGCTGAGACCATCAGCAGCCCCAGTGTGCCTCCATTCCAGCAATCCTCTGGAAGTCAGGCCATCTTCTTCTTGCCTCCTAGCTTCAGCACTCCCTGATGCCTATTGCTCTGTTGTTTCTGAAACAGAGAACAAGTGTGAGCAACAGAGTCAAACAAAGGAAATAAACAAACTGAAAGGGTGCTTGATTTCAAACAAACAAAAGTCACACCTCCATAGTTCTTCAAGAGTAGGAACAGTGGCCCGATTTCCGCTTCCCATGCAGCATTGGCGTCATTACTCACATTTCCTGTCCCAGGGAGCTTGCTTGTGCAGCTCTTTTTGCTCCTTTTGTGCCTCCAAAAGTGACTGGTGCCATACTTCTTTGAGCCACCAGTACGGTACCCCCTGTCACAATGGTGGCACACTGCATACACCACTTCGGGATCTGCTGTGCGGATCTTAGTGAAGTACATCCAAACCTCTGATGTGCGCTTGGAAGAAGCACTTGCCTTGCGCTTCCTATCACCGCCACCGTTCATGTAGTCGCTGGACAGGATACCTAAACAAATCAGGAGTATTAATCTTTTTAATTGGGCGGCTGTGCAAAGTTTTATCTATTGTGGAATTGAAGCAAGGAAGTGATTCGAAAATGTGTGGCCAATTAAGTATTACCGTTGTTGCGCTCTTCATTGTCACTGTCTTCGTTCAGGCTCCTGTCCAAGTCACTGAAAATGGCACTGACTGCATCTTTGTCGTAGTGGAATATCTTGCGAATTACCATGCTCCCCTACAAGAGAAAGCGAAGCATATAATTAAAAACAAAGGTAAGACAAAAGGTCTACTAATTCATTTTTGTGTAAAAAGAAGTGTACAGCTGTGGAAGTTAGCACGCGAGAGAGATCCTTATGAATTACCTGGAGAAACATAACAGGGAGCTTCATGTCATGGACCTGTTGGTATTCGAGCATGATCCAGCCCGTCTTAAGCTTGTTGCCATTCTGATTGAGATGAAACTCTAGGGTCTTCCTCAGCCCCATGTACTGTGGCACCTGCATTTGCATCTGATAATCGCCTTGGACCGCAGAACCGTTACCTATCGCCATCCAGTACTCCTGCATATGCAACTCCTGTGTCCGGATCGCAGTGAACTCCTTATCTATCTCCTCCCAGAACCCCTCATTTGTCTGCAGGCTCATGAGTGGGGTCGTGACCGTGACGTACCAGGCGTCGTGGCCAAGATCCCATGGGTTCTGCTGGGTGAGGTGGGTGTTGACCTCTTGACACCTCTGTTGCTCGCTGAGATCATCGAGCACCACGCCGAGGCGGCGCAGCATTTCCCGGTCCTCATCGGTGGATGGATTACCGCAGTTTGAGCGGCATTTGGCACTGCTCATGTGACTTCTGAGATGATTAGTGTCATGTTTGTTGGGATGAGCCGTGAGAACTTTATCACAGCGGTGGCAAGCTGCGTACACCACATCAGGATCATTGGTATGTATCTTGGTGAAGTGCTGCCAAACATCATCATCATAATCTGATTTTTTTGCGATAACGCCTTGGCGTATTTTTGCCGACTTGGTGCATAATCTGATTTTGTCCACTCCAATAATGAGTCCACCTCGTCCTGGAGTTGTTTGCATAGGTGCACGGTCTGCACGTCACCTGAGAATTAGTCAATTGTATAAAGTTAGTCTTTATATTTTGGCGACTTGGTGCATAATCCGCACAGAGTCGTTTAATTAATGGTCGGTTTGCATTTCAAATGATGCACAAATAACATGTAAGAAGTGAATGATCATTGCATATAGCAGACAATAATACTATCAGTTGTGAGTCGTACCGTCGTCACGGCTTTCATAAAGAGAGGGGGTCTGATGTGTTGTGTCCTTCTTGAAGACTTTACGAATCACCACTCTTTCCTATGTTCGAATAAGGCACCGAATTAAAATATGACTATCTACTCTGATGATCTCCAAAAAAAAAAAAAAAAAAAAAAAAAAAGACTATCTACTCTGATGCTATTTTAGTAATCAAACCGGTCTCTAGCTAGGGTCCAGTTGATCTAGCAACATACTGTGCAGTGATGTCGTACCTCGAGAATCAAGGATGGTTCGCACGGTCGACTGTCATGATGACGTAAAAGGCTGTACTCATGGATGACCCAGTCCGTCTTGGTATCGTCCTCGCGGTAGAACTCCAAGGTCCTCCTTAAGCCGATGTAGTCAGGAGTCGTTGTGGACGACGACGACTCTCCGGAACGGATAGCAGTCAATTCATCCGTGTTTTCTTTCCAGTACCCAGAATCTGTAGAGTGGTAATAGATGCTGACCTCTGGCACAATGAAATACTTCCCTGGGGACGACTCTCGGACTGTTTGGAATAAGGCGCGTGACTCAAAATAATATCCTGAGCGTTCTGCGTAGTATCTTCTTATGATGTCGGACGCGTCAAGTGGCCCAAATTTCTTGTTTCCAAACCTGACATGAATGAAATGAAACTTGTATGAACTATGAACCACTCTCTCTCAATGCAAAGTTTTATTTTAGACTTTTGTATACATTTAATTTCATTACTCAATGATAATTGATAATTGATAATTGTGCCAACAGAGTGTTCTTCTCTTTTCTTAAAATACGCTACCATGTCATAAAAAATGTTTACATGGTAACCTATTTAATTTCAAACGGAACTCAAATGACAACCCTACTAACAGTAGCCTTAGACAGATATAGGAACAAAAGTAGGTGAAAATCGGTTGAAATTCGGATCGAAATCCTAATTATTAAATGGATATAGCCTCAAACAAAAAACTGAGCGAAGTGGAACTGAAATTACCTTTTGATGGCTTTCCATAGATTCGTGCGAATAGAAGCGCTGTTGACAATTTGTGGAGTTGCCACGAAGTAGTGGGATGGGAGGTGCCATGGGTCACGATTGGCGAGCTCAGGTTTGGACAACACCTCGCACAGCTTGCGGACATTCGAACTTCCCATCAGGTGGGTCGAGACGAATTGGGTTTGAGCTGGAAGAAGCTAATCTCTTCCTATCCTACAGATTTAAGTGAGCGAAGACGATGGTGCAAGAAGGAAAGACAGATCCGGTGGCAATAAGAGTTTGGGATGAGTTGGAATAAGCCGGACCTGCAGTGGCAAGAATGCTTTGCTCTAGCTGATCCGGAGAGGGGAAGGGGAAGGAGAAGGAGAAGCTCTAGGTAGCAAGTGGGAGTGGATTGAATCTGCTAGGCAGGCTTGACTGGCCGTGCCCCCATGGGGATGCTTTTGTAGACGAGCGACGCGGCCCGGGCGCGTCGGATTTGTACTAGCTTCTATCGAGCGGCCGATAGCTCTCGGGCCCGTCTTGGTGGTGCGTCCCGTGACCCCTGCCATTTCCAGTCGCATGCACCAAGCCCGAGCCTGAGCCCGACATGGTGGCCCCCCTCCAATAGGATTCCACCTATATGTGCACTTTGTACTGTGACCTGCAACACTGCCATGGCTTGCTCCCTTCGCATGCCGCGTCTGGCTCGCCGTCGGGCTCGCCCGGCCCGCTGGCTGACTGACTCTGTGCTACTGTATTGTGCTGTTTACCATGGCGGTGCACTGCATGCCTCTCTCTTCTTTTGGTCTTTTGCCTACCAAAGAATCCCCAAGCATTTTTGCATTACCGTTGATGTGGGATTAAAACTCACTCCTGCTCAGTCCTTTGTTTAGTCCCTACATGCCCATCTTTCGCTTATAATATAATAATAATAACATAGTATGATCTCAATGGCTTTCGTCCATATATAACATGCCGAAGACCAACTCCACCGGCCATTATATTAATTGTGCCCTCGACGACGTCGACGTCTGGAACGCGCCGGTGCCGCATGAAGTGGACGCAGAAGTTTGGCCCTTCGTCCTCCTGACTATACTCTGGCGACTTTGGGACGCCAGGAACCGAAAGATTTTCAGGCATGAACGCCCAAGCCCACGCACCATAATCTCGAGAATCTGCGATGACCTGGTAACATGGAGAAAACGATTGAAACCCAAGCACCGCCCAAAGCTTGATAGTTGGCGCATGTACTTTCTTTCCTGTATTGTCTACGACTAAACTCTGTAAACGTTCGAGTGTTCTTGAAATGAAATTTGGTGGGGAAGCTCTCCCCGTTTGCTTTCAGAAAAAAAATTATATTAATTGTGCAGTTCTTTTTCAAGAAAAAAAAAAACTAAATAGATTGAACATTTGGCATGTCACTTGTATACACCAGCCAGCTCAACGGATAGTAGCGCCTCAATTTGTCTTATAAAGATGTGCTTCTTGTGGGTGTTTCAAAAACCGGGTTGTGTTAATCAACCGACTAAGGTCCTGTTTGGTTTAGGGACTTTTTAGTCCCTTGGGGTAAAAAGTCACTTTTAGTCCCTACTAAACCAAACAGGAGGGACTTTTTTGAGACTTTTACTCAAGTAGTCCCTAAAAGACTCTCTTGGAGGGACTTTTTTATTAGTCCCTAAGACTAAAAAAAGTTTAGTCCCTAGAAACCAAACAGGGCCTAAGTGATTTTGTGTCGCGTCCTCCCCAAACCGGATGGTTATGCAAGATGGATACAAGAGATTTATACTTTGGTTCGCATGGGTACCTTATATCCAGTGAGATGCGTGGCCTTGTATTATCCTGCACAAAATGTGCTCGTAGTACGGGTTACATACTGGCGAGAGAGAAACCAGAGCTCAGGTCTCAAAGGGGAAGTGATTGAGAAGTGTCAATAGCGTGGGTGAGAAGAAAGCAAGTGTGGAGAAAGTGAGTGTGGGTTCCAGGCTGCCGAGAGAGGACACGGCTTATTACACTGATCACAGTAGGAAAGAAGATAATTTTGGTTTGACAACGGTCAAACAAAGCTCCCTTTGGTACATTGTTCGTTTCGCATGCCGGCCAGGCGCGGATAAAGGTAAATCATCATGCCTTTGACTGATCGGGCCTCGGAGGTGGTGGCCCCAAGCCAACGGCCAGACCATTCTGGTTTCCTGGAACTTGCTGCTTGTGCCTGCTTGTGCAGTGCTTGTGTTAACCCAAATTTTTTTTCTCGAAAGATCCGTGTTACCGCCTTCGATTGATAAGCAGAGATCAATTATATTTACAAGGCAGCCAATGTGGTGAGAATCACCACGGAAGCGAAGCCTACCCATACAACACAACAAAGCAAACGACAATCCAATAAAGAAAAGAGACCGAATTCCGAGCGAGAGGCGGGGCATCGTTGCCTCGGCTCAAGAATAACGCGAGAACAACTCCGACTTCCGACCTCACTTCTTGCCCCCGGGACCACGACCGAAAGTCAAAATCCACAACGGCGCTTTTAAGAAGGTCACAACGTCTTGCGCCGTCGTCGCCGTCCCAGAATGGACTTGGGTTTTCACCCGTGGAAAGAATTGGGAGAAGAACATGTCGTGGTGTTAAACCACGGTCCACGATATCGGCCGGCTAGTGTGTGCTTTGATGGCCTAACTCAAGGGACAATGACACGAGAAATATATTGGTTCAGGCAAATCGGTGCCCTAGTCCAGTCGGAGTCACTATCCGCGCTCAAATGCTCATAAAGGGGTGTTTACAAGCTTGGTCGAGAGAGGGATCGAGCTCCCAAGTCTCTGTGATTGAGGCAGATGCCAATATCGTGGTGTATGTCGTGAGAGTGGGGTGAGTTGAATTGCTTCGAGTCTCGATGTCCTCTCCCAATGGCCAAGGTGCCCCTTTTATAGTCCAAGGGGCGTACACGAGGGTGCCATGGGAGAGGATCTAGAGTAAGGGGAAAACGTAAAATGTATCGACAGCAGGGCACGCCGATGTGTCAGATATGCGTGCACCGCTTCCCTACTGCCTCATAGCCTGCCTTCCTGTTTCTCATGGCGTAGAGGAGGAAAAAATCGGTCCATTCTAGGTGTCCGGGGCTTCGATTGATAAGCGGGGATCGAGCTCGCCCCTTTTTCCTGTTCCTCTTGGCGGCGCGGGAATCTAGGTGCCCGAGGCCCGTCGGGGCGAGGCTTCGGGAGCTCGGCTGGCTCTGTAATGATGACCTGCGTGCTTGATTACGCTCCAATCGAGTATTATGGTCAGGGAGGCGTCCTATCGGCCGCCAGACACGCCTCTCTGACCCGCCGCCTGACACTGGACGCCGCCTGACACTGCTACGCCGCATGTCAGGGCGCGGCGTGAATCCGGGCGAGATCCAAGAAATGTGTGGGCCCGAGAGCTCGGGGGAAAAGATTTCCTTTGTCTGTAGCGGTTGGCGAGACATGAGCTCGGTATCCCAACGACCAAGTCCCATCCGGGGCCGTCAGGCGGCGTGCCGCAGCTACGGGCTCCGTATCTCAGCCTATGGTGCTTTCGAGTGCCTCTAGCTTGGGCCTCGTAGATTGGACTTCCCCGATCTCTAGCCGAGACCGTGGTGTAGGCGTAATGATGAGCCTATTATGGCGTAGGTAGCTTGACTCGCGTTGCCGAGGCTCGAGCTCGTACGAGTCGGAGGAAGTCTTTTGGCCTTACGGGGCCGTGGAGCTCGATGCAGTGGGCACGGAGTTCGTTCGGGGGTCCCGACGTCGTCCTCGGATGGGCCCGCGAAGTTCGGATGAGCTCGGGGGCTGACTTGGTCCCACACGGGTAGTCTTGAGCTCTTTCGAGACGGAGATTCGCCATGAGCTCGGAGCTCGTTCGAGGCGGAAAACCTCTCATGAGCTTAGAGCTCGTGCGAGGCGGACTTCGTTTGTCCGCCTCAGAGCACGCTAGAAGCGGAGGTCAGGCTCGAGGCAATCCTTGTTACCGGCCCAGCCCGGCGTGAGCCGAAGTTAGCTCCATCGATCTTGAGTGTAGGATCGTTGCTTAAGTTGGGGGACCCTTGATTTTGGCCCCCGACAGTAGCCCCCAAGCGTTTGGGGAGTTGTTTTCTTCCTCAAGTGCTCTCCATTCAAGGTCATGGTGCTTGGTTGCGGGGTGGTGCGCGTGGCGCACCCGCCGGGTGTAGCCAGAGGCTCCACGAGAACATTACGTTCGGGAGGCTTGAATTTTTCCGTTTGTTTTCGTTCGTACCCATTCTTCCCTGCGCCGAGGGGTGGGATGAGCTCATGTCTGATCTTACCTCGTTGGCTGAGATCGGATGCTCGATGAGCTGTTAGCGGGTGGTCCGAGTGAGGCCCGAGCTCATCAGCTCGTTCATCTGATCAGCTAGTGGATTGACCTCATGTTCCGGGGGCTCAACCTCGCATTTCCTCAAGTTCATGTCTCGAGATCGCGATGCCCTTTCCTCGAGGAAGAGGCGGGAGGTCGGTGCGTCGCTCCAAGCTACTTGAACGCGAGTTCGAGGAGACTTGAGGCATTTGTAGCTCACAAGCGTGAGTCGCTTGGACTTCTCCTTGATCTGCCCCTCGCTCCAGGCGGGCCAGGGCGGTTGTCAAACCTCATTGGCCCGTCCTTCAAACCCCGAGCCCCTAACTCACGGCGAGCTCATTTCTTTGTGCCACCTGTTAGAGAGTCACCGTTGTAACTTTTAGCCGTTGGGATGCTGACCGTTACGTTGTGGGGGTGTGGGCGCGGCTTTTTAGGAGGAGTTAAGGCGATCGTGGGAGGCCGTTCCCGATCATCCGTCAATCACATCGTTCCGCCTGGTTATAAATTGACAGGATAAGGAGGGTGAGGGTTTTTTTACCTTTCCTTGCGCTTTCCCTACCGCCGCCACCTTCCCTGTTACCTGCTCCCCTCATCCCTCCCGCTGCCGGCGACCGGGGAGAACTCTGCCACCACACCCGCCCTGCCAGTGAATCGGAGAGACAAGGAGGGAGAGACAAGATGGCCGCATGGGGACCATTGACGGTGACCAAGGCGGCGCTAGAGAACTCCGCCAACGGCGGGAGCATCCCCGCACTCGCCGACGCGAGGAATGGAAGGTGCCGGGCGCTGGAGGACAACGTGCCCCGTCCGCCGCCGAGGTACGTCGTCGTTTATGACCTTGCAGTGGTGGGGATTCGGCGTCCCCGCCGACGACTTCCTCCGCCCGGCTTCTTCTTCGCTAGGGAATCGAGCTCCAGCACCTCGTACCAAGCGGGCGCTTCACGTCGCCGCCTTCGTCTTCTGTGTGGGGTGGCTCGACATCGAGCCGAACTGGGAGAGCTGTTCAAACATTTCTTCTACATCAAGATCCAATACCTCCGGCGGCAAGAAGACCGTGACTCCGATCGGGTGGTCGGCGCTTCAGGCGAGGGGAGGCATGAAGACACGCCCCGACAATCCTCGTCCCGTCATCCGTTGGCGGGCGGTGGCACAGGGGTTGGGTCTACCTTAGGAACAACGTCAACCACCCGCTGCCGGAGTACACGGGACGGGTGTTCGTGAAGCCGCTCGCGACCTAGAGGGATATGACCGACGAGAGCTTGAAGCCCCAAGTTCTTCAGGCAGTCGAGAGAATCAAGGTTCTCTGCGACACCAGGCTGACGGAGCCGCTTATTATTGCGGCGTGGTTGTTATGGGGGTGTCATCCCTCTCAGAGGCGTGCGCTCTGAGTATGGGAGATGACGAGCGAGAAGGCGCCCTTTGAGGGGACAGTGATGGCGCCGTGCCTCGGGGTCCACAACGTCATGCGCTGGGTCCGGAGTGTGACCGGAGCCTCCGGCTGGAACTTCCCAAGGAAGTCGACGTCGATCCCGAACTTGCAACCCGCGCAGGCGACAAGGGATCTGGTGAGCTCGTTGTCTGCTCTCTCGTCCTCACCGTCCTTGTTTTTTGGTCAACCTCTTTTTTCGACCTCGCGGTGCGGTGGGCGTTATCGACCTTCCCACCTCGTGTCCGCTTCGCACATGGAGCCCGTGGATCGTGGGCGCCGGTGGACATCTCCCAGGCCGCGGCGTTCGGTGAAGGGACCGGATCCACGACCAACAGTGACATGCGCGTGGTCGAGAACCCCAACACTACCACGACATCGGCGCGGACCGTCCCGTGATATTGGCGCCTTCACCACACTATCACTTGTGTCTATATTCCCTCTGTTTGTCCACATATTAGAGAAAAACTAGAGTGTGAATGGCCTGTATAGGACCCTCAACCGATCAGTAAGTTGCTTGTTTGAGCCACTAAACGAACTCAAATCGAAAAATCGTCAACTACAAAATTTCATAACTTTTTGAGATCTACAAATTTGATTTAGAAAGTTTATCCATCTAAGGTCATCTAGGGCATGTCGCCCCCCTGGTGTTATTGCAGCTCTTGAGACATGTGCAAATTTCTTGTTTGAGGCCCTAAACGAACTTAAATCGAAAAGCCGTCAACTACAAACTTTCATAGCTTTTGAGATCTATAACTTTCATATTGTAGTTTTCCATCCGAGGATGTTACAAAAAAATTGAATTTGAAGATCGGAAAAATTTAAACGTAGTTTCATATGACAAGATGATTGTAAATGGAGAAGCCGTGTCATTATTCGCGCAAAAAAATCGCACGCCGGCAGGCCGGATTCGAACCCGTGACCTCCCGAAACACGCCTTTTTTTTTCTAACACTTCACCACACTATCACTTGTGTCTAGATTCCCTCTAGTCTTCCCACATTGCTCAACACTGAATATGCACCATCACTTAAACAAAGAGCACATGTAAGAAAAAAAAAAAAGATCCAGATAAGAAGAATATACGACCAGAACTATCTTCTAGATGAACACACATACTTCTCGCAACATACAATGCCTCCAACAGACACGATTATATGATTTTATTTGCTATCATTTGGTGTTTATTATCACTCTTACTAATATGTGTCACCACTAGTCAATATGGCAAACCCTGATCATGACATTAGAATGGAAATCAATATGACATTTTGTACCTAAAGTTGTGAAAGTTATTTTTAGTAGAGGTCTGACGGCTATAGTGATCACTTAATCATTGCCTTAGACCTCACCTCCTCTTCTTATAGTGTTGTGTGATAGGGGCCACTTAACCATTGCCTTAGACCTCACCTCCTCTTCTTATAGTGTTGTGTGATAGGGGCCACTTAACCATTGCCTTAGACCTCACCTCCTCTTCTTATAGTGTTGTGTGATAGGGGCCACTTAACCATTGCCTTAGACCTCACCTCCTCTTCTTATAGTGTTGTGTGATAGGGGCCTACCAGACATGTATTGGGCGATCAGGACACGAGATCAAGGCCCATTCATGACCGTTGGGCCAGGTGGAGGTCAAACTTACATTCTCCCCTTGATCTCACCTGACATATTATCTTTAATCTTAACTTGAATACTTTCACTCTATTCCGTTATAGAGCAATGCGTAGAGCGTGCCTCATCGTCACAACTAAATTGCCATTAGATTTGACTGCTACCATACATCTCTCTCGAGTCAAAATAGAGTCTTAATCGGGCCCTAATTGTCTAGAATTCATTGGCTTTGCATGAAACCATGTCAACTGTGTATTCTCTGCACACACTGGGCGGTAAGCCTTTGTAAGAGGATCCGCAAAAACTTACTTAGTACTTATATGCTGAATACTTTCTTAATGATTCTTGACTTACTCCTTTACAACATATAACTTAGTGTCAATGTGTTTGGTAGCACACTGAACTTATTGTCTTAGGAGTAAATTACTTATATGGTTATTGCTGTTGTCAACCATTATCAATTCCGGGCACAAGTTACTTTAACGTTTTGCCTGTCCTTTAGCCTCATGACATGCTATATCATAACTTTGCATCACTAATAATACTAAAATTGTTTCATTGGAGCTTTTCCACAATAAAACTCTAACAGGAAGTGTTATCAATAATTATGGATTTTGCACGACTCGCCATTACTTAGTCTATGTAACCGCATCTATTTGAGAGTACTTGGCAGAGACAGATGAGCATCATTCACATAGATTGTGCTGGAGGAGCAAGAAAAGCTAGCAGAAATAAAGAGGATGGGAGAATGTGTGCCTGTCTTTGGCCTCACCTCTTCCTCCTTGTGTGCATATATGAATCTGATGTTATCTGCTTTAGTTTTCTTCTTTCAGGAGAAGGGATGGACAGCCAAAGTGTGCACGCGGTTCCAAACTCATGACAGTTTGCTGGACATTTCGACTCCTCTTTGGCAATTGACAGTTCCAAACTTCCAAGATTCGTTTTTTTTTTTTTTGAGAATTACACGATTTTAACGCAGACGCTCACAACACGCACGCATACTCACCCCTATGAACACACGCACGCAAAACCCTACCCCTATGAGCACCTCTCAAGGACCGGGCGGCCGGCAGATCTGGAGATTCTCGAAGTCACCATAGGCGCCTATAGCCGACGGAACGCCGTCTACCACCACTGCGCATAACGCCGGTAAATCCTTGGGAAAATCCCGGGGAAAAGGTGCGAGCACCGAGTTTGAACCCCGGTGGGTAGCGTCCCCACCGAACCGTCCTACCATTGGACTACAAGCCAATTCGCAAACTTCCAAGATTGCGTTTTTTTTTTTTTTTTTTTTTTTTTTTTTGAGAATGACACAAGATCTGGCAGACGCTCACAACACGCACGCACACTCACCCCTCTCGAACACACGTGCGCAAACCCTACCCCTATGAGCACCTCCGGGGGACCGAGCACCCGGCGGATCTGGAGATTCTCGGAAGTCACCATTGGCGCCTCGTCGTCGACGGAACGTCGCTACCACTTAATGCACAACGCCGGAAAATCCTAGGAAAATCCCAGGAAAAGGTGCGAGCACCCGAGGGATTTGAACCCCGGTGGGTAGCGTCCCACCGACCGTCCTACCATTGGACTACAAGCCACCGTCTTCCAAGATTCGTGAGCCGACTTGTTTGGAGGCACATAAGAACGAATTTGGTCAGCCCAGTCTCGGCCCATTTATCTATCTAACCCAGTCGGTGACCAGCAAATTCATTTGCTAACAAGCCCAACTGCGGCATCGTCAATGACGTACTAAATTCATTTAGTCATGGCCCATATATAATGAACTGATTATAAACATGGCAAACGAATCCTCACGTGTCGATTTTAATTAGTCCCGTAACGGAGAGCCAAACCGGCGCAAATACACTCAAATATTGGTCAAACACATGATTGCCACGGCCTGGTGGCCCTTTGTGCGGCATGCACACGCTGCAATTACTGTAGTAATTTCCTTGGGTGAAAAAACAACAATCCGGCTGCCAGGACCGCTCCCAGGCGCATGATATGTGCGCTAGGCAATTTCAACAATTTTTCATTTTAATTTTCTGCGGCCTTTTTCTTTATTCTATCAATTTTTTTTTTTTTTTTTTTGAGTAAAGCCCTCCTTTATTATATCATATTGTAGGTATTACAAACTCCAACGGGAGGCTCAAGGAACCAAACATAACGACCAGCTAAAAGAGTTTACATGACTTCTAGCTAGACAATGAGCATCATGGTTTGCTCTTCTACTCTCATGAACGAATTCCACCTTCGCAAAATTCCCCATGATGTGCTTAATATCCTGAATCACGGGACCATACACGCCGGCCCCTTAGCCATAGATGCTTATTTTGCCGCATTAGCACAGTCACTTGCAATCCTCATAGACCGGAGATTAAGATCGCTAGCGAGCGATAGACCTTCCCGGCATGCCATGACTTCGACAGTCTCCGCATCCGTGTAGCCCTCAACAACAATTACCGAAGCTCCTAGGAAATTCCCAATTTCATCGCGAGCCACAGCAGCAGCTGAAGCTCTTCTGTTGTTCTTAGAAACTGCAGCATCAACATTGAGCTTCTGGACGCCCCTAGGAGGTGCAATCCGGTAATTTGGTGACACTACCCCGGCTGCTTATCCTGCTTCTTAGGAGATGCAACCTCCAAGTCTTGAATAAAACGCTCCACGAAACAATGTGTCGAGAGCGGGCTCTGAAATTTATCCTCATGCAATGCCTGTCTACGGGCATACCAAATCGCCCAGAGTCGGACAACAACCCTGGTAAGCTCCTCGTGTTTGAGTACCACGAATACTTCGCAAGCCATGCTTTAAACTTCTTGGGTATCAATCTGATAGATGAACTCTGTGATCTCTTCTCTCTCCAAAGCCCAAACGCTCTTGGCTAGGTTACAATCCAAGAGTGAGTGCCTCCATGAGTCAAAAACCGCCGCACAAAGAGCATGCGGCATCGATCGCCATGTTCCTCCTGTGTCGAACCTCACCCGGTAGGGACCGAGTGTCTTGCTAATCGCCATAAAAATAGGCGTACTTTGGATGGGACAACGATCTTCCATAGAGTGCTCCATTCTTTTTCCCCGAGCCTTGATATTCGAAGGCCCGAACTATTACCTTGCCAAGCCGACATAGTCTCCCTGAGCTTGACAAGCATACGATACGCCGATCGAACCGAGAAGCTCCCTGTCCTCTCGTAGTGCCATGCCCAAAAATCAGCAAAAGGTCTCAGACTCAGCGGTATGTTCTCAATGGCCTCCCAATCAACCGGGGAAAAAAACTCCCGCAGCATTTGTCGGTTCCAACATCTCGATGTCTGATCAATAAGTTCTGAAACCCAGACCGGTGGATTTGATTTAACCGGGTGCAGGGGATGCAGCATACCATCTCTCGGAATCCATGAAGACTCCCAGATTTTCGTGGTTGTGCCCGAGCCAATCCGACGAATCAGCCCTAGACGCAACACTCCAATTCCGTCCACTATCGCTCTCCAAATCCTCGACGGCGAGGAACCTATCTCTGCATCCAGTATGTCAGAGTTAGGGAAATAAACTGCTTTGAGAACCCTGGCACTTAGCGAGTCTGGGTCTTTTAAGAGTCTCCAAGCCTGGCGTGCCAACAGTGCAAGGTTGAACATCTCAATACTTCTGAATCCCAGCCCACCCGAGCTCTTTGGCATCACCATATCGTCCCATGCAACCCAGCACGTCCTCCTCTTTCCTTCTCTAGAACCCCACCAGAAATCGCGGAGTATACCATCGATATGTTTGCATAACCCTCGAGGTAGACGAAAGCAAGCCATGGAGTAGGTTGGAATAGCCTGGGCTACGGATTTAATGAGAACTTCTTTCCCCAAATAGAGGCACCTCTCCATCCACCCTTGAACCTTCTTCCACACCCTGTCCTTGAGGTAAGAAAAGGCACCAATTGATGATTGTCCAACATCTGTTGGCATGCCCAGGTAGCGGTCATTGAGGGCTTCCCTAGAAACTTGAAGAATTCCCTTGATCTCTTCTCTAACCACCGCTCTACATCCCTTAGCAAAGTGGATCGACGACTTATCAAGGTTGATTTGTTGCCCCGATGCTCGACAATATAACTCCAAATAAGATTCTTCAAGGTTACCGCATTCTCCTTGTTGGCCCTAAAGAGCAGCAGGCTGTCATCCGCGAAGAGTAAGTGACTCACTATCGGAGCTGAAGGAGCCACTTTAATACCACTGAGCTCTGATGACTGAGATCGGTTTTTAAGAAGGCACGAAAGGCCCTCTGCTGCCAATAAGAACAAATAAGGAGAGATTGGGTCCCCTTGACGAACGCCCCTGGTGGGCCTGAATGAATCCAGCTTGTTGCCGTTCAAAATTACTGAGAAGGAGACTGATCTAACCAGCCTCATAATCATATTCACCCACAGACGATGAAAGCCCAGCTTGATCATAATCATCTGCAGATAATCCCACTCCAGCCTATCATATGCCTTCTTCATGTCAAGCTTGAGCGCACAAAAACGATTTGCTGTAGCCCGCTTCTTCTTCATGTAGTGCAAGCATTCATAAGCTGTAATTATGTTATCGGTAATTAACCGACCTGGTACAAAGGCCGACTGCTCCTCAGATATGATCTCTGGTAAAATAGTCCTGAGCCTGTTGGCTATTGTCTTCGATGCAATCTTGTACAACACATTGCATAAGCTGATCGGGCGAAACTGTCCCAACTCATCCGGATCATCAACTGCACCTGCTTTCCAAAGCAATGAGCCGCTCCCTGGGCCGCATGTCGGGTGGCCCAACATGACATGATCCGGTTTTTTTTTTTTTCCTCTTGCAGTCCCAACAAAAGCCTGCTGTCACTCCAAAAAAACTTTTGCTGTCCCAAGTGACTAACAAAAATAGGGCGTGTGTCTTGGATAGCTTAAAATCAGATTCTGGATGCCAATAGTTGAGCCTATTCAAACTACTAAATTAGTTTTACATTGTTTAGAAATTGGATGGTCGAAACAATCCAAATTTCATCTACTATCGATGTTTTCTACACGTTTTGGTCACAACTCTAGGGTTCATTGTTATATTGAGCAGGATCATTGGCAGATTCCCCAAAAATTGGCGACATCCAGCTGGTACAAGTATATGTATGTATAATAATTGCCATGAGTATACCAAGGAACCATTATCATGCATCATCATTCATTTATCTTGAGTACCCCAGGAACCATCATACATCAATGGGACTAGAGCTAGTTTGAACTAGTTTTGGTTCAACTAGCCCCAAAGACACCCAAACAGGAGGGCTAGTTTGGACTAAATGCAACTAGCCCACCCAAATCAAGTAGCCCTCCAAGAGGTGATTATCGGGGCTAGTTTGAGTTGGGATCCACTAAAAACACACTTCTCTCTCCTTATTAATCATTGAAAATGTGCATTTATTATCAAACTAGCTCATGGATCCAAACACCTCTACAACTAGAGCTAATTTAGGGCTAGAGCTAGAGCTAGAAACTAACTCTGGCTCTAGCCCAACTAGAGTATCCAAACAGGGCCAATGTCCATCTGTGGTGATTGTTTTGTATGCCTAGAGTCAATGCATTTGACATTTAGGAAGTGTTGTATGAAAATATTTATCGCCACATTAAGAATGTGATTTGATATGAATATCATTAGCTTTAATTTGCCTCCTAAACCCTCATTAGTCGAACTGCCAAGCCATGAAACCTTACACTACTACAACACAAAAGTCACCCAAAATCACAATAATGAACCCTACAGAACAATACTATAACAAACCCCTAAGGAGAAGCTGAGAAACACTCTGATGGAACTCATAGCGACGGAGGACATGGATCGAGCTACTCGGATCGAGACGACGACAGTGCTCAACTATGGCGCTGCGGATCTAGCCGGATGGCGAAGTTGTGTGATGTTTTGCCACCCCATGGACGAGTCACGCGAGTTAGCGAGGGTCCACCTCACTGGCGCGTTGGTAATACCGAACCGATCGGTTCGGTTCCTCGGTACCCCCGCAAATTCGGTTCTCGAGCTAATCGGTACCGATCGGTTCCTAGAAATAATGGGAACCGAGGGTATTCGGTTTCGGTTATTTCGTTCGGTTTCGGTACTTACCGAAAAAGAACCGAACATCGGGCGTGAGGGACGGCGCGGCCACCTCGGGATGGAGCGTGAGGGCGAGGCAGGGCCGCCGGTTGAGCGCGAGGGAGGCCGCACAGCCGAGCCGCCGCTGGCCGCGAGGAGCGGGCGCGCGGCCGGCAGTCGGGCGCGGCCGGGCGGGGCGGAGGACGGCGCGTCAGCGGCGCTGGACGTGGACTCGTGGTGGCGGGCCGCGGTGTTGGCGGCGAGCCGGCGAGCGCCCGTGTCCGCCAAAGGCGGCGGCGCACTCGCCCGCCCGCCGCTGCGAATGCCGGAGCAAAAGCCATCCCCTCCCGCTCCGCGCGCTCCCCGGATGCGCCGCTGCCCTTCCGCCCCCGCTGGGCGGGACGCTGACAGGCGGGGGCGTGAGCGGCGAAGCTCGACCGTCGAGGCGGTAAGGGCGGGCCGGCCGCAGTGTGGACCACGCCTTGGCGGCGACGCCGACCGCCGAGGCGTTTCAGCGCCAGGCGCGACGCAGCGGCGGCGCGCGCAGGTGCTTTAATAGCGAATTCCCGGATGGATACGGATCGAGTGAGGTAGGGTTTCAAGGGAAGGATACGTTGGTGGGCTGTTCTTTGGGCTTAGGTAGTTAGCGAGTTAGGTGGGCTGCTTCTTGAATTTCGATCTTGGATCGGTTTTTCGGTAAACCGAGGTTGAATACCGAATTTACCCCGTTCTTTCGGTTCCCAGGATCCGGGGAACCAACAGGAACCGAACTTTTCGGTTTCGGTATTTTTTTGGGTTCGGTTCTCGGTTTTTCTCGGTTCGGTTCGGTTCTTCGGTTTTTGTGCCCAGAGTGAGGTCCACCTACATGACCCTAAGATTTGAAGCGTTCTGATCCAAACTGCTGGATCGAACCACATCATCCTTATCATCATATGCCTTGCTATGTTACTAACGAAGCGATCAGTTCTACGAGTAACATCCGAAACATGGTATTTTAGTTTGCTCCAATATTTCAGAGTTTCTCTATCTCCTCATATACTTATAGCGACATGATGGAGTTTCTCTCTTGATATCAAGTCCTTGGTACTGATTTAACTAGTAGGCATGCAAACCATTGGAGGAGATTATTCAGCAACAAGTTGATGATACATCATTTATTTATCATGACTATACGCAAGAACCATCATGCATCAACGTCCATTTGTGACAAGTGTTTTTGGTGCCCGGTGCCCATGCGTTTGACATTAAGGAGGTGATGATCGAACAAACTACTAAGGGGCTGAACTGCTAGCACTTCATGTGCTTTCGTGTGGGTGCCATTAACTTTAACTTGCCCCATGGAATGAAAATCTTTGTTGTCACATTTTTCAAAAATCTCTTGGTTACATAGTCTATTTTTTTTCCGATAATCAAATTCTTTAAATTCTCAAATCTTTTATGTTCAATTTTGTTAGACTAGTGCCAAGGTACTGATCCTAAAATGACTTATATTAAGGGACAAAGGGGAGTAGCTTGTAAGAACTAGGTGACTTTTCCTCGATAAGAGAAAATAGGCACCCAGATTTGAGCCAAAGTGAACTCAAAATATAAGGTGGTTCTCACACAACCATTTGAGCTTGGCTTACTACTCTCTCCATCCCAAATAGTAAGTCATTTTATGAATGTAAGAGAGTCAAAGCAGGATTGACTTAAAATTTAGAATGGAGAGTACTTTCTTATGTAATAATGTTGCATGGATTGAACAGGACTTAAAATTTAGCTCGTCAAGTCTTTTAGCATCTTAGCTACGAGATTGTCTGCTGCCACCGCTGCACACATGCCTGATCGAACATATTGACGTGGCCGGGGATCCTGATCAATGGTTTACCAAGCCTCTACAAAAGACCATGCTCTACAGTTTATTGGGCCTCTGCTTGGTCCAAAAGGTTGGTCGACCACAGACTTTAGATGGATCAGCAGTTCCCTGTGGTGAAATCTGCTCACCCACGTTTAAGTCCTCGATTTGATACTGGCGTTCACATTTTTCTAGATTTATTCTGGGATTTTTCAGCGGTATGCATTAAGTGGTAGGCCGTAGGCGACATCCCCGTTGACCGAGACGTCTCTGGTGACTTCATGAACTTAAAGATCTGTCAGCTCAGTCATTCGAAGTTTCTCGTAAGAGTATGATTTACGTACGGGAATTCCTAGGAGGGTGTGTGTGCACGTGTTACGCGTTTACGTTGTACTGATTACACCGTATAAACTGGAGAATAGCTCAGTTTTGCAGCTGGCTTGCTTCATACTGGTGCCCTACACAACATTCCCTTGATTTTGCCTAATGGTTGCATTATTAATGCTCGGCAGAACTGTATATTTTTAAAAACCATAAAAATAAATATATTAAAAAATGCTGGATTGGCTGGCACTCGAAGCCCACCCAAACCAGGTAAATGAGTTGGGCTTGGATCCGATACGGCGTAGGGCTGCGGGGCTCCTCACATAAATATTCCTATTCTCTCCTTTGCGATGAGCAAGAAGGTTGGGGCTCGATCGTGGGCTATGGCCGGCGGCCTCAGGGAGGTCGCCGCGGCTGATCAGGAAGGAGGAGCTGAGCTCGTGCGCCTCCGACCAGGATCTAATCCTCAAGCTGAAGAAGGAGGCCAAAGCTCTCGAGGCTCTCCAGAGGGAGAGGATGGCTCTCGATGGTCGTCTCGATTCCTACATGGCGAGCAGGCAGGCAGCGGAGCGGTATCTCAGTCGCATGGAGGCGGCTGAGGTTCCTCAAAGGACGATCGCAAGGTGGTGGCACAGATTCCTCCACCGGCAGGGGCCGGAAAGGATCGCAAGGCGGCTGAGCCGGCAGGGGCTGGAAACAAGAGGAAGAAGGTGGTCAAGAGCACGGTGCCGCAGGAGCTCATCGATTGGTATATACTGAATCAACACAGCAATCCCTTCATTTGTGAAGAGCTTGAGCTGGGCAAACATTCTCAGATGTTCCGCGAACGTTATGCAGAACGGAGGGCTACTTGGAACAAGCACCGCGAGTACGTGCAGGCCCTCATTAAGCAGTTCCGTACCAAGGGCTATGCAGAAGACTATACCGAGGTCACCGACAGCGACGATGATAACTAGGGAAGCAAGCAAAGTGGGCTAGTTATCGGCAAGTGATCTGTGTGTAGCCAAACTAGTCTGAGTACCATCTGTGTGTGATCCACTAGTGTCTGCTCATTACCATGGTGTAAGTAACAATCGTCTTGGTGTTATCCACTACTACATATAATGATTTTGCACGATGTTTCCAAATAATTTTTCATGGCGGACATTTGAAAAACCGCCACGGAAAATGGTTTGATTTACCGTGACGGTCTTTCTTAATTAACCGTGGTGGTTTTAAAAACCGCCATGGTAAATATTATTTACCGTGGTGATTTTTGTAATTAGCCCGCCACGGAAAATCAAGCCCAGCAACCAACCCATTAGGGTTTCTCCTCAGCCCATTTGACCCGATATTGCAGTCTAGTATATATACAACACTTAAGATTTTTCATCGGTCATCCCACCCTCTCTCCTCCACTCCGTCCCCATCCCCTCTCTCAGATCCAGGATCCGGCTCTCTCCTCCTCCACTCCCGTCCCCATCCCACCCTCTCTCTCGCCCGGCTGGGGTCCTTAGCGGCAATGGCGTCGGGGCCCGCGGGCGGCGGGTCTAGACGCGGCGGCCCGTCACGACGCAGCGGCTTTGCTCCCCCGGCGGCGCCCCTCGGGGCTCAACGGCGAAGCAGCTGCCCGGCGGCCGCCCGAGACAGACGACGTCGGCGGCCGGCGGCGATCCGCCGAGCGGCCGGCGGCGACGGCGAATCTCCTCCATGGACGGCACGGCGGCGGACCACCTCACGGCGGCGGGCTGGCGGATCTCGCCGGGCGGCCGCCAGCGGCGAATCACGCCCGTTTGGGCTGGATCTGCGGGTTTTCCTTTTTTTTTATTTACGGTGGTCGTTGAGCTTTGGATCTCAACACGGGGTGGGAACCTCCGCCCGAGCGGTGCCACTGGGGAGGTCGTTTAGAACGAGAGAGTTAAGTGTAGGTGTCGAGGAAGAAATGGTCATAAATGTAATTCATCAACCTCCCAAATGGGGAGGACTCCTCCTATTTATAGTTTTACAAATGCACGGGAACCAAAGATTACAAGTTTGCCCTCCAATATTCCGGCATATTCCCTTGAACACACCGCGACCGCGCGGGCTCATCACGTATTCTCACAACGCAAAGACACCGCCTTTAGCTCCCAGTGTTCTAATTCGCCCGGCTTGTGGCCCCCGCCGAGAGATCTCCGCCAGTCTGCTCCAAACCTCCGCGAGGGCCTCGGCCTTCGGTCACCATCCGAAGCTTCGCCTTGGCCCCGCGAAGGTGGCAACCTCCGCCGTCCCGGCGCCACGGCTCGCGGCTGTCGGAGATGAAAAGCGTCACCTCCATTTGTCCGGCGCTACGGCTCGCGGAGTTGTCGGGAGATGAAAGATTCCGCCAAGCCACGGCGGGCGTCTTCGTCTTTCTAGCGGCGGAGGTCCCGGGATCACCGGCTTCGCTGCGAGAACCACAGCAAAAGCTCATACGGTATAGGCCTCAGCGCTCTCGGCTGGCGCAACACCTCCGCCAAGGCCACCGGGATCCGTGTCCCCAACAGTTCCCCTTGAGGGTGGAGGGTCACACGCGGCCGTGCTCGCTCTCAACAGTTCGCGACCGGCGGAGGTGTTGAGGGTTCCTTCCCCGGGACGGTTACGCGAGGGACCTTCGCGTTGATGAATACTGGGCGTCGGGGTCACAACGACGTAAAGGCGCCCCTCCCGAGGCCGAGGTGACCGTTTTACGCCCCTTGGTCACGACGCGTTTTTGGGATGCGAGAGTCGTCGCGGGCGGCTATAAAGGCGCCCCCCTTGACGGAGGGCTACCCCTGCCATCGCTTTCATTGCTCTCCACTTTTTTGCATTCCTGCGCTTGCTTGCCTTGCCGTCCGCTCTCGTGCTTACCCACCTTCGCTAACTTTTGCGTTTGGCTTAGTTGTATGCGTGCTTGTTTTAGTTCTCATAGTGTAAGGGGCCGCTACCCCCGTCGGAATTGTTTGGACCATACACGGAGCTTCTCTGTATCGTTCCTGTCAATTCCTCCGACTTTTCGAGGAGTGCATCTTTGGGCGCGCTCGCGCTCAAGATCTGGAAGAGACTCTTTCCGACGTTGAAGCTTCCGTCGGTGACCTCATGGCGCCGCGAAGATGTTGACGCCACCTACGAGCTTGGCCCGTCGAAGATGACTCAGGCGATGCTTGACGACCTCATCCAGAAGGGCTTCATCGGGGCCAATCTGCGAGGTGAAGCTTCCTCAAAGGCGGCTGTGCTGAAGCTACCGGAGCCGCTGAAGAAGCGTGGGGTCGCCTTCAAAGATTTCTTCAAGGGTGGTCTCCGCTTTTGCCCTATAGCTCATTTTTGCGGTCAGTGGTGGAGTCGTATGATGTCCAAATCTACCAGCTCACTCCCCATGCGTTCCTTGCTTTGGCGAAGTTCGTGTGGGCTTGTGAGTCCTACGGCGCGGAGGCGGATACCAACAACTTCGCTAGCTTCTACGAGCTCCACAAGCAGCCCAAGTCCCGAAAGATGGTTGATGGGAGTGAGAAGAAGCTACAGCTTAGTGCTGCACATTTAGCCCGCGCCGCCATCAAGGCGAGGAGAAGGCGGAGATATCCTACGCTCGAAAGAACAAATGGGAGCCGGGCTGGATGGACTACATCGGTTCTACGCCAAGTCTGTCAGGCGGACGGAGAGGACTGCCGACGGGGTGGAGATAGCCCGCTATCCCTTCGCGGCCGGTTCATCCCCTCGTGGACATCATCCCCGGCCGGATCGAACGAGCTTCAGCCGGAGAAGAGGCGTAAGAGTCGCGGCTTTCCCCGCTCGCGTGCAAGTACTTTCCCGGGGCGGTCGAGATCTCATGGAGGAGATCTCGCGGCGAAGATCGCCGGCGCAGCCGCCATAAGCCTGCAATCACGGTTGAGAGAGTCAACTGCCGGGTGTTCGAGGACGCGGAGATGGTTCCGTTCTGCGCCTCGGCGCTCAGCTACCCGAAGGTGTCGCCCCGGGCGCCTTTGTTATGATGGTGGAGATGGAGGCCGAAATACCGGGCCCCATTACAACAAAAGAATTTCGAGAGAGATCTCAAGCGGGGACCATGCCCCATTGAACCACGTCTTCAAGAGATGGGGGTCATCTACGGGAACCATAAGGTTCCCTAAGGTCCTCACGGAGATCGAGCGGTGGGAGGCCGAGGGGGTCGCTAAATTGGAGAAGGCAAACCAAGGAGGGGGCCTCCTCCGCGGCGCCCGTCCCGGACGAGAAGAGGAAAGCCCCTCCTTAGACGGGGGAGGTCAAAGAAGACCAAGCTGGAGGAGGGCACCTCCCGCGGCCTCTGCGCCTGCGGCCGCCAGCGACGGCCAAGGAGGAGGCCAAGAAGAAGAAACAGCCGTTAACCAGCCCCCGGCCCGAAAGGTTGTGCGGAGGGGCGCATGCCGGCCTGCCGCGGTGGATGAGCCACGCGTGCCGAGGGTTCCGGTGACTCCTCCTGGCTACTTGGACGCTCTTGTTGGCGGTGGTGGGTGTTGACACTTGTTATACTATAAATTTTAAGTTATTTAATATGAATTAAGGGCTAAAGTCAAAGACTAAACATAAGTCTAGGGGTCTAACTAACATAATTCCACGAGTTTTGGTATTACGTGACTTTCCGGGGACTTGATAGGAAAATCACAGAGAATAATGGAGAAAGTTCTAGAATACTCAAGACAATTACAAGACAAATAAAGACCAACCTTATCCGTGAAGCAAATCAACCCGAAAAAGTAGACTAAAACATTCTAGAAGATACCGGAGGACACCGGAGAAGACGGAAAGCCGGGTGGCACTCCACCCCTGGCGGCCGCCCCGGTGCCACATAGGCCGGCCGCCCGCCAGGGGTCACCCGGTCGACCTCACATTTTTATGTCGGTTTACCACCCGACCTTGAGGTTGTACCTACGCCCGTTGTTGAAGGTCGGTTTGATCAAGGGTTGATGTTCATCGCCAAGTACTATATAAGAAGACCAAATTGACGAGGCTAACAACAATTTCATTATCAATCATATTCATCCAAGTCCAGCCAAGTCTAGACCTAAGCTCTAGTTCATACTAGAAGTAGATTAGCTACATAACTAGTTCTAGTTGAAGATCAAGTTCATCTTGAGTTCCCGATAGTCAAGAAGTAGCAAGGATTGTTCTTGAGACTTCTCTCTTGTATTCAATCTGTAAGTTCTCTTATAATTAGAATACAATTGTTATGGCTTTTGATCTTTATAATTATTATATTCTTGTTGCTATGTGTTTTTATGCTTACTATAATTATATATTTAGTTTAGTAAGATTGCTTTTATATTTTATGCATGGAATTGTATAGCACTCATATAGATGATCACTATTTGGGTGATAAGCAATGTGTAAACGTGGTGTTTATACAACGTTTATCTCGCAATTGCACCCTACATTCGGGTCGTGTGGTAGATCGGGGGTGGCAGCCCTGTTGAGTCCTTTGGAGTCCACCCTCCTCAATGTAGGACACGTCGAGCTTTTAATTACGAAGATGAACAAGTTTAGGTCCTTGCTTGTCTTTGGTAATGCTTGCCATGTATAGAAGTAATCTAATCTTGCCATGATAGCTAGATGTATTGCACTAATTGTAGTATTCATAAATGTATATTAATTAAGAGTATCTTAGGAATATTCATTCTAGTCTAATTTATAACATGCTAATTACTTGTATGATATTAGTAGCATAGGTTAATCCTAGACTTGGACAATTATCATTATATTATTTATCTTTATCTTGGACTTATCCTGTTGAGTTATGTTTGATGCTCATGGCTACTCGCATTATAATATTGTAAAAGTGAATGATCTCATAAATAAATCATATTATAAAATCATTAGATAGCTCTTATCTCTCTACCTTTCCATAGACTCCCTTCCCTGTGGTAAAATATAAATACGATACCGGATTACTCCCGTGAAGTGCTACAATTGGTATTTCTATCTCGTAAACGCTGCGGATATCATGTTCAATCTTTTATCAAGGCCAATCTATAAATACCATGCCCCGCATTTCTTTGAGCGTTATTGCTAGGGTGACAGACTAGTGTATAGGTAATGCCTAGAAATGAGTGGTATACCTTGAGTTCATATCCCGGTGAGATTAATTCCACTACGGATAATGTGGCTAAGCTACATCCCACTACTAACACCGCCTAACTTCACTTTATTGGATCATGAGGTTAATCCCATATCCAAGCTAACATGATTAGATAGATATCCCATATATATTTCTCTCGCCTTCCTAATTAGGATCGTGTTTAGAAATATCAACATGAGGGGGCGGCTCGACGCTAAGGTCGGGTCCTGTTTCCCCACCGCTGAAGCATGCCGGCGCTCTTGGTGGTCACGCCTCGTCGGAGGTCACGAGGGCCATGGCTGATCCCCTGGCCGGTCTGCCCTGTTCCAGTGATAGCTCCGCTACCTCGCGGACTCCGGAGCACTCGGGTGGCGAGCCCTTGTTCAAGTCACCCGCGAAGGCAGCGGACCAAGGGTTAGTCCTCGCCTCGACTTCCGAAGACTCGTTTGTGCCTCCGACTGGCGTGAACCTCACCTACGTCCCGGATCGGGGAGCTTCGTCTTTGCTTATGAGGCGTCTAAGGGGCGACCACCCGGCGGAGAGCTCTGGCGAAGGTCGTCAAGGCCAGCGCAAATCTTTGGAGGTCTTTGCGCGCCGGGCGGCCAGCCCGTGACACACGCGGGCGGAGGTTTGTATCTTTAACCGTTTTATATTTCATTGTTGGTCTTGTTTCTTTTGTTATTGAGTTATTCTCTTATTTCAGATGGGGGCGAAGGTATGGCTGGCCTGGGGTGTGCTCCCCTCATGTTGTCGGTGAGGGCGATCTGAGTGAGTATTCTAGCTCGCTATCTCCGCTAGGTTTGGTTTGGACTTTGCTTGGATCTTGCTTATTTTCCTGATTAGACACTATTGTTAAATATTTTTCAGAAGGAGATGTGTACGAGGTCTTCAACAAGGCCATCGACCCGAAGCCTCTCGGTGCGGAGATATTTTACTTATTTTTTGTTTTCTCCCTTTTCATTTTGCTTTGGTAGCGGAGGTCTTCTTTGCATATTTTCGCAGAGATGACCGCAAGTCTTGAGAGTGTCCACGCTAAAGTTCATGAAGAACTTGTGGTGCGTGACAAGATATTGCTTGAGCTGAAGACCAAGGTCTCGCACAGTGCGAGGAGGAAGAAGGCCTTGGAGGCCGTGGTGGATCGGGGCGGAATCTTCGCCCGGAGCGAGGCTGCCGCGGCTAAAGAGGTGCGGGGCGCGCTTACTGCGCGCGTGGAAGCGGTGAGAAGGCCCTCCGTGAGGTGGAGTTGAAGCTTGTGGGGGCTAACGCCCGCGCGTCATCGCGTGCCCGGTCGGTGGCGAGGCGGAGGCAGGCTGGGCGGGATCTACGGCGTCTAGTACTTCCGTCGCCCGCCCATGCGGGAGGCCGTGACATCCGTTGGTGCGGTGGTTACACCGTTTCCTACGGACGGCGGAGTCTGCCGGCGTGTTGGCATGGATGGCGAGGAACATCGCCAAGCTTTACGGGCGTGCTCCAGGGGTCTCCGACTTGAGCCCGGTCAGCGGCGGCGAACATCGCCCATTCTCTCTAGTGAGGGTTGCGAAGATGTCGCTCGGGTTCGGGTTAAGGAAGTCCACCATCCCTCTCGCCTCGCGAGCCGGGCGGCGGAGCTGGGGCGCGGAGCTCTAAAGTTCGTGGGCTCATTCATGAAGAGGTTCTGGGCGGTCCGCGGGACGTGCGGAGGCCGCGTCTCTGGCTCGTTCCCTTTTTCGGGTGAATTTTTTTTTCTTGTTTTGAGCTACGTTTTCTTTCTTTCATTGTTTGCTGATTTTTGATCGTTTTGCTTTCTGCGCGGTGGTGCTGCGGCGAGGCTCCCGTTGAGCGGATGTGGCTTTGGAGGACACGCGGAGGGTAGCTTCTCCGCCACGAGCTCCGGATGCGGGGGAATCGTCTTCTGCCGACAAGGATGACGAGGAGGTGTAGAAAACTAGGATTTTATTTTCTAACTTTGCGGCTGTTGAGCCTTTTGCGCGGATGGCTACCTCCGCTTGTAAAAATTAATGAAGTCTTGATGAATACAATCTAATGTTTTACTTGAACCGATGCTTCCTGCGCGGGTTCTGAAGGGTTACTGCTTGGGGAGGTTGATCCTTTGTGCTTTTATCGGGATGGGGTCTACGTTGGCCGGAGGTCTCTGGGTTATTTTGGAAAGAGACCTTCAAGTTCCTAGTGTTGGCGAAATGTATGAAGACGTTTTGTTTGATCTAGGGACGACGGCGTATGGCCTTTACTGAACGATGTAGCTTGGGAGGGGCCTCCGCCGGGTTCTTTGTAATGTTTGTTCGATGTAATGATAACTCTTGTAAGGGTACATGTTGTATGAATAAAGCGGAGCTTGCTAAATTGCACTAAGATTACTGCATCTATTACATCTTTTATTTTTCCTTTCGAGTTTTGCTTTACGCCTTCGGCTTGTGTATTTGACAATGGAGGGTAGTCACTTGTTTGCGGCGACAATCCGGTCCCTTTCATTGCGGTAAATTCGTGTCTTTGGTCCGTCTTATTTTTTCGGTGGACCTCCGCTACACGTGTGGAAAAATCTTGCTTATTGCTCCGGCTCCGCGTCTCGCCAAGGATCTCTCACTTGGGTTTTGATGGGATTTTCTACGGCTCGGGGGGATGTTCACGAATTCTTCACGCGGTCTCCCCTTAGCCTTGCCCAAGTGCTTGGCTTCTTACGACTTCTTACGGTTTCATTTTGCTCGAGGATATGGTGGCGGAGGTCAACATCTTCACCCATTTGTTGGCTCTCAGGTCGTGCGTTTGATATTTTTCCGGTGGGTGGTTAAGTGTGTGGGGGTTTGGGCTTGTTTTATAGTGCCCAAGTAATCAAGGGGATTTATTGGTTTTGTCCTTTGTTTGGTATGTTAGGTCGACTTGGGTTAGTATATAATCTACCCTTTTTCTCCTCCCCCCGAAGGCTATCCCGGGTAAGATGGGTCATTCTAGTAGTGGCTTAGGTCAGGTGTACTGAAACCGTGTAAGGATTCGTACTTGGTAGTCTAGGCAGTGTACCTAGTCGCCCTCCTATTCGTTGGCTGGAAGCTCAGACTAAGACAGGCACGGAGCTATTAGCTCTTGCCTGTGTACTATTAATTCTTGGCGATGAACTACGGTGGTCTTGATCTCGACTTTCTTGCTATGTTACGGGAGTTTGTTATATGGATCGTGGCTCGCTAGAGCTTCTTAGTCCGATGTGCGCCCTCTTGTCGGAGGTCGGTTCGGTTGGAGATGTTCTATGGCGGTCTGCGGTCGCACGAGGGCGCCGTCACGTCCGGAGGTTCTCTCTTGTAACGGCGTGAAGCGGTTGCCTAGCGTGGGGTGTGGTTTACCTTCTTTGTCTTCTTTGGTATCGTTCTACCATTTGTACCAGTCGGTGCTACCACTGTACCATCTTCTGCGAAGATGTAAGAAGCTTCGATGGAACAATGTCGAGCACCTTTGTACCTTATAAAGATGATAAAGAACAATAATATCTGAGCTGTATTATCACTTCTGGATTTATCCTCATTATTTGCCTTTGTTGGCGGAGGTTTTGCTGATGCCTGAGTTGGACAGGTCTTTTTTCAGCTTTTTAGTACTTGGCACGTTCTTTTGTGCCACCTCGATGCCTACGCTTCGGGTAGGTCTTTTTTCGAGGATTTTCGAGACCGCTCTGTGGGTCTGCGGAGGTCATTTTTGGGCTAGAACCTCCACGTTCTATCCGAAAAATGTCCTCGTGCTAGTTTTTTCAATTTTGTCGAATTACGTGACTGCGTTGCTAGTCACTTTCGACTCCCACCTTTCCATTCTGTTTTGGGGAGAAATTCCTCTTTATATTTTAGAGGATATTACAATAATCTCGCCTCATTAAAAACCTCACCTCCGCTAGGAGTTCCCCGTGAGGAAAAGAGTGCGAGACCTTGGTTCTAAAAAAAATAATGTTATACTACTTGCCGAAAAAAGTAAAATACTAGCCGACCTCCGCTTATGTTTGGCGGGAGGTGGCTTTACATATAGTACTTGCGGAGGTTTCCACGTTCCGCGTGTGGTGGAGGTGTTGCCCTCCCCATCAACTAGGCGGAAGGCTCCTTGCCTTGTTGTTGCTTTACTTAATGTATGGGCCATCCCATTTTGCTTGCAATTTTCCTGCGGTTGAAGCATTTGGCTTCCTTCGAGCACGCAGGTCTCCATCTCCGATATTCTTTTATGCGGACCTTCTTTGTCTCTCCACTTTTGGTCTCAAAACTTGGTATTTACGTATGTTTTTCGGCGGCTTCCAACCTTGTATGTTCTAGTGTTTCTTTGGCGTACTCTTCATCTTACGCCATTTTACGCCTCATGACGCGGAGGCTTTCATGCTTTAGCTCCTCGGGAGCATTGCTTCTTCTCCGTACATGAGCTTGAATGGGGTGAATCCGGTGGCTCGCGAAGACATTGTGTTATCGCGACCGGATGACCTTGGGTAATTCATCGCCCACTTGCCTTTCTTGCGGAGGTTGAATAGGGTCTTTGATATTGCGGAGAATATTATCCCATTTGCCCTTTCGACCGCTCCATTGGACTCGGGTGGTAGGCCCGATCACGAAGGCTATCTTTGTCCCCATTTGGTTACAAAACTCCCCTGAATTTGTCCGAGTCGAACTGTTTGCCATTATCGATTTGTTATCATTCTTGGAACTCGAATCTGCAGATTATGTTTTGCCAATAGAACTTGATGATAGATTCGAAGTTATTTTTGCCAACGGCTTGGCTTCTATCCATCGGTGAAGTACTCAACAGCCTCTGATAGCGTATTTGTTTCCCCCTTGCTTATTTGGGCAATGGACCGACAATGTCTATCCCCCACCTTTGCAATGGCGGTCGGAGGTATTACTAGCGTTTCGGTGAGGGGCTTTTGGTTTGGTCGCGAAGTTTTGGCGGGCTCCGCATGTCTTCCGCGATCTATTTGGGCATCTTTTATGTGTGTGGGCCAATAGAAGCCTTGGTGAATGGCCTTATTGTGAGCTCTTGGACCGATGTGGGATCCGCACATGCCGGCGTGTATTTCTTTGAGCAGTTCTAGGCCTTCGCTTTGAGAGATGCACTTGAGCATTGGTTGTACTACTCCCCTTTTGAAGAGTTGGCCATCAATGATGGTATAGTTTCTTGCTCGTGCTTCCGTTCTGGCGGCCTCCGCGTCATTTTCTGGGTAGCTTATGTCGCAGGTTGTCAACTATTGCTTGTCTCAATCTTCGCCTTCTACCGGCATTACTGTTCGAATGCTTTTCTCGGTGTTTACGCCGTTTGTGCGTGGCGTTGTAGAAGGTGTTAGGGGCATCGCGGAGGTTGTTTGCTGCCGCGCTTTAGCTAAGGTATCGCTTCATTGTTACGCTCCAGCGGATGAATTTTCTTGTGAAGCCTTGGAATCTTTGTTCCATTGCTCGACCACCGCTAGGTAATTTCTGATTTCGGCTCTCACGGCCATACACTCCTTTTCCACTTGGCACGCCACTAGCATTGAGTCTGTTCTCGCCGACTAGCTTCGCCCGTAGGCCGCCGGCTTTTGTGAGTCCTAGTATGAGCCCTTCGTACTTTCGGTGTGTTATTTGTCCGAGTGCATTCCAATCTTGTGGCGAAGTATGACTTGACACCTGCGGTGACATTATGGCTGCGGAGGCTCTGCTCCATTTCTGCCCCATGCACTGTCGTCCGGTATAGACCGTCCACAGCTCCGGCCGGGTCATTCTGCCCGCTACGCTTGTGGGGTGTCCATTCTCGCTCCGAAATCGGCCAATACTTGGGATCGTGATTGCGGATCACGTGGACGAAGGTTATTTCAAAGCGGGGAAAGCTCTGCTGCCCATTTGCTGATTCTTCCCGATGTCTCCTTGTTTCTCAGGGACCTCCGCTAGCGGCCGTGATGTGGGTACTACAATTTTGTATGAGTGGAAGTAATGATTGAGTTTTCTGGATGCTGTCACGAGAGCGTATGCTATCTTTTCTACTTCTGTGTAGTTGATTTTGGCTCATGAGAGTGCTTCTGAAACATAATACACCGGGAGTTGAGTGAGGCGGTCATTTTCTTCTTTTTCTCTTGTACCGCCATCTTTACTGATGGCGTAGTTCGACGCCGCGAGTACAAGAGTATGGGCTTGTCTTGCTTTCGGGTACTGTTCCTGTGAGCTGTTCTTGGAGATGTTCTTTGAGCTTTGCAAATGCCTCCGCTTGCTCTTTTTCCCATTTGAATTGTGCTTTTCCCTTGAGGGCTTGAAAGAAGGGTAGGCTTTTTTCGCCGACTTGAGATGAATCGCTCGATCTTTGCAATTCTTCCCGTCAACTTCGCACTTCTCTTTTGTTCTTGGCTCCGCCATATCTCTAATTGCCTTTGTTTTTTCCTGGGTTGGCTTTGACTCCCTCGAGCCGACGATGTAACCTAGGATCTTTGCTTTGGTTGCCCCAAAACACATTTTTCGGGGTTCAAACTTGAGGCCCGACTTTTTAGGTTGGCGAAGGTCTCTTGCAAGTCCGAGATGTGGTCTTGTTCTCTTTTGCTTATGACTATGAGATCATCCACATATGCAATCATGTTTTTGAGCAGTTGCATCCTCGGAACTTTTTCTGTCATTACGGCGAAGGTTGTTCCGGCGCGTTTTTAGTCCCTCCGCATTCTTACGGCGGTATGTTCGAATGGAGTGGTGAAACTGGTTTTTTCTTCATCTTCCTTTCTCGGCCATTTGATGATAACCCAGTAGCGATCAAGCGAGAGAACCTTCGACACCTGCCGCCTTATCAACCGAAGTGTCTATTCCGGGTAAGGGGTAGTTGTCTTTCTTTGTTGCTTTGTTGAGGTCGGTTGAAATCTATGCACATCCTCATTTTTCCCGATGTTTTCTTTGGGACGAGGGGGCGGCGTTTGCGGCCGGTCGGTGTACTTGACTTCCCCGATGACTTTGGCGTCGGCGACCTCACGGACCTTCGCTGAGTCGCTAGTATTCTATCCTCCGACATCTTCCTCTGTCCATTTTTTTTTGGCCTCATTTTGGGGTTTATGTCTAAGACATGTTCGATGGTTTGTCTGTCTACTCCGAGGTCTGCTGCGACCAAGCGAAGATCTCCTTGTTTTTGACAAGGAGTTCCGTCGATTCTTTTTCTTCTTCCGCCGGCAAATTTGCAATCGATTGTTCTTGTGTGATCGGGGTCCTCGTCTATCCTTATCTTCTTTGTTTTTTTGTTGTCCCTTGGCCTGTTTGCTCTTTCTTCATGTCCGGAGGATTTGGGTCTTCGCTTTTTAACTCCACTTGAATTGACATTTTACGTGAGCTCGATATATAGCTTTTTCTATGTTTCTGGCTTCCTTTTGGCTTCCATGTATTGTGATGATACCGTGAAGTGCTGGGATTTTCATGCACAAGTATCCCATGTGAATGGCGGCGTTGAACTTGTTTGTGAATCCTCTGCCGAAAATTGCATTGTACGGGGAGTAGACATCGACGATGTCGAAGGTTATGTATTCTGTCCTGGCACTTTTCCCTTCTGCGAAGGACACTGGTAGAGTTATCTTCCCCAGAGCCTGTACTTGCCTTCCGCCAAACCCTATGAGGGGCGAGTCTGACGGCTGTAGCTGATTCCTATTGAAACTCATTTTGTCAAAGGCGTTGGCGAAGATGATATCGGCGGAGCTCCCAGTGTCGACAAGAACTCTTTTCATTTCCCATGTTGCTACGTTTGTTTCTATTACCATTGCGTCAACATGAGGGTAGCTTTCCAATTTGAGGTCTGCCTCCGAGAAGGTGATGGGGGTCTTCGACCATTCTCCGAATCTAACTGCAGGCTGAACTGCCACATTGTTTACTAGGCGAAGGTGGTCTTTTTTCTGTTTTTTGGTTTCATGCTCCATCGAAGATCCTCCGGCTATCGGCATTATGGTTCCGATAGATGGTAGCGGAGTGTGGGGATTGTATTGGTTTTCTAGGTTAGGCTCATTTTTCATGGGAGCGCTTGGTGGGGGTCCTGGCGGAGGTGGTGGTAGTAAACCTTGGTTTGATACTTGGTTAACCGGCTGCACACTCTGCGATTGTCCTGTTTCGATATAGGTTAGGTGTTGTCTTGGGCTCGAGTAAGATACACTCGATTCTGGTAGGTAGTTTTGAGCTGGTTGTGGGGGCGATGGTCTCCATGCTGGTAGGAAGCTGGGGTAATTGGCGTTTGCTAGTGTGGTATGGTGTACTTGGTTTGAGGAGAGGGATGGGTATACCGGGCAATATTGCTTTGGTGTTGCCCCCCGAGTAGCGGAGGCTCGGGCGTGTGTAATTGTAAGTGTTGTTGACCTCCCTTGTCGGTTGCGGAGGTTTGTTAGTGGGATTCTGACTGTTTTGTCCCTTGAGTGCCTTGTCTTTTTCTTGAAGAATGACTGGGCAATCTACGGTATAGTGACCTTTTTCTTCGCCATGAATGACGCAGAACTGCTTTCTCGGTCTCCTATTCCGGTTTTTCAGGGTCCCTTCTCTGATACGGTTTTACGAGCGTCGTGGCCTTGCTCCCCGACATCTTGCGGCTGTCCCGGCTCCATTGTCTGGTTCATTGTTAGGACCTGCTGCCCCTGTACTTGCTTGGGTTATTGTTGCGGAGGTTCTGTTGGCTGGTTCCTCTTGTTACCTTTGGCTTGTTGCCTGTCCATGTTTTGCTTCTCCAGCCTCTTCCGGTAGTCTTCGTCCGACCGGATCCATACCTCGAACCGCTTTCGCGAGAGGTCCTGCGTTGTTCTTGGTTTGTTTCTCCCCTCTTCTCCGGTCCTGGTCCCGGTGAGCCCTCGATAGCTCGTCTATGGCTACTTGATCGGGGACATCCGAGGCCTTCGCTTTGAGTTGGAGAAATCTTTGGAAGTACTCTTTCAAAGGCTCATTGTAGCCTTGTTTGCATTGAAATAGGTCCATAGAGGTGAGTGACTGCACAACGAGGCCTTTGAAGTTTTCTAGTATCTTGTCGCGAAGGTTCTCCCATGAATATATGGTGCTAGGTTTCAGCATGGAATACCACGCCAAGGCATCCCCTTCAGCGGCGATTATGAAAGCCTTCGCTAGTACCGCATCGTTGCCGCCTGCGGAGGCTACCGTCGCCTCGTAACTCATTATAAACCCGATGAGGATCTGTTTTCCCGTTGAACCTTGGGAGCCGGGTGGGCTCAGTATCACGTCGGCCATGGTGTCCGGCTGTATTCCTTCCGATAGTGGGGACTTAGGGTCGAAAGACCTTCGGGTCTACGGTACACTATGGGCAATCGGGGGTTGGGCGAAGCTCGGTCGGCGCCCACACCCGTGACTTTGCAATGGGATCGACCGGGATGATCGGCGGTGGGCTGGGTGACGGAGGCCGAAATGATGAATTGTAAGCTCGGATCTCCGCTGCGCAGGCGCCATCTATTTTATCGATTCGGGGCCTTTGTCGCGGATGCTCTTTGTGCCTTGAGGACCTCCGCGTGGCCGCGGCCGCTGGTCTCTTTCTTGTTGCAACTTCGGGCCGAGGCTTGCGGTTGCGGCGCGGCTCACGTGTCGTATGGGGACTCCCCCCGGCTCAATCGTCTCCTCATCTCCGCTGCTTCTTCCTCTTCGGCCGTAGCGTAAGTGCTCCTCGTGCTACGCTGGGGCGGTTACTCTTTGGTGGGGGTTTTGTTTTGGTGGCGGTGCTCTTCCTTTTTGTGGAGCCATGGTTTATCTGCTCGGGCCCCACGGTGGGCGCCAATGTTGAGCTTTGGATCTCAACACGGGGTGGGAACCTCCGCCCGGGCGGTGCCACCCGGGGAGGTCGTTTAGGACGAGAGAGTTAAGTGTAGGTGTCAGAGCAGTAATGGTCATAAATGGAATTCATCAACCTCCCAAATGGGGGAGGACTCCTCCCTATATTTATAGTTTTACAAATGCCTGGGAACCAAAGATTACAAGTTTGCCCTCCAATATTCCCGGCATATTCCCTTGAACACACACGACACGCGGGCTCATCCTGTATTCTCACAACGCAGCACCGCCTTTAGCTCCCCAATGTTCTAATTCGCCGCCTTGTGGCCCCCGCCGAGAGATCTCCGCCAGTCCTGCTCCAAACCTCCGCGAGGTCCTCGGCCTTCGGTCACCATCCGAAGCTCGCCTTGGCCCCGACGAAGGTGGCAACCTCCGCCGTCGCCACGCCCGCGGCTCAGCGGGCTGTCGAGATGAAAGACGTCACCTCCGCTGTCCGGCGCTACGGCTCGCGGAGTTGTCGGAGATGAAAGATTCCGCCAAGCCGCAACGGGCGTCTTCGTCTTTCTAGCAGGCGGAGGTCCGGGGATCACCAGCTTCGCCTGCGAGAATCACAGCTTAAAAGCTCGCGTCAGTATAGGCCTTCGCGCGCTCTCCGCTGCGCGCAACACCTCCGCCAAGGCCACCGGGATCCGTGTCCCAACAGTGGCGGTTTTCCTGTGTCCCAAAAACCGCCACGGAAAATCAATCTATTTTCTATGACCCTACCTGCCACGGAAAATCGAAAAAAAAACCGTCCGCAAAATCAAGTGAGTAGTAGTGATCAGGACCATGTTATTTATCATCCATATGCTAAATTTACACCTCGCCACCAGTGTTTATCAATTAAATCAGCTAATTTGATGGATGTGTTTTATGCTAATGAATTACCAGATTGCAATTGCTGCTGATTATAACAATGCTAGTCTTAGTAGAGATTTCTAATCTTACACACACACCTTACCCAAATGAGTATTGCCACGAGTTGTTCTATTTGTCTAGGTTTGGTTTCATTCACACTGCTGCCCAATTGTTATGTGTCGGAATCTGTCGGTTCTCAGTTTGAATTGGACCTACCAACCATGCAAGCCACTGAAGGGTGAGATCTATTCATTATTTCGTCACCAAGGCAAACATTTTTTTTAGTGTTTCATTTATTAATTTCTACGAGTACTATACCAAGTGAATTTGGATGTAGTAATGAATATATTGAAATTTATTGCCTTGTCTGGCAGACCATCAGGATGTATGTTTGATGTGATTCCGTTACTGCATATTTTGTTGGAATATCACTGACTGTTCTGATTGCAGAACCTCTCATTGCTTGATGACATTTTGTGGAAATATTGGCCAATCCAGTTGGGAGAATGATGGACCTTTTATCTAGCTGAAATTTTGCTGATCCAGTCCATCACAAGATTTACATTTGCTTCCATCTGCGTGGCAAGCCTACAACAATTGCATTAGTATCCTGCACTCCTGCTCCACCTGGCTGATATCAGTAGCACGGTTCAGTGCCACAGCCCACTGGCTTCACGGTTCCAGTTGCACTTAAGTTTTCACGAATATTCATGTTTCCTGAATATCTGTATACCTAGAAACTACGTTGTACACCTAAAATTATCCTATCAGATATTATGCTATCATGAGAGCTCTCTGAAAAATCAGAAATCGAAGCTCCACTGTTGAACCTGTGATATGTCTTCAGGCTTCTGATTTGAAGCTGTGAGGGACAAGTCCCTGGAAATCTCCTTCGAGGAGGTATTGTAACATTCACTGAAACAAAGCAATTAGGCTAGGCCAACATTGTTGCAAAACTGTCATCCGTCATGTACTGCTGAAGTTGAACTGAGGAGAGATGGGGAGACCCAACTGCATGCAGCCGGTAGGGAAGGACAGGAAAGGGTTGGGATAAGCTTGTGAAGCTTATTGCCGGACTCCCAACAAACCAAAACGATCAATAAGCAGGAAAACGTATGAGCAGGCATGGTTGGTTCTTCCGTGCAATGGAGATGATGCTTGATGCCTACAGGAGTGGAAGGACACTCGTTTGTAGTGCCAACAAATCATTCTACCTGTGTCAGCTCCTGCACGAATCCTCTGTCCGGCAAGTCTCCATGCATGCGCCAAGAAGCAGGCCGGGATGCCCCTTTACGCAACATTCTTGGATTATTGCGGTAGGGGAGAGAGGAGAACTATGAACAATATTAACACAAACTTCCACTAAAAGCGATCGAATCCAATTCCATACACTGTTTTTCTTCATTCATCCACTAATTCATCTGTTCCTACGTTATTGACAGGAACTCCAACAAACACACGTTTACAAGATATAGAAAAACTATTGGAGAGTGAAAAAATAATATAGAAAGCGAATTTTATTCAAATAACTCTCCAGATGATGATTAATGAGTGAGTTTAATAAAGACTGTTAGAGATGCTCTAAAAGTACATGTTCAAGGAGTTTTTTAAGACATGGAGCGGCTGTGTAATAAGCACCGCTCTATTGGCACAAAAGAAAAAAATGGAGTTCGTGCCCCTTGATGAATCAACTATTGTGATATTTTGCAGGCGCAGATCCTTCCAAGAGAGATCATGGGACTCAACTTTTACTTTGTCCTCGTGGGCTTCTTATGTTTCTACGTGTTACGCCTCCTACTCACCTAGTTTGTTCCAGGAAACATGGTCTAGTAGTGGCCCAATGGAACTAAAACAATTCTGTGGAATGGAACTAAAACATATTTTGTGGAATGGAACTAAAACAATTATTTGCAATGGAACTAAAACAATTATGTGGAATGGAACTAAAACAATTGAATTATGTGGAGTGAAACTAAAACAATTGTGTGGAAAGACACCAGTGCTTGACATTGGTACAATAGCAAAAGATTTAGTACAATAGCAAAGATCAAGTTTGGACACCTAGTAGCAGGCCAATGCAACTGACGAAGAAATCAGTTCTACGAGTGAAAGCTAAAACATGGTATTTTGGTTTGCTCCAATATTTCAGAGTTTCTCTATCTCCTCGTATACTTATAGCTACACAATGGAAGTTTCTCTTGACATAGTCCCGCATGGGGGTACAAATATATATATAACTAGGAGAATTCCCGCGCGTTGCTGCGGTATGGAAGAGAAAAACGCAAATGAATTTGATTAGATGCTATGATGGTAGCTTCGTTATAGAAGTGGGATAGAGGATTTGGATGAACATGAGAGTTTGATGTTGGATGGAGTTGTCATGGAAGTGGTTTGATGCATTAAAGGAACCAAAGGTGGAGGATATAGTGGGAATGATATGGACACATTGCATGTAAAGAGAAAAATCATCTAGTAATGGGGTTTATCTTTATAAGAGTTATAGATAAGTTTATAATGTAAAGCAAAGGAAATATTTAGCAAGACAAAAAGAATGCAAGGAGCCTTTGAAAACTATAAAGCTACGTACACACAGGTCCCGCCTCTTGCTTGTGCATTTTGCGTGGTTTTTTCTTTTGCACAGAGACCAGTAATCAAAGAAACCAAAGATCGACAACTGCCGTGGGGTTTTCTTAAAAATAAATCTATTATACACATAGCATTGCGGTGATGTCGGCCGGCTTCCCTAGCCGCGGCTGCCGCACCAGCAACAGGCAGCGCTGGAACACGGCCGCGGCGTCGCCCATGATGAAGTCCACCGTGCTGGAGATGACGCAGCTACGGTAGAAGTGTCGGTACGCATGCGCGAACAGCGAGTCCTCGTTGCCCTCAATCCGGCAGTTGAAGAAGATGACCTTGTCGTCCTTCACCCGCAGCGCCAGCGCCTGCTGCTTCTCCACAACCGCCGTGTTCGGATGCCCAGCTTCATCGCCATGAAACTGTCGCCGTCCACCGCTGCATGCAACATGCACTTGTTATCCATGCCGATGTCATGCCCATGCGTAAGTGTTCTTGCTGCCGGTCACGATGGACCTCTTGGACAAATCATGTAAAATTCACAATCTCATGAATGTGTCACGCTTCGTCTGGGCATCCTTATCCTCCAAATCTATAAAAACAGAAAACAAAAATCTTATTATTCCCACAGTCAAAGACATGGCATGGGGCTGAGCAGGCTGCACGGGGAGGCGACGCGGCGATGCTATAGGACAGGAGGGCGTCGACGATGGCCTGCAAGAGGGTTGCTCGCGGACTGCGGACATCAGGTGGAGAAGCAATCAAGAAAGCATCTATCTATATATAGAAGATAAAAGAAGATATCCAAGGAGACGATGGATGTGCATACTAATTTGAGTAATTAGATCGTGGAAGGCAAAAGGCACTTGATAACTGATTGAGTAATGGCTGTAGGATGGACTTGTTCGGTGGAATTTAGAATAGCTAGTAATTGGATGGTGGGATGCGGCTGCATACACGAAGACATTCTTGAATTGAATGGCAGCGACGACTCTTGGTTTTGTTCGGTTTCTTTGCGCATGAAAACTGCCGGATGCATGGATGGAACTCAAGAGGCGGGCAGGAGAAGAACGGACGGCGTGGGGACATCCAAATTGAAATTTCAGTTACTACTCACATGAGCCAATCAGGAGGCTGAGAATTCCTAAATAGACCCTAGTGGGAGATAGGCTTATTGGAGTTTTAGATACTCCTAGGCTCTGATTTAGGTTGTAACTCATAGGCATTGAAACCATTGGAAGAGGTTATTCAACAACCAGTTGGTGATGCATCATTCATTTATCATGACTATACGCAAGAACCATCATGCATCAATGTCCATTTGTGATGACTGTTCTGTGGACACCGGTGCCCATGCGTTTGACATTAAGGAAGTGAAGAACAAATTACTAAGTGGCCGAACTGCTAGCACCACATGTGCTTTAATTCGTTTGAGTGTCATTAAGGCCCTGTTTGGTTCCCATAAGTCAGGTGACTTATTAAGTCAGGTGACTAAAAATTAGTGACTTATAAGTCATGTCTGTTTTGGTTGTAAGTGACTTATAAGTCGGGTAAAAAAGAAGAGAAAATGGGTGACTTATAAGTTAGAGTAAAAAAGAAGAGAAAATAGTTGCAAGTGACTTATAAGTCCCATGACTTATAAGTCCCTACTGTTTGGTAAAATAAGTCACTTATTTTAAATTTTTGACTTATAAGTCACCCGACTTATGGAAACCAAACAGGCCCTAACTTTAACTTGCCCCATAGAATGAAAATGTTTATCGTCACATTTTTTAAACTCTCATGGTTACATAGTCTGAATTAAAAACTGAGATCAAGTACTCAAGTAGCCCAGTAAGAACTAGGTGACTTTTTTTTTTTGAGACCGCGCCGTTGCACGTTGTTTCATTAAGCAGAATAAAATTCAAACAAAGTGCCGCATAGGTAACCATAGTTACCCACACGAAAACCTACAAGCTATTGGATTCAGTACAGGTGATTACATGGTAAATAAGAACTAGGTGACTTTTTATCAACAAGAGAAAATTGGCACCCAAATTTGAGCCAAAGTGAACTCAAACTATAAGGTGGTTCCCACACAACCATTTGAGCGTGGCTTATTGCTCTCTCCATCCCAAATTGTAAGTCATTGCGAGAATCATGGAGAGTCCAAACATCTCAAGTCTGACTAAATTTATATGATAAGATAATGACATTTTAGGATGTCAACTAAGAATTATCGGATTCTTCGTTAATTATATTTGCATAGTATACCTATATAATGTCACAAATCTTTGTAATCCTATATAATTTAAATCTTTATAATTCTCTCTATAATTTTGATCAAACTTTGAGATGTTTTGGCAGTGGTGTTTCCTCTTCAATTCAAACACATTGCTCATATCCATGAAGCAAACCGATTTTCATTACTGAAGTCTGAATATGAGATGGAGTATGATGCTTGATGCTGACCGGATCGAGAACAGATCGGCGTCCATTTCAAGTTTGCGCTGTTGTTTCAAATTAAAGTTATCGAGTTATCAGTCACTAGTGGAAAATCCTATTTCCATGGCGCCATAATAATTTTGTTACTGGCGGGCGACACGTGGGAAAACGTGGGATCAGCCAGTAAAGAAAAAAATAAGTGGGCTCCACAAAAGAACCGACAGTACAGGTGATAAACGAGTGGCGTCTTTCATAATCACACCGCCTGTATAATGTTACTCTTTACACTAGCGGTGTGTATTAGTGTAGCGCTAGTGATATAGTTCTTTTCATAGGCGTCGTTTTGTACACTAACGACAGTGCTACGTTAACAGTATTACGGGCGGATGTTGTATCGTTCGCGCCGGTATTAACACCGATTCACTGGCGGCCCTGCTAGATTATCCGACGCAGGTGAATTGAATTCGGTGTTGTCTTCTCGATCGATCGGGTGCCCCTCGCCGCCGGCACCCCAAGAGTCACCGGCGAAGCAAGCGTCAGATCAGTTACAGGTTGCAAGCCTTTCACATTCGTCGCGATTGGCGCGCGCGTGCGGTATTTAAACCAATGCAGACATTAGGTTTATTGAGGATCGATCGATCGATCGATATGGAGCCATCAAATAATAGCCGTCGCGTCGACGACGAGCCGCGCAATGCCGACGATAATACGACGACCGGCGGCTGGGGTTTTGGCCGGCACCGCTAGCGCTGCAGCAACCATCGCAGGACGACAACGGCGCCAACAGCTGGGAGCCGCAGGGGCCGCGGCCATCGTCGAGCTCGTCGACGGCGCCACCACCGCCGCCACCGCCGCCGCCCCCGTCGAGGCCCCCGCCGGCGCCGGCGCCGCCGCACCCGCTGCAGACTATCCGTCGAGATGTCGCCTTCCTGAGCGGATACCCGAACATCGACACCACCATAACATGTGACCCTACGGTGGCGGAGGAGTTCCTCCAAGAAACACGCGCTGTGGCAGCTGGTGGCGGTGTCGTCGGAATCGACACGGAGTGGCGCAAAGTTAATTACAAGATTGCGCTGCTGCAACTTTGCATCGGGCCACGTTGCATGATCTTCCAGGTCCACCGCGCTGGCGGCATTTTTCCAGCCCTGAAGAAGTTTCTCAGCGAGGAAAATCACATCTTCGCTGGGGCGGCCATCTGCAATGACGTCAAACGTCTACGTGAAGATTGCGGCGTCGACCTCTCCAATCCGAAGGACCTTCAACTTATTGTACCGAAAGTGAAAGAGTATAACCATCTAGTCCCGGTTGGTCAGCTTACATCACTCGGCAAAATAGCACCAGAACGTCCTGAACTGAAGAAGGACAATAGCATCACACATGATTACTGGGATGCAGATATCTTGCCAAAGAAGGAGGTGGTCTATGCAAGCATAGATGTATTCCTCTCGTATGAGGTTGCCCGCATCTTGAGGAGCAGGCACAATTTAATATAAGTTGTTTTTTATTCCATTTGGTGATGAAAATTACCCCTCCAGACTTTGAATATACTACTGGATTATTGTTTTTGCATGATCACTTTTTTTTTCCTGGCACTTTGGCATCAATTCAGTATATGAAGCCCACTAGAGCCCATTGGCCCGTAACAGCATTTGGTCTCCCTCTGCTTTTCCTCTCTGCTTTCTCTGCTTCCTCTCCTCTCTGCTCCTCGCTGCTCCTCCTCCTCTGCTTCCTCTGCTTCCTCTGCTTTGCGCTCGTGCTAGATGAACCTTAACACGGTTTGAAAGCAAAAATTGATGAGAACTGCATTGTCGTGTTAGTGTGCTTATATGGGGAAATGGTATTGTGATGTATCTGTAATGTAATGGACATGTTGATGGATGTAATGTATATTATTCGAATCCCTTGATGCAAAGAGTGTTTTTATTTTGATGAATGATGCCTGTCAGTTTATATTATTGGGATGAAAACTTAAAAACAAAAAATATGGTTGTAAAGACAGAGTGTTGTATGTGCACCATACTTTTTCAGGTATATATGTTGGTCCTTAAATATCTTAAATTGTAGTAACTAAGTCACAACTGGCTGAACTATTGACTTCATTTAATTATTTCAGGAAACATTGGATTTGTATATTCATCTATCTTTACGATGGACGGGTTTTGGTCCTTGACTCTGCAGATTTCCCAACGAAGAGCTATCAAAGTTTCCTTAATATTATAAAAAGTATGTCATTCTTGTCAATATCTTCTTGGTCAGCCTTCTTATATCTAATATATTTTTGAATTGATTTGGTGGAGTACTGCAGCGCATACAAGGTTTATAAGGCCAAGGGTGGACCGTGTGATGTGAAAAATAAAAAAGGCCCACTAAAAGTGCAGACTCTAGCCCCGGTAATTTTTAGCATCCCTTGTTTCAGTTTTTATTCCTTGATTGAAGCATATAGTGTATTTGAATGTTTCGACATTTTTGAAAGACCTGTGTCATATTGTTCATTTTCCAAAGAATTGAACATTTAGTAATTAACTCACAGAAAACGTGATTGTTATCATTACTGAATGGTTGTATTCATAACCTTTTTCCAATTCTTATGGTGTAGTGCCACAAGCAACTACCAGGATCGGATCACGCTGGGTACTATGTTTGCGAGTTTCTCAGACAGAATGGGAGGTACACCAAAGATCCAAGCGAAGTAAGTTCTTGTGCAGTTCATGTCTGTAAACTTAAGTCCCTTGTGCCTGGATGTGTTTGTAGTAGTAGTAGTATCTAATAATATCTGAGAGTTATAATGAGTTGTATCAATTGTTTGGTGATCTGTAGTCTTTACAACCAGCCTGCATGCTCCTCATATAAATTTATTGTTCTAAATTTGCCACAGGTATTCCAGTGTTCTAAGGAAAAAGAACACCTCACAAATGAGGAGGTCATGCACATTAGCGATGAGTTTTGCCGGTTCTTCATGGAAGAGGTGGTTGACTTCAGAGGGAAGTATTTTGATCAGGCATCGACATTAGGTCAACCACAATACAGAGAACTTGTAGACATCGCCAATCTCAACCTAAATCACAATGATTATTAGATGTTCTAGTGTTTTGCGCTGCTAGAACTACGGTTGTATGGTACTTTGTACGAAAGAAATGTATTAGAATAATGTGTAATGTGATTTTTGGGTATAATATTATTAATTTAAAGCTGGATCAGTAAAAATATTTTTGCACAGGCGGTTCGATGCACTGGGGCGACCGCCACAGGAAACATGCTTATTTCAGGCGTTGTGCAGCAATATACGTCAGAGCTAACAAGCTTATTTGAGGCGTTTTATATGAAATTACGTCAGTGGTAATATTAATACAGAAGCGGTTGGAGTCGTTAGACGCCGGTGGTACAATGTTTTCACAGGCGTCGTTTGCATCTCCTCGTCAGTGATAATTCTTGTTTTCCAAGCGGGTATCGAAAATAGCCGTCACTGGTAAGCGTTATGTCTGTCGGGCGAAAAACCCGCCTGTGATGGATGGCATTACCACTGGTCTTTAGCACTGTCGGCTTGGCTGTACGCCACTGGATATGTGTTTGAACCCGCCACAAATAACTTGCTCTGCACTAGTGAGTGTCTCCGCCATATGCCGCCGCCGCTTGCGTCATTGCCGGCAGCTCGATGACATCCAGTCCTGGGCACTGACGAGACATGCAGTGGGCACCCCTGCGCCATTCCCGGCTCACGCGCGAGCGGCGGGGCGCTGAGCAGCACCGGCCGGGAGTGTGCTCTGCCTTCTAATTAGCTTGATGACATCACTGGCTGATGGCATGCCTACAAAATACGGCCGTTTTCCTTTGGGAAAATAATCCATTATGTATTGTTTCAAACAGTATCGATCTATACATGGTTCCGGTCCATCGTTCCTTTCCGTCGTCCCAAACTAATTGGGACGTGCTGAAGCTGTATACTCGTCGTTCCAAACAACATTGAAAATCGGCGTACCTCGTTCCTTGTTCCCGTTCCTCGACCTGGGAACACGGTGACTAGGGCATCAGCTAATGGACGTGTATAATGAGTGACAGACATTTTCTATGGAAAACTGCTAGGCTGGTAGGAAAACACTTTGATTTAGGATTGAGTGAGTAGTGCACAAAATCATGAAGTGACTCAACATGAAGATATATAGATCAGATGGTAAAACCCATACCCCTCCTATCTCCTACAAATTTGCGTTGCCGATACTCAAACAAATAGAGGACACTAGATCGACTACTGCAGAAAGCGATCAAGTCCCTTCCTTCCAATTCCCTTTATACACCATGATTGCAGAAAATACTACTGCACAAAGCGATCAAGTCCCTTCCTTCCAATTCCCTAGAGGTATTTTTATACACCATGATTGCAGAAAAGTAGACTTTGCTATACAGATCGGGAGACGACTCGAAGAGAAAGAGGGATCCGGTAGAGACTGAGCACATGCACCTCGCACCTCGCGATGCTTTTGGCAGCGGGTGATGGCCTTTGTTGGAGCGGTGAATGGTTTACGTGTCACACGATAGTGAATTGAATTCAGCTCGGGCTCACCTTTCGTTTTAGGCAACACTGCACGTCTTGGTATCCCTCGACCTAGTAGCAGCCCAATACAACTAAATCAGTTGTGTTGAAAGACACCCGTGCTTGACGTTGATACAATAGCAAAGATCAAGTCTGGAGACCTAGTAGCGGCCCAATGCAACTAAAACAAGCTAGTGTGGGATTGAGCTGGATGGTGAGTTGTATTGTGTCTTGCGACCACATGGACGAGTCACCGCCACCGCCAACATCTTGATATGCCCATGTTACTAGCGAAGAGATCAGTGTGTTCTACGAGTGAAAGCTGAAACATGGTATTTTAGTTTGCTCCAATATTTCAGAGTTTTTCTATCTCCTCATATACTTGTAGCTACACGATGGAAGTTTTTCTTGACATAGTCCAGCATGGGCGAGAAGTATATATATAATAGTCCTTTGCACTGATTTAGGTTGTAACTCGTAGGCATTGAAACCATTGGAGAAGGTTATTCAACAACCAATTGATGATGCATCATTCATTTGTCATGACTATACGCAAGAACTATCATGCATCAATGTCCGTTTGTGACGAGTGTTCAGTGGGCCTGGTACCCATGCGTTTGATATGAAGAGGTGAAGAACAAACTACTAAGGGGCCGAACTGCTTGCACCACATGTGCTTTCGTTTGAGTGTCACATTTTTTTTCAAACTCTCATGGTTACATTTTTCTTTAGATAATGGATGAAAAACATCCGGCCTCTACGTCCGCAGACGTACACAGCCCAACTATTACAGAGTTTTTGGAAGAAGAGCGACAAATGCTCAGCATAATAACAGGAGCAACAACTGCTCAAAATCAAAACAAAGAACTAGCACAGTCTATATAAGTGCTTCCAACCACCGTTACTTTGTTGTAGCAAGACCATCTCTATTTTGGTGCTCAACGATGATAGTAGATCTTTGTTGAAATCATCACGCTGCAACCGAGCCCAAAACGTAGCCAATATGTTCCCTTGAAAATAACCTGCAGAATTAAGTTATATTTAATTCTATTAAAGCTAATATCATTGCGGGTATTCCGGATGGCCCAACAAAAGCAGCAACCCCAACCCAAATTATATCTTGAATCTTAGAATTCTGATTAGAAAGCCAAGAATCAAATAAATGTCTAATAGATGTGGGTTGAGTTAAGCCTGTAGCAAGTTACACCATCCTCCAAACCACTTTAGCGTAATGACAATCCAGGAAAAGATGTTAGATTGATTCATCCAAGTTACAGCCAACGCATTTCTGGCTGCCTTTCCAGTTTTTCCTCGCAAGATTGTCTTTAATTAAGATCACCTCTTTTTATAAAAACCAGAGGAAAATCTTAATTTTTAGAGGAATCTTAATCTTCCAGATTTTCTTATGTCGAAAGGTTGATGGGTATTAATCGATGATGATACATTGATCGAACCGTAAACATCCTTGATTTGGTTAGGTTCCACCTGAATGAATCGACCCATCTACTAAGTTAAAGGGTGCTATCTGGCGCTACAAGATTAGACCGGTCTCAATTTGGGTCCGAGCAACGCCCTCCTAAATGAGATGTTAAGAGGTCGTGAAGCCAAAACTTTGGCCACCGTTGCATGTGGTTCTCTCACTATATTATAAAGAGATGGGTACCTATCTTTGAAAGACATGTCGCCTACCCAAGTGTCCTCCCAAAACCTCGTGGCACATCCATCCTTAATAGAGAAAGTGCCATTAGTTAAAACTTCGTCTTTAATTTTCATAAGACCCCTCCAAAAGTGAGAATCATATGGTTTAGCTTTCACCTGCGATGAGGGCTTAGACCTCAAATACTTGTTTCTCAGCAAGTCTTGCCACATACCATTAGTATTAAGCAAGTTAACAATCCATTTTGCTAGAAGACATTTATTTTGTAGTTGAAGGTCTAGAATACCTAGGCCACCTTGGTCCTTAGGTCTGCAGAGGATATCCCATTTAGCAAGCCGATATTTATGTTTTTTTCGGATGAACCTTGCCAAAAGAATCTTGATCTAAAATGGTCAAGATTTTTCAAAACTCCTTTCGGAATCTCGAAAAGGACATCATAAACATAGGTAGACTACTAAGTACTGCATTAAGGAGGACCAAACGACCTCCATAAGACAGGTGTCTAGCTTTCCAGCAAGATAGTTTCTTCTCAAATCTTTATAATGGTTACATAGTCTGAATTTAAAAACTGAGATCAAGTACTCAAGTAGCTAGTAAGAACTTGGTGACTTTTCATCAATAAGAGAAAATAGGCACCCAAATTTGAGCCAAAGTGAACTCAAACTATAAGGTGGTTCCCACACAACCATTTGAGCTTGGCTTATTGCTCTCTCCATCCCAAATTGTAAGTCATTCCAAGAATCTTGGAGAGTCGTCAAAACTTCTCAAGTATGACAAAATTTATATGATAAATAATGACATTTTAGGATGTCAACTAAGAATTATCGGATTCTTCGTTAATTATATTTTCATAGTATACCTATATAATGTGACAAATCTTTATAATTACCTATATAATGTGACAAATCTTTATAATTATCTATAATTTAAATCTTTATTCTCTTTAATTTTGGTCAAACTTTGAGATGTTTTGGCAGTGGTGTTTCCTCTTCAATTCAAACACATTGCTCATATCCATGAACCAACCGAGTTTCATTACTGAAGTCTGAATATGAGATGGAGTATGATGTTTGATGCTTGATGCTGGCCGGATCGAGAACAGATCGGCGTCCATTTCAAGTTTGCGCTGTTGTTTTAAATTAAAGTTATCAAGTTATCAGTAAATCGTCAGGTTATTTAGCTACTAGACTGCCTACTGCCACCACTTCGGTGCACATATTGACGCAGCTCTGGGGATGCCCTCGACCAGTCATCTGTCAAGCCTCTAAAACAAATGCCTAGGCTAGCCTAGCAATTTATTAGTACTTGAGCGTCAAGGAGCAGAACCGAATCAATCGAGCACAGCTGTCTGCATGCTGATGCAAAATCTGAAACCTGCAAGAGCAGGAGGATGGTCAGCGAAGAGGGGTTTGGATGGACTGGTCACCTGGGGAAGCTGGACTGGCGGCCCAGCAAAATGGAAGAGAGGCATAGTACATGACCCCTTTCATCGGAAACATGACTACACACCTACATCCATAAGCTTTGTTGGGTCATCTTCGTTCCGGTGTCGTCTCGGCCTCAAACTTTTTCTTAGACATGCACATGCCATGTGTGATGGAACCATGAAGTTTGAGATTTTTTGGATTAGGGTTGATATTTTTCAGTTAAATTAAATTTCTACGTGACGCCCCGAGTAATTATAGGTTGAACTGAGGTTACCCACTAACAGAACCAGAATGGTGCCAAAAATTTCCATATAGTCTCATGTGCCCTAGGAGGCAATTCAATGTGTAGATTGCTGCAAAATTCATACGTTTGCAAGCTGTAATTAACCTTTTTGTATCGCGTTTATCACCTAGGAAAATCTAATAATAAAAATATCGATCAGAAAAACCTAAGATCTTGTGTGTGTGTGGGGTGGGGTGGGGTGGGGGGGGGAGGGTGGGGGCATAATTTGGGTGTATATGGTTGTAAATTCAAACCATTTCTACATTGTGGGATTATACATGATTCACAAAGAGATTACAATTAATTGATAGTTCAAGACCGTACAATAAGCAAAGTGTACAAACACATTAAGAAATAACCACCTCAAAAATACCCTTCTAGCACCTATGTCCGAGGTGGTTACAATGCTATCCTTTATGCTTACTCCAATTAAGGCGGATGGGAGACCTCCGTGAAGAACTAATGTCTCTCTCTCTGTCGGCAAAGGCCCGATAGGAGACGATCTACAAATGAGGGGGCTCATCTCCTAGCAAGGAAGCAGAAGAATGCATGCTACTTGGCTCCTTCTTTCCGTCTTCCGAAAGTCCGTGTAACAATGGCGTTGCATGAGCATCACACCCAGCTTTTGTAAGCAACGTTGTAGCTTAATCTTAAAAAACACCCTTCTAGTACCTGTTGTATACACTGTCGACCCATAATAAAATGTTTATGCGGAGGGCTTTCTCCAAAATAGAGGCCATATATGTGGATAGGAAAATGGGCAAATAACAGAAGAGATCGTTCGGTGCACGGTTCGCCATACATGCAGCTCCATCGATTGCTCTCTGTGCGGGGCTGTTTTTATAGGCGGTGGTAGATGGATTGAGTGGCCACCGTGAGTGGTGGTAGGTGGCAACAATGTCTTATGGCAACAGTGTCTGATCACTTCGGGTCAGCTGGCGTTTAGACCCGGCAGTGAACCTTTACTGTAACACTGCCGGTGCTACTACGCAACCGACATTGATTAACTCTAGATATGGGCGCGCGAGGTAAAAATTTCACAAGTCATTTGAACCCCGCACCATTCGTTCTAGCCTCGACGATATATATTGGCTGGTGCGGCGAGCTAAAATTTTCCCAGGTCATTTCAACCCCGCGCCATTCGTTGCCCACTAGCATCGCTGACGGAGCACCACCACCACACACGCCGCAACCGTTCGTCTCCCCCTACTGCGCCCCGCCATTCTCTTCTTCTTCGACGTCCCCAACACCACGCCGGCGTCCTGCGCCCTTCTACAGTGAGAACTAATTAGCCATTTAGTTCTTCGAGATTTTGCCTATGAGAATGAGACCTAATTCGTCGTTGTTCTCGCCTCGCCTCACCCGCTTGTTCTTCCTCCACGTCAACGGAGGACCACCGCTACACCGCACCGCCGTCTGCAGCCTCACACCGTCCTTGTCTTGGCCCGACGCCGTACTGCCGCAACCTCGAACTCCTCGATTCCGCCGGAGCAACGCCCCCGTCGCGCCCTCTACTTCCTTCTTGGACGCCTGCGTCTCGCACCGCCGAGACAAGATAGGAGCGTGCGGTCCACACAGAAGTTCGGTGAGTGCGTCGGTCACTGCCTTTGAGTTGTTCGTTGAAATGCCCGTGTTGATAACTCCAACCTGTTATTTTCCTTTCCTATTTAGATTTTGCTTTCAAACAGTTCAGGATCCTTATATAGTAGCAAATGTTTTTGGTCTATGGTGAATAAATTAGATTTAAATATTATGGTCATTTTCAGCATAACCGAAGACATATTAATGCTCGAAGTGTGATTGAAATGAGATAGATGTTGAAATTCATGAGTTTGTGGTGTTCAAAATCCAATTTGGATATTGAAATTAAATATATAAGTCTTGAAGTTTTCTTACTGTACATCATTTCTGTATGACATAGCATTAACATCCTATTTTGGTTACATGTATAGGAAACCATGGCGTGGTATGTAGTGCATGTTGGTCACGTGTCGAGGTCTATCGAACACAGGAAGATTGCTCGCTCAAGGCTCGCTATCCCGGTAATTGTTACAAAAAATACAAGACCGAAGATGAAGCTTTTCAGAGCCTACTATGGTAAAAAAACTTTGACTATCAACAGGCCACGGAGATTAATGAGAAGCCTCTCTGCATAGATATGAAGATTAGGAGAATTACAACTTGGCCTATGAAAGATGTCATGATTTCATTTATGGCTATTGTCATTGTTTTTCTTATTTGGAAGTTGATGTCCTAGTCTCAGTTTCATAGAACATTAGGCGGAGTTATGTAACCGTCGAACAATGTAATGTTTTTGTCGATTTTAATGTATATATGATACGTTTAGGGATTTAAAAAGAGCTGAATTCCACGAATAAATCCAAAAATTTAAAAAAACTTAAAATAAAAACACCTGTTGGCATGGGCCCGGTGAAAGGTCCTAAATGGCTAGAGGGGGGGTGAATAGCCTAATAAAAATTTAACCTAAAGTTCACTTGAGTTCAGCAAATTTATTTAAGTCTAGTTTTTTTTTTAAGTCTAGTTTTTAACAAATTTATTTAAAAATTTAAATGCTGCACGTATTTTCTATAAATTGAGTCAAACTTATGGCACGCATTCCACGGTGACATTCTTTTAGGGACGGAGGGAGTAAGCTTATTGATATCTTTTAGGAGCTACTGGTCTCACAGTGTATAGCTAGCTAGTGATTATGTTTTAATCCTTGTGTACTAACGTTGTCGTGCATGAGGTGGGGTGAACTGTTAAGGGAATGTATGACAGTGACATGTGCTGTCTTTTTTGACCTGGTCACTGTGCTTTCCGGTATAGCTAGGCGCATCATGGCTGCTTGGTGGCTGGGTGTTGTACAATGGTGGTCGTCTTTAGCATGTCAACTGGGGTTCTGGTCAGGTGGAAGTCGATAAATCAAATCGTTAGTGGCGCACTCGTAGGCCCACAGCCCTTTCCTAGTCGTTTCGTTGGATTATGTGGAAGAATATAGTAGTCGTGGAATGGAAATGAAAAAAAAAAAGTGTCTACTAAGGTTTTGGTCATGTGGAGTCAACTCAATAAATCAAATCGTCAGTGGCGCACTCATAGACCCAGAGTCCTCTCCTAGTTGTTTCGGTGGATTAAGTGGAAGAATATAGTAGTCGTTGAATGAAAATGATAAAAAAAATATCAACTGGTCGTCAGTTGCGCACTAGACCCAGAGTCCTCTCCTAGTCGTTTCAGTGGATAAAGTTCGTCAGTTTCGCACTAGACCTAGAGTCCTCTCCTAGTCGTTTCAGTGGATTAAGTGGAAGAATATAGTAGTCGTGGAATGGAAATGATAAAACAAAAGTGTCAACTGGGGTTTTGCCCAGATGGAGTCAATAAATCAAATCCTTAGTGGCGCACCTGTAGACCCAGAGTCCTCTCCTAGTTGTTTCAGTGGATTAAGTGGAAGAATATAGTAGTCGTGGAATGGAAATGATAAAAAAAAAGTGTCAACTGGGGTTTCGCCCAGATGGAGTCAATAAATCAAATCGTTAGTTCACTTGAGCACCCTCAAGCTAATCTCCGTTGTGCCGACCTTCTCACGTGTGGGGCAAGGTGGAGCTCACTCCTAGCCAAGTGCCTTTAGGCTACTTACACCCAAAGCAAATGAGAGGTACCCAAGACACGAGCAATGTATTACTTGCACTTTGTCTTCCCGGCTAGGAGTGCGTAATCCTCTCACAAATCACCGGAGGTGGCCAAGAACAATGACAAACTCTTGCCAACACCTCCACCAATCACCAAGCCGGCTAGGAGTGGTGCTCTCCAAGAGCAAAAGGAAATCCATCGGCTCACAACGATCCTCAAGCGCCACTAGATGCAATGATCAAAGCAAAGTGCACTTGAATCACCTCAACTCACAAGAATGATGCTCTCAAGCAAAGGGAGTGAGGAGGAGGAGGTGTGCTCAGCTCTAGAGGTGTTAGGAATGATTTCAAATGTCCAAGAGACCTCACATAACCGGCCAAAGGGGTATAAATAGGCCACACCACGAAATGTGGCCGTTGGGGTGCAAAACATGCTCAAATCAGCCTGACCGGATGCATTGACCGGACTCACCAATGAGTCCGGTCGGTGGGTCCGGTCACAACCCACAGACCCCAACTGACCCGCTGACCCGCTACCGAAACGTCCGGTCGCGCGTCTGGTCAGCACCGGATGCTTCCGGTCGGTGTGTCCGGTCGCCAGTCGACCACACCCTGAAAAACATGCTCTCTGCCGGACGCACTTACTACCGGGTCCGGTCGGTTTTTGTGCTTCCGGTCGGTGAGTCCGGTCAACATCTGAGCTACGAAAATCCGTCGTTGTGTTGTCGTTCCTTCGCCTTTTCTCCAAACCGACTTCCGTCACTTGATTCTTGTTGCCAACACGTCGAAGAACACCCCAACACCATGAGTTAGCATTTTGAAAACATTTTCCATCAAGTACGGAGTTATCTCTCTAGGTTAGAATGCATGCAAATGATTTTGAACCTAGAGGCACATGAGGATCGATATGTACGATAGTTTTCCCCTCTTTATAGTACGGCTTATCGATCCTAAATCACTCACACCCTCTATGGTGTCTTGAGTGTAAAATCAAAATGGCCCTATGGATATACCTTTGCCTTGAGCCCATTTTGATCCACGATCCAATCCAAGTCATGCACTTGATCATCATTTGGATCACCTCGACCCATAACCTTGGCTTGACCAATCTCCAACTAAATTATACACTTAGCATAGAGAGATTACTCCTAGGATGTCACTAATTAGCCAAAACCAATCTAGAGATCTTCACCTGGCAGTGAATGACAAATAAACCAGTATTGTAACTACACCAAACACTATAGATTTGAATTACAAACCGTCATCGATGACAGAAACAACACTGTCGGCTGCATTAACCAACCGATAGTGTTCACTCTAATAACGCTGTCGGGTTGAAATCAACGGACAGTGTTCACGTAAAGTTCACTGGCGGGTCCACAGTAAACCGACATTGTTAGCTTTGCGATACACTATCGCCACAATTTAACCCGATAGTGTTATTTCCCTCGGTTTTTCGGTTCCTTAAAGCCCGTCGATGCTCTCAACATCAACTCGTCGCCCGACTTCCGAACCGGCATTGCTTGGATCAAAAATGCTTTGTCAGTCGATGGATCACCCGGCGGTGTTCGGGGACGGTGTCTTTGCCGGTTTGATATCGAACCGGCGGTCTCTCTTCAAATCACCGCCGGTGTTTGAAACCCACATCACTAATGCATGGTTCTGCCGGTTCATTTTTTCGGCGGTGAAGGAGGGTTTGAGCCCGGCAGTAATGTACAATTCTGTAGTAGTGGATGAACGCATGTTTTAGCGGCCGATGATTTGAGGGTAATGTTGTTGACGTTCTATACTAGGTAAATAAGACCTTAGATCGATCGGCGTTCAATAATAATACACCAGAGTTTGTTTTATATAGAGCAATTTTGTGAGCGGTGATATCCAAAGCTACAGTAGAGATATACTAGCAGGATCCCCGCGTGTTGCTTCGGGTATAAAGGAGGAATTTATATATGTTATAATATTAATTAATAAGAATTTTGTGATGTATATGTATGGTGTTGCTAATGTAGGAACATAAGATAATATATGTATATATTTATTAACACAATCATGAAGATTTTAACCATAGTGGATGATATAGCTCGCTTAACTTTTGTGCTAGTGAACTTTAATTGTAAATGGTAGTGCACTGCCGAGTGTACATCTTGCATGTCAAGAGAAATTTAGCAAATGAAAGTGCCCTATCAAGATATAACCACACACGAGAGTCCTCTCCTCTATCGTCTCCTCTATTTATTACATGCCAGCATATCCTCTCATATTTCCTTACTTCAAAAATGCAATCTATTACACGTTCACAGGCCCTACTTTTATCTCCATTAGATTTGGAGTATCTCACGATATGATTGGAGTTCTACTTTGATGCAACTGCACAGATACAATCTACTACATAGCCTCTCGCAAGCCATACTGACAGGACACTATACTGCATTGCGCTTCCGCTTTTAATTTCAGCTTATTTGTGGTGGAGGAAGATGCCCAATAAGAAGTTTCCATAGTCTGTTGGAGTTTTGGTTTTCTTGAATAATTTGTCTTGATGAGTAATCTTGTCGATCAGAGATTCCAAAAAATAAAAAACATGAAATCTCGTCGATGAGAGCAACCTTACCAACCCTACGTGTGTTTTGCGAGGTAAGATCCATGTGACAAATAGACAGCTGTTTATTTACAGACAGATGTTGTTTATAAGTCCACCTACCGCGCGCACATGTATGCATATATGCGCGTTGTTGCGCCGACCGTCGCGTACACAGAACCACGCGTAACAGGCCCTAGCTAATAAGATAATACGACGCATAAAATCTACCTAGACATACTCATCGCGCCGATTAATTTCTAAATCGATTTAGGGTTCGTTCAGCACAGCTTCAGCAACAGCTTCATAAGCTGTCCTGAACTTTTTTTTGTTGTTGTCAAATGCTCTTTTCAAAACAACTTTATAGGCGAAGCTTTTTTTCCTCCTCACTATTACAGAACGTCACATTAGGGGCGGCTCAAGATGGACAGTAGGGGTGGTTTTCGTAACCGCCCCCTAACTCTCCGTTCCTATAGTGGTTTCATAGTAGGGGCGGTTGGTGATGCAACCACCCTCAATGAGCCGCCCGTACTGCATATTTCAGAAATCACATTTTTAAAATTTTAAAAAAATTACCAAAACATTTTTATTTTCCCACGAAGGGATGAGTTAAGGTGAAGCTCAAAATTAGCTTTTCACACATCTATCTTAACTATTTGTGAGGTCGTTGATGAAGCTGTTTTATCAAACAGTTTTCCAAAACAAGCTACTAATATAATGAAGCTATTTTGTTTTTCCAAAGAAACAGCTTCCTGTCGAAGCTGAGCTGGTGGCAAACAGGCTATTATTGTTTGGTCACTCACGCTGCTGTGGACGGACGATGCAACCACGAACCAACCGCACACCGTGTGGCTTTCCAGGTCCGTCCACATAGTCAATGCAGTAGTATCTTTGTCTCTGCCAAACCAACCCCTTGAAAACATGAAAGCTAGCATACAACCTCTTTAAGTAGAGCCCTGGCATGCATAGGAATGCACAGCAGCCAGAACAGACTCTTCAATGGCCTTCAAGGTTAAGGAAGTTCTGGCTTTATTCTGCATCCTCTTGCCCTACTTATCCATTGCGACCATCATCTTCATCCCCCAACTAATACAACAGAAAATATATCACACTATCAAGCACAAGGGGAGCAGCGACTCCTTCAAACTTCGCTTGGATACACTCCAATCCTATGATCTGGTCATGGAGCCAGATCCTTCTTCTGTAAAGAGTTTTACCCGGCGCCAGCTCGTCGACATGCCTCCTGACACGGAAGGGTTGCTCCTCATCCCACATGAGGTACATCTCACCAGCAGTTATGCCATTGGAACTGTGTATGGTCACTACATTGTCAGCAACTCGTCCTTTGCCGTCTCCTTCACCATGAGCAGCTTGTCTCAGCAGCCGTCGTCGTGGAACAAGACGACCGAACAGCTGAATGCTACAAGCCTAGACTTTCTCGTCCTACCCATCGAGGGCGAGGACAATGCATATGACATGGAAGTGAAGGCGCGGCCGAAGCTCGGCACAGCCGGCACGCGCACCGGCCTCTCCAACTCCACGGCTGGGGAAGCTCTTTTCCCTGGCGGTGCAAAGTTTCCGTTGACATCGGAACGCTGCAAGACCTTCTGGTGGCCCGTGTTACTATCACCGAGCCTGCTGCTGTCCGTACCTCTTCTTCTTCGGCGACATACACTGTGTGGATTGAGTACACCAATCTATGGCAATGGTTATCAGTCTACGTCGCTGCTGGTGAAGGCAAAGAAAGACCGGATGAAGCCGTCGCCATCAAGAAGAAGGTCAGTTTCAGCGATTCAATCTACGAAACGGCCAGTTTCGGCCTGTTTTCATCTGTTGGGCAACTCATGCGGGTCAACTCCTGGAGCACCCAGGTGGAGAGCAATATTCCTCACCTGATGAACTTACTCATGGATTCTGTCTACCTGGACAACTTGAATCTTAGCGCAGTATATGCGTCACTGTTCATACTGTTAGTTGCCGTCGGGGTTGTGGCTGCCATATCTTTGCTTGGTGTGGCACGCTACTTCAGGACACAGCAGAGGAGGTGGAAGAAGGAGCAGGACAAACTTGCCATGGTCATGCAAAGCCTCCCCGGGGTGCCGACGCAGATCGACTTCGCCGACATCAGCAAGGCCACCGCCAACTTCCACGAGACGATGAGGCTGGGGAAAGGCGGTTTTAGCTCCGTCTACAGGTGCAGGCTTCCCCTTGCTCCTCCCACCGCCGGGGTTGCTTCGGTTCCGGTACGAGCAGCAGCAGCAGCACGACGGAGGTTGCCATCAAGAAGTTCACGCGCGGCGTCCAGGAACAGCGCTATGAGGACTTCCTTGCCGAGGTCAGCATCATCAACCGTTTGCGCCACAAGAACGTCGTGCCACTCGTCGGTGAGTGCCTACCGCTTACACCATCAGCAATTTAATATTTTTTTTTTTACTAATATGCTACTTACCCTTAAGTCATTTTGAATTTTTAGTACATTCATTTTGCTATATAGACATAATAACATATGATTAGATACATAGTAAAATGGATGAATAAAAATGGATGAATCAAACATGTCGAAGCAACTAGTAGTAAGTTGGCTAGTTATTATGCCCACGAGGTCAGCATCCAAAATGCACCTTTTGTAGCCTCATATATACATGCATTATGTGAATATATATAGGAATTTATTATTAAGTTCTTTTTGTGAATGGAGCTTGCTGCAAAAAAATAAAATTAAACAGATCGTAATCTATATGGGCACCTCCGTTATTAATGGCTACAAAAGGTCTGATCCCAGCAGTAGAAAATTGTAAGCCCTGGGAAAGGCAAGATCTGATCCCAGCAGTAGAAAATTGTAGAACAATTGGGACACCATATGGCAGCACGCGTGACTGGTTCAGATGAACAAGTGGACGCCACACGCTAGCTCCACCATCCCTTTCAATTATTCTGCCCTGTGCTATATACATAAAATGCCGTGCCATGTGCTATACTTCCTCCATTTTTATTCACCTGTCGTATTTGCTTTATTTACCTATATGTCAAATCAGTTCAACTCTTTCACCAAGCCTGTTCAAAATATAAACGACAATTATATATACTACCAAAAAATGTAGTATGCATTATCGATCAAAATATATTATTCCATAGTGAATTCATCTAAAGAATTTTGGTATTGTTGATGTCGTTATATTTTCTGTAAGTTTGATCAAAGTTAAACAGGTTTGGCTTAAGGTATAAAGCAAACACGCGACATCATGTAAACAAATAATGGGAGGGAGCGCTACTTCGGTTTGGTGGGCAAAGGAGAATCTAAACCATAATATATATAGACAGGTCTCGATTGGCAGCACCCGTGACTGGTTCAGATGAACAAGTGGACGCGCCACACGCTAAGCTCCTCCCTTTGAATTATTCTGCAAATTTTTGGAGTATTTTTTCTAAGAAAAGTTCATACTCCAGCCTTGGGATATGTAAAAGTGTGGCCAGAGTAGGTAGGTTATGCTGGCCCTGCAAATTAACTAGTCCTGATCACGCGCTTTGAACCGTCGTGCTCTATGGAAAGCATCCTCTTTCTATTTTAAAAATTATTAATTGCAATCAGTGGTCACCTAAACATCCCTTATAGCTAGCAATACACAAATAGGCGTGATTTCGAAAACAAATGGCGAGTACGATGTGTACGATGTGTACATGGGCTTCACAGTTTGTAAGCAATAAAATTCTTATGCTTATGCAAGAGAAAATCGAAAATCAAATATTTTATCAACCAAATATTACAGATTACTATATTAATTGAATGCTAAATAAACCAAATATATATGTAGTCACATTTTCCTATTGTCAATTGGCTATTTATACAAAATAGTAAGTTTGATTTCTCAATCTCATGCATTTAGTGCGTATAATATTTTAGGCTGGTCATACAACAAAGGAGAGCCCCTGCTTATCTACGAGTACATGAGCAACGGGAGCCTGGATCACCATCTCTTCCGGGGAGGTGGCAACGAAGAAGAGCACGATGAACAACAAGACACGTCCATTCGGCAATGGGGCACCCGTTACAGCATCGCAAGAGACATAGCCACCGGCCTGCACTACGTTCATCACGAGCATGAGCCAATGGTGCTGCACCGTGACATCAAGGCGAGCAACATTATGCTCGACTCCAACTTCCGCGCCCGTCTCGGCGACTTCGGTATCGCCTGCACGGTTGCTGCTGACAGAAGCTCCGTCACTGGCGTCGCCGGCACCTGGGGCTATATAGCGCCGGACTACGCCATGAGTCACAGGGCCACACGCCAGGCTGACATCTTTGCATTTGGGGTGCTCATCCTTGAGCTGGTTACGGGAAGGAAGAACAGGGAGGTTCCACCTGAGGATGGCCACATCTCTGATTGGGTCTGGCGTCTTCACGGCGAGGGGAAGCTGCTCGAGGCCATGGATCACCATCAGCAGGACGTCGACCTAGAAGAGGCTGAACGTCTTCTTCTCCTTGGCTTGGCTTGCACTAACCCCAACCCATCCGATCGTCCGAGCATGGCGGAGGCAGTGCAGGTCATCTCCAAGTTGGCGTCGCCGCCCAACGTGCCTCCTGAGAGGCCAGCGTTCGTGTGGCCGCCCAAAGAGTGGCGTTCACTCGACGACTCTGATTATTGCACAACAGAGACTACTAATCTGGACGGAATCTCTGGCAGCAGGGTCGAGCTCGAGACGGTCCTGATAGACCAGCCGCCCCAGGAGATCAATAGCACAACGTTCTTTAGTGTGTAATCCACATTGTACCACATGCAGGATACGTCTCTTCTTCGTTGGCCTCGCTGAATGCACGTAGTATTTGGACCTGCCTCACATGTATTAATTTGTGTTCCTTTGGTCGATCTTTTTTGTTGGAATAATGTAAACCCATGGACGACCATAGGTCCACCAACATAGCTAGACTCCCCATTGTGCCTTTATGTACTCACTCATTATTGTCATTTCATTTTTTTTTTTGAGACCACACCCACCTAGATCGGCGCATTTTTCAATTATTGTCATTTCATTGATTAATAAGGTATGAATGAGACGGGTTCGCTCCTATGACCTCTCCTCCTTGCTCCGGAAAACACTACCGCTGCTGCTGAGTAACCTCCCAGCCATTGAGTCCTCTCGCTGGCCCTATTGCTTGCTACTACCTGATCTCACCATATGCGTGTGCCTCACTTTCTGTGCCACTGCCGCCAGCCCGCCACTGAAATTGCACCAGGTGACGAGGATAAGATTTTTTTAATTTTAATCTTTTTTTAATTAATATTTTAATAATAATCCACGATACACAAATATTTGCACACCATAGCCCCTTTGGTCGAAGTCAGTGTGTGGCGTGATAGTACCACTTTGTCGCGCCACATGCACCGGTGCGACAGGGAGCGTGACCGTGGCTGGCGTGGTGCACAACGGGACATTGTTGCACCATTGACTCTGGCGTGACAACCTGTAGGTGCCATAGAACCTGTCGCAACAGGGCGATTTAGGGTTTGGCCGGCCTAACCCTTTTTCTCTCTTCTTCCCTTCTTTCTCATCCGTCTTAATTTCTCTTCTCGTCACCCTCCTCCACCAAGGCGCCGCTGCCACCACCCCACCATCCTCGGCGCCACCCTGCCATCCTCATTGAGTCAAGCGTGGCCCCAGGCTGCCCCGCCTAGAGGTGAGACTCGGATCGGGTTGGGCTGGCACGACACAACCCTCTCATGCTCCGTGTCGTGCTCTTTAGGCACGCGGGAGACCGCGTCATGCCATGACATGGTAGATATTTTCTTTGTCGAAAGCACGGCCCATGGCATGCCGGCATGCCTTCAGTCGTGTTAGCCCAAGCACGCCCTCAAAATATTTCTGCTAGTTTCCTTTTTTTTTTTCATGATATTAAATATATATGTCTTGATATTAAATATATATGTCTTGTAGTAAAAGTTGTAATGATTTTTATAATCTATTCAAGCATTAGATCAGAGATAGTATGGTAAACACTAGAAATTTGCATCTTAGAGTTGTAGAAGTATCTACGTGCCATTTTTGTAGGCGTGTCGGCCCAAGCACGACACAAAATGTTGGTCGGGCCATGTAGCCCGCTGCGTCATTAGATTCTTACAGAACTTTTCCAATGCGAATGTGTCCACAAATATCTCACGAAACTGAATGGTGTAGTTGGTTACCTGGTTTCATAATGTGAAAGAGAAACATACAAATGCGAATGAGAATCACCACAAAATGATCTCTCATCTATCTCTCATCTATTTGACCACTACTGAAGTATAGACACTTTTTGGTAGCCATTTTACCGCTTCTGCTAGGCAATGGAAGCATCTCTTGCCAAATGATAACATCTCTTGTTGCCAAATGACTCTTAAACAAGGCAATGGAACCAACATGCCAAGTGATGTGGATTACAATAATATTTTGGTTCCGTCAATACGTCAATGTTTCTTGTCACTACAACAACGGTACATAAGTTGCATGTGTGTTTATTTGATTATGTGCTTGCACTTTCTCCTCAACATTTTGGAATGACACACCCAATTCATCGTAAATGATATGAGTACATATATTATAGTCACAGTATCGATCAGATAGCTTGTATATGTCAGAGCGGCGAACTGCTATGTGCAAGTCATTCAAAACAGTTCAAGTATCATATGTTTATCGCTTTACCTTCGTGCATTATTAGTGATAACTGATGGGTGATAACTGCTGAACTGATGCCACCACAATTGGTTGTGAGCATCATACATGCATGTGCTTTGCTGTGAGCCTCATCAGTTTTAATTTGCTGACTCCAGAATGAAAAGATGTACTATATCGTCGTTGTGTATGCATGGCTGCAAATGGCCTTGCAGCGAATTGTTTTTAGATAATGGATTAAAAATCTGGCTTCATCTATCGGCAGGATAGAATCGGTCCAATTATTACAAAGTAGTATCATGGGATAAAAAGATGGCGGCTGCAACATGTTTGCAACAAATTGCTACATTGTTATTACACTAGTATTGATTTGATTTTGCTAGCTTATCGATATACAATCTTTTCCGTGGCGGGCACTTTTTTTTGCGCCACGGAAAATACTCCGCCACATCCCGTTTTTTCTTTTTTCGCGTGGCGGGCGTGTTTTGCCCCGCGGAAATTAATTTTGCGTGAAGGCACCTTAACACGCGCCGTCCGAGAAAATAAATTATTTTCGTGGCGGGCGTGTTAAGATGTCGCCCAGCGCAAAATCAATTTCCGTGGCGGGCATAATATAAGGCCCGTCACCGAAAAATACTTGAGGCCCAATAACCGGATTCATATATATCGCATCTTAGGGTTTCCTCACCTCATCCATTCCATGGGCACGCCGCTCCCTCTCCCGTTCCCTCTCGGTAGCGCTCCCACTCCTCCCACTCCCTCTCCCCAGCGGCGGGCGCCCTCCCCTCTTCCCTCACTCCTCGATGACGCAGACGGTGGCCCAACTCCGTCTTCGACTCGGCGGCGGCCCGGCCCAACCTCGTGGCGGCGGCGCCTAGGGGCGCCGGGCGGCAAATCCGTCGGCGGCACTCCGTCCCTCCGGTCCCGCCTAGGTCTGGGCGGCGAATCGCCCTCCGGCGGTGGATCCATGAGGTGCGGGGGTGTCGGATCGGCCCTCCGGCGGCATCCATAAAGGTGCGCGGCGGCAGCGGCGGATCCGCCCGAAGGCCCGCACGGCGACGCGGGATTCGGCGGCCGGGCGGCTCCAGCGGCAGCGGCCTCCACGGCGGCGGCCTCCACGGCGCGGATCGCGGCTTCCGTCGCCGATCCACGGCGGAGGGCGATACCGGGGGCGGCGCCAGCGGCTCGATTGGGGGTCTCCGCGGCCGGCGGCGTGAGCACCGCGCAACCCTAGATGGGCTCGGCGGGCCTGTCTAGGGTTTTTTATTTTTTTTATTTTTTTTGGCGTGGGCGGCATCCCGCCCACGCAAAAATCGCTTAAGCGTGGCGGGCACCGTAGTCCGCCCGCGGTTAATCACGCCGATTAACCGTGACCTTTGGTTGGTGACGGGCGTATATGCCCGCCACACAAAACCAAAAACGACCGCCACGGAAAACGTTTTTAGGTACTAGTGTTAGTTCTTCTTTAGGTGACTAGGTTTCAATACTTTGGAATCCTCCTATTTCCTTAGGTTATTTTGTTTTCCTAGGGTTAAATGACTCCTCTAGGGAAAGCTTTTTGTTTTCCCTAGGGTTTTGGTTTGAACCCTGGGAACCTAACGATTTCCCTAGGGTTCTCCACTTTTGTCGGACAACAATTGCCACCGTGTAATATTTCCTTAGGAACTTTAACAATGCCCTAGGGAACCCAATATTTTTCAGCTCCGACCATCTTGCCACCGTGTAATATTTCAGCTCCCGCCATCGGACCATCTTTGGCGCGCTAGACACAGAGAAGGAAGAAAAAAAAAAGCGTCCCCACCGGCCCTCCTACTGCCGCCCTCCCCATTCTATTAAAAAAAAAAAAAAAAGGAAGAAAAAATCCCCACCGGCCTCCTCCTCCTGCCGCTCGCGAAACACAGAAACGCGCCGCCGCCGCTCGCCGCTCGCGAAGCACTCCTCCACAGCCGTCCTCCTGCTCGACGCGAGCGGCGAGCCAGGCCTGCGCTCCACCGCCCTACTTCTGCCAGTGGCCCGCACGCCATGAACCCCTCCTCCTGCTGCTCGATGCGCTGCCATGAAGTCCTCCACCGCCGGCCGTGAAGCCCTCCTCCTGTACTCGACGCGAGCCTCCTGCGCGACATCGGACGCCCGCCCGTCCGCCGTCAAGCCTCGCGACAGAGGCCACCTGCCCGCAGTGAGTCTACTGCCGCCCAACTAGCCTCCCAGATCCGGTTGCCTTCCTGCTCCTAGAAGACAAATTGCAGTCCTGCTACACTCAATCCACCATGAAGAAGGGCCAAATTCCAACCTCTAAACAGATTTGAAGTGGTTAGTTCCTAGTTTCTTTCAATAGCAATTTGTTGTGGCACCCTACATATTTATGCACAGCTAGCCGTATAGTTTTAGTTAGATTATGGTTTTCATATCTGAGCAAGCACGTTTTATTCTGAATCTTGGCAATTGGTACCATATAAAGCTGATTGATATTATGCGTCAGCTAAAATTTTAGGTGTGATTTGCCACCAGGTGAATAGGGCAACAAAGATCTCTGATGTTGTGCAAGTAAGGTTGGATAGCTGTTCCCGGATTTCTGCAACAAGAAGGTTTTGACGATCTTTGTGGTGCTTCTGAGCAAAGCATTACAGGTTAGAATTAAGTTTTGCCTTTTCTTAGTTTCACATTCACCCTATTGCTATATATATCAGTTTAATTATTATATGCACTGTGAATCCGTGAGTGTGATATGCTTCTGTTTTGAATGTGCAATATATCAACATTTTTTTTTTTTGTTAGTAGGACTTACTATTATGTTTGCGCTCTTCATAATAAACAGTTTCAAAAATGTTTGCTGAGCTCACTCTCAAACACATATGCTCTCATAATATGAACTATGACATGGTATTGTCTAATTTTCAGTTTATTGTCGCAACATAAGCCATGTCAGTAGAAGACCGCAGTTGGATGTACTAAGGTTGGAAGGAAAATGGTTGTCATTCCCAGGAATCTATGATCAATGTCTTTGCGATCAACTAGAACCATACTGACATTCATTTCAAATTTCGTGTCTAGACTGGGGCAGGAAAGACGTACAACATGGAGGTAAATTAAATGTCCTTCAGCTTTAATTTATGGGATAATTACTGATCATGTCACTTCAGCCTTGACCTCACGTATTTTTTGTATTTTGGAATGTAACATAGGGGACAAGCATCTTGCATTGCAATGCAGAGTTGATTTACCAGATATCAATGGTAACATACCAGCCTCATGCTGATTTAGAATCCACATTGCTACCTTTCCCCCCTTAAGTTGTTAACTAAGTTGATTTGCCATGTCTCAGGTGGAGATTTTGTTTTGAAAAAAGTGAGGTGAGTATTTGGTAGAGAATGTCTCGTGCTTCCTCTTTATAAATGTTTTGTGAAGTGCTGCTATGGAGAGGATAAACTTTCATCTGTTCTTATCTCAGGGACCTTGTTGACTTGTCCAAAGACAATTTGCAGATCAAGGAAAGTTATCTACCAGGCTGCTTTGTAGTGTAGTAGCGTTGGTCATTGCCTACAGGACTGCTACTAGTTATCTACCAGGTTGCAATATGCACCATAGTGTAGTAGTGTTTGGTCATTTTGATGCCACAAAGTGGTGTTTATGTTAGATTGTAATGAGATATTGCAACTTAAGTCTATATGTATTAATGGATGTTTATTGATGGAAAGAGATGAGACAATGCGTGTGTCCTGTGATATTTTAGTATTTAATTCAAAATTTAAATTTGGATTCAAATATATATTGTTCATCCTCTACATATAATGTTCCCTATGAAACACAACCCTAGGGAAATCACCTTTACACGTGTGTGTGCTTCAAGGACATGTCAAGCGTATTTCCCTAGGGGTGAAATCACCCTAGGGAACATATTTCCCTAGGGTTTTTCTAAGATCTGTCTCCAACGGACAAACCGCTACCTATATGTGTTGTGAGTTGTCTACAGAAAATGTTTGGGACCTAAAATTACACCTACTCCAACAACGAATCAAAGTGAAAGCCCATCCGTGCTGCTCTCTCTCCTTTATCCCTTCCCTTCAAGCGGCGGGCAAAGATGAGCCTCGGCGGCGCATGAGAGGACCTCAGCCTTTCGGGCGAGCCTCCGTAACGCTGGCGGGCGATTCCGTGAGAAGGCGGCAGCACGAAGCGGGGCGGCGGACGGGCGGCGAGCACAGCCCGCCGCCGGCGCTGAAGGCTCACACGGTGGCCCGGCGGCGCGGGCGCACGGGTGGCTCCAGCGACGGGCGCATCGGTGGCTCCGGCCACCGGCAGACCGCGAAGCCCCGCGTAACGCTGAACGCGCAGCGGCGGGCGGCGCGCAACGCCGCTGGCAGCCCGCGAGCGCGGGTAACACGAAGGGTCGAAAGCGGGCGCGGCACGGGGGCCAGTGCTCCCCAGCCACTGGCAGCTCCGGCGAGCTCCTACAAAGAATGGGCGCGAGCGGCGTCGAAAGCGGCAAAAGACGACCGGGGTCCGCCCAGCAGGGCGGCACGGGTCGGCTCCGGTCATCTCCTTTGTCGCGGTTTGTGGGGCCCGCGCTGGAGGACGATGCAAACAGTGGAAGGAGCGCCTATATATGGGTTTTCTCTCTCCTCGTGGGTAAAATAGGTGACCGGTTTGGCTATCTTTGTTGGAGGTGTTTTTCTACTCCTCAAGATGCATTTTGGGATTGGGTGGCTATATGAGTAGTCATTTGGAGACAGTCTAAGGAACCCTAGGGCACTCTTCGATTTCCCGTGAAATTAGTCCCTAGGGGACAACCCCGACGAATCCCCCTAGGGAAACCGATTTCCCTAGGGTATCCATGCCTTTCCCTAGGGTATTCGGCCCTAGGGAAACAGGACGATTCTAATAGTGGTTGGCATATCCGTTATTTAAAACATAATAACTAAGTGACACCAATTTAGGTGGATATGATGTATTGTGACAAAAGGCTCCTTTTAAAAAAGAATGCTTTCTCTCCTTTTTTAGTGTAGAAAATAGATAGGTATTTTTTTTTAAAAAAAAAGAAAAACTTGCGTCTGTGGTCGGTGCAGCGAATGGCATGAGCGCTACAGCAAGCTACATGGGGAGGTGTCTAGGACTCGTGCCGGGTAGATCTGTTCACAGGCCACCCGGCAGCACCTGTCCAAAAAAAACTTGATCAGACCTTACCCGCCAGTACGTTGGGTCCAGTTCAGGCCATGATTATATATTTTCTACTCGTAGCCCGATCTCATCCAAAATAAAAACAAATCCTAACTCGAAATGCAAAAATTTGAAACATACCTCGACTTGATCTGCTAGTGCGTCAGGTTAGACTCAGGCAAAACGAAATTTGATCCAATCATTTTCTCAACCTGACCCAACTCAACCTATCCAGACGTTTGATCAGGTCGTCTGTGTTGTGCTGTTAGATTGCTGGTAGCGAGTGTCTCAAGAATCCCATATGGTGCCATGGAATGGAGTGAGGAGCACTGGACGAGCAAGGGTTCTTCGGTCCCTCGCTTCCTCACCTAATGCTCAATTTAATCGTCGCTCGCTTCCTCACCTAATGCTCAGTTTAATCACAATGTCACTCTTAGAGTGTGTTCTCACTTATTTGGATATGTTACAAGTTTGGATGAGATGGATAGATTGGTAAAGATTTATAATTATCAATTATCACCTAAAGTTTGGATATGTTTCGATTATCAATCACAGTGTTACTCAAGATTTTACCAAAAGATTTGCAACATTCAGTTCATGAACAATTATTAGCCACATTAGCAACCAATCTAGAACTAAGGGGATGATTACCAGGCTCGGGCTCGTGACATCGCAATGCACAACCTCTTGGTCAGTCTTGTTGTTTGCCCCACTGATGGCTATCCAGCGCATCCGTCGCAGCAAAAAGCCCAGCACAAGCCGCGCGCAACCACCTAGTGTTGACTAGACCTTGCAGGCACAGCCAGCCTTTGCAGCTCTTGGTGTGTCAGTTGTCGAAAATCCGCAGCCGGAGGCTCCTCATGCTGCGGCTAATTTTCATATGCCAAGCAGTGAGGTTGGCAGTTCATATGTGTGTTGATTGAAAAGTGTATTTTTCTATTGAAGTCATGGCTGGGTCAGGCGACCCCGATGAGACCATGTAGATTCATCACTTCCTGTCGCTTGTCTGAACTTGGTTTCTTGGTTTCCTCTAATATTTCAGAGTTTCTACCTCAACTCCTTACCAAAGAAACATAGTTATGATATCTCCTACAACATTTTTCAATGGCATTCTAGACATGGGTGTAGGAGTATATATATATTGCAAACATGCAACGTTCGTGCAAGTCATTCATAATGCATGTCATTTATTTATCATAAGTGCACTCTGATCCGATCCAAAATTACCAATGTGCAATCCAGCAGTGTTTCCATTGCCTGATGTGTTCCCAAGGAAATAAATTGAAGAGGCTGAACCCCAATGGCACTCTGTGTCTGTGTGATTTAGTTTTAAGTCTCGTCACGTTTTTCTTGATCATCGTCACGCATGTGGTGTGTATGGCTGCAACGACTGAAGACAAACTCTCTTGTTAGAAGGCTATCAAGTATGAACTAAACAAGAACAGGCATTTGGACTTGCTGACCAGCCTAGGTAACACATCGCTCACTATTGAGGCATGAGGAAGCCACGTACGTCGACCAGATTCATTTGCTCACAAGCGCAGTTTCCATTGCGTCGTAGAGGGACCAATTCTGTCGTGGCCTCTTATTAATTGATTCAACATCGCAGTTTCCACTTGCTCACAAGTGCTTTTAGGGATTGTTTAGGATGGGTTATTAGTTGGATTAAAATTAGCTCAAATTCCCTAAGGTTAGCTGTTGGTTAACAACTAGTTGAAGGTTTGGCTGAAAAAATAGCCTAGCTTATTACCTCGTGTTTGGATGCACTAGACTAATTTTAGCTGTTTTCTAACTAGCTAGTAATTAGCTATTTTATCCAAACAAGCTCTTAGTCTCATACTGGAGAGCTTAGCAACAGGAGCTAATGCACCCAAATTACCCAGCCAATGTTAGGCATTCCACCATGATGGCACAGGCACAGCAGGAAGCTCGTGTGCTGGTAGCCTTGTGTGTGGTGAAAAAATTGGAAATTTGCCATCATCAAAGGAGGGGAAGGAGGTGGGGCCACAATCTATGCCTCGATCTGCTCCACCATTTGTTCATTGAAGAGGACCTCGTCCACCGGCACACTAGCTTACTCGTGATCACGAGGAACTTCTGCTGAGTGAAAAAAAACCCCCTAGCCACCAAATCTGTTGTTGAATTAGCTTTTCACTTCTTCACTTGATGCTCAATTTAATCATAGTGTCACTCTTAGAGTGTGTTGTCATTTATTTGGATTTGTTGCAGGTTTGTACAGGATGTGATGGATAGATTAGCTAAAGCAGAATATCTGCAGGTTTTGATTATCAATCACAATGTCACTCTTTGACAAACAACTTGGAGATATTGAGCATCAAGTGAGGAAGTGAAAAGCTAATTCGATTGAGATTTGCGCAAAAGAGGCGGAGAGACATTGTCGCCCAATTGGTTACATAGCCTGCAGTATTTATATCAACACGGTACTCACCGACGTCTCAGCTATCAGTTATCACTTATCAATTGTCGGATTGGCATGAACCAGGGTCTCTCAGAGATCATTATGACGAACCTCACCAATGCTGTCTCCATTTCTTTACAGGAACTCGCAGGGTAGATTCCCAAGACTTGTGCGCCGTCTAGAAATAGATCCTGGCTAAGAGACAGATCTGGTATCTCAGAACTCTCAAAGAGATCCTTATACCTAAATCCAGTCTCCAGCATCGTGATCATCATGTATTTTGGAAGCAGATTCTTGGAGGGATAATCCAGTAGATGATAATGCCCAGTCCAGTTTATGAAATCCACCAGATGCTGGACTGGGCTCCTATCGCTGCGCCTAATTTTCATAGGAGTGAGGTTGGCAGTTCACATGTGTATTCATGAAGAAACGCCAAGGTAAGGCGAATATTATACTAAGTTGACTGACTTGTCGCTTGTCTCAACATGGTCCGTTGGTTTCCTCTAATATTCCAGAGTTTCTACCTCAACTCCTTACCAACGAAACTTCCTAGAGGTAGGAGTATATATATATAATAGACATTAGTATTGATTTAACTTGTAAATGGTAACCATGCAAAGCGTTGGTGCAAGCCATCCATAAGAACACAATTGCTCATGCGTGTCATTTATTTATCATGAGTGCACTCTGATTCGATCTGAAAATGACCAATGTGCAATCCGGCAGTATTTCCATTGCCTGATGCTGCATGAGATGTGTGTGCCGAAGGAAATAAATTGAAGAGGCTGAACCCCAATGGCACTGGCACCTCCGACATGTGTGGAATGCTGGCTGGACTGCAGGCCCATACGATTGGATCTGCTGTCCAGGCCCATACGATTCGATCTGCTCTCCAGGTCCACGTCGGGGGCCAGCAGGCTTCGCTGTGGGCCGACGTGGAATAAGAAAAGACGTGAAAAATGGTGTTCACGACGCGACGGTTCGACTTTTCTTTAAATCAAAATTTTGATAAATAAGCTATAAGGTTTTAAACCACGAAAAATATCCCCACACATGGAAATTTATGAGAAGTTTTATAGAGATAGATTGAAACAAGAGAAACATAATATAACTTAAGAGATCCTAAAAATATATCTGAGAATTTTCTATAGATTACATTTAGCTCTAGAAAAAGTCTCCTGGACTCCCCTGTCGGAGGTGTCAGGCGCTTGACTTTTGTTTGCCTCAGCGCGACTCATACTCGGAGGGCGCGGGGCGGATTTTTGCGAGCCCCTATCGGAGCCCCCCTGGTTTGGACTTATTGAGTACGTTTGTACTTACCCATCTGTTTTTACAGATATCAGCACATGAGAAGGTAAGATCGTTGGCGAGTTAATGGACCGACGTACGTAGGAGTCGCCAGGTGTTGCTTAGGAGAAAAAGTTGAAGCCCGAATTCATCCATGCTCATGTTTGCCTGCGGAGTATGGGGCGTATCATGATTAATCCACCGCTTGTCGGTTGACTAACTCTCGATATTGCAACCCGGATTGGTGACCCCTCTGTCGCCACTGTAAGACCCTTTTTATCCTATCTCAATAAAGCTCGGATTTCCTTTACATCTGTGTACCATCATCTATGGCTAATAGACGTATTTGTGGCGTGATCCCGGCGCAAATACGTGTGATTAAGGACCCAATAAAGTGGGGGCCTGACACTGCCCGCTGCGGATTTCCGATCTACTCTTCAGCTACTTGATTGAACGCTCACAAGAAACTTCTTCATAAACAATCTGGTTACAAGGTGTGATATTCTTACCTCTCCAAACATGAACATCTTCCGTACATGAAGTTCTCAGATACAACAGCAGCAAACAGGTACTGTAATGACCATTCAGCATACATGTGCGTTTGCTTCCAGCCATATGCATAGATTTTTTTTTTTTTAAAAAAAAAAAAAAATTTTGGGTGCAGACAATGGTAACAGTGAACAACCGCCTCACGTTCCTTCGACCACGCCACCTTCCAACTCGAGAACGACGATCTTACAGCCCTTACGGGTCACTTCCCTACCAGGTTTCGATGCTACAATGTTTACCATGGTTACTTCATTAGTACCAATTTGGTTTTCACTCTTATGCATAGTATCTCTGCAATGTTTAGACAATGTGTCAGTATCTCTGCAGTGTTCAGATGTCAAGGATGATACATGCTTGATGATGCAGTGATGCTCAGCTAACACATATGCGTGCTGGTTGCCGACTGGGTTCAATAAATAAACAAAATTAATTATTATTTAAGTCGTGTTTGGTTACAAAAGTTCTAAGAAAAAGACCCTCCACGAAGTACTTCGGATGACTTTTAGCAAAAATGTTCTAAGAAAAGTTCTCCCCATTTTGGTTTGCAAGGGACTTTTAGAGATTTTTTTTAGTCCAACAAAAAAAAAAGTCCCTGAAACCAAACACCAGCCTACGGCCTCAACTTGAGGACAATAACTTTGCTTATACAATCAGACAACAGTAATTTGCTTGAAAACCATGCTGTCCATGTCGACAACATGAATGCCCACTAACATACACAAAATCAAAGTTCAGGTGGACATCCGATTGCATTAAGGGAAATGAACCGCTAAACTCGATTTTGTCCTCATCCATTGTCTTGCATGCAAATATTTGTTGACGGTGATTTTTGCACTTGGCCTCCTTGACTGTAAAGTTAAGGACAAACATCTAGACATCCTTGAAATCAGGAGCAGTGGATCGGACAATATTGCCAACAAATCAGTCAATCAGTTTATAGTCTACCAATTGAGGTATCATATGGCAAAAATGGAAATGGTTGCTAGGCCAAAAGACCAAGGGGGTCTCAGGATCATTAATACAAAAATTATGAATGAATGTCTAGTTGTAAAATGGATATGGAAAATTATGCAAGAACCTGAGGCTAAATATCTAGATGATGATGGTTTTTTTGGCTCTATTGGGGCAGGGGGCTCCCAATTATGGAAAGGACTTCATAAAGTTAAACACCTATTCCAATGGGGAGTTGTGTTTGTAATTGGGGATGGTAAGAAGTGCAGGTTTTGGGAAGATTGTTGGACTGGGCAAGTTCCTCTGAAAATAACTCATGAAAACATATATAAAATGGCTAGGGAGCCAATGTGTACATTTGAGAGTTGATGGGATGGGGATACTTGGTCCATGGATTTCAAAAGAAGTCTAAGTGTACAAGAATATAATAGCTGGCTTGGGCTGCTAGAAATTCTGAAAGATATTACCTTAACCGATAATAAGGCTGACAGAGTGTTGTGGGTTCTCAATAAGAATAACCAGTTCACCACTAAATCTCTGTACAGATTCCTTACTGACTGGGAGTCAGTAGTGTGGTTGCAGGGATTATTTGGAAATCAAGGGTTCTATTGAAAATTAAATTCTTCCTATGGCAGGTTACCAATAACAGATTGCAGGTAGCCCAAAATTTGGTAAGCAGGGGCTGGAAAGGTGACATTCATTGCTTTATGTGTGGTAATATTGAATCTGTTGACCATGTCTTGTTTGAATGTCATTTAGCCAAAATGGTCTGGAGTTTTGTTAAAAATGCTTTTGGCTTAGAAACTTATCCTTCCTCATTGGAAGACTTTTCCTTCAAATGGCTTAGGGGCAAGGGGCCTCTACCAAAAAATTGATTATCTTCCTTTTCTTAGGCTTTGCTTGGGCCTTATGGATAACAAGGAACAAGATAGTCATTGAGAAAGTTGTGCCAAAATCTGCTATTGATGTCATTTATACTGCCTTATCTCTAATGCAGAAATGGAGTCACAACCTTAAGGAGAAGGACTTAAAGCGCTTCGTCAAGATGAAGAAGATTATCCTGTTGCAGCTACAAACGTTCAAACCTTCGACAACCCTGCTTTCAGATGTTTACGAACTTTAGTGGTTGTTCTAGGCGTTTTATTCTTTACTGTTGCTTTTCTGTTCAAACTGGTATCCCAGTCCTGTAAGAACTCGTGTTGCTTTCTAATAAGCAGAGGTACCCTAGTTTTTTTTTAAAAAATAGTCTACCAATTGAAGCGGGCACTGTCAGTGTCGATCGCTCAAAAAAGAAAAGGATTTGGGACTAGTCATACTCAGACCGTGTAACAAATGCAATACCAAGGGAGATATCTGAACGTGAGTTAAATTCACTACTACACAAAAAGATTAATCGTGGTGTTTTCTTTATTTACCATCACGCGAGTGAAGGTCACTGTTAATCGATAGATTAACGTGACGGTTTTTGACCTACCAAAACCATCAAGGTTAATCAGAAAAAAAAACTCATTCCAAACCTTAATGGGCTGGGATCTGGGCTGCCGCCACCGCCGTCCCGCACCAGATCCAGCCTCCACGCCATGGCACGGATCTGCCACAGGGGAGGGGAGGGAGGGTGCTGGAGGGACACCGCCGGCCACCACGTTGCGGATTTAGACGTGGAGACGCATGCCGCCTCCGCCGCACGCCGTGGCCACCACCTCGCACAAGCGTCGCCTCAGCGCGCCATGTCCGTCTCCTCGCTGTCGCGCTCGCGCAATGCGCCACCGCACCGAGCCTGTTCAGCTGCGCCGCCATATGGCCGCCACGACATGGCCAACCCCTGTTTCCGTTGGTCACCTGCTGAAGTCGCCATATCCGCAGGGATCATGAAAACATACCAGAGAACATGATCTTCCTCGCTGCTCATCGGCCGGTTGGCCAAGCTGTGACTGTGATCCCCCATGCCACGACCACGAGCGCCACCCGGCAGGCCGGCACTAAACGTCTGAACCGTGGTACCAGTCTCCGCATCTGGAGTGCACATACGTAGTCCATGGCTGCCCCCGGCCCGCGCTTCCAGCACCTCCTAGCATCGTACGTTGACGACAAACAGAACAGCCACCCGACGGAGAAGACGAAGCGGATACCGACACCGCCCGGCCCGTCGCTCGCAGCTGAACGAGCAAAATTACTGGGCCGGAATAATATAAGCGCATTTGGACTTGCTAACGAGCATAATTACTGGGCCGGACTAACCTGGCAAATTAAACGAACGGAAACCTCATCTCCATGCTTTTAGTCCCGTACTGGAGAATTTTAACCCGAGCAGATGCACTCAAATGGTGGCCGAACCAATGTTCGGTGTGCTGTAATGACAGCACAGCCAGAGCACGAGGAAGCTCGTGTCTTGCTGGTGGCCTGGTCCCAGTCACAGGGAACGCGGTACAGTGCCGTGTACCAGGCCGCCTGGTGTGCGGTATGCACACGCAGCAATTCCTACAAAGAAAGCAATTCCTACAAAGAATTTCTGATGATTGATGAAAAGGTGCCCCGGCATGCTCACCAGATCCGTCTGTAAGCGCATGACAAATGCGCTAGGCAATTTTTTTTCAACTTTTTTAAATCATATTTTAACTCTTTTTTTAAAAAAAAAAGCTTTTTGCCCTTTTTCACCAAATGCTGCATTTTTCTTTATTATAAATCCAGAAGATTTGGAATATTTTAACGTTTGGAAGGCCGACATTCCAGCATTGCAGAAAAAAAATGCAGGGAGAAGAAAGGCATTGCGTGTTATAACAGTCCACAATGAGTCACTCTATCCCCAACAACATAGTTATTCAGGTAGAAGTCAATCAATCTTGAAAGCAGTTGTTAATTATATTATTTTTCCTGCTCAAAAGGAGATGTATATATATGTGTGCCAAGCAAGGTTATTATTGCACTCTGAATATGAATTAATTAAGTTATATTCTTTGCCTCTATCAGTCTATTGACATGCAAAGACAGACCACATTAAACATGGAACACCAACGAGAAGGATCCCAATATACATCAATGATAGACTTCACCAAACTAACCAGCGAGGAACCACGCACGTTGGCACAAGAAACATGACCTCGTCCACCAGCCCATTGTATTGGCCACCGCCCACTAGCACGTACACTAGCTTACTCGTGATCACGAGTAACTTCTACTGAGTGAAAAATCCTCTAGCCACCAAATCTGTTGTTGAATTAGCTTTTCACCTCCTCACTTGATGCTCAATTTAATCATAGTGACTCTTAGAGTGTCTTGTCAATGATTTGGATTTGTAACAAGTTTGTACAGGATGGGATGGATAGATTAGCTTAAGCAGAATATTTGCAGGTTTCGATTATGAATCACAGTGTCACTCTTTGATAAACAACCTCAAGATTTTTACAAAAGATTTGCAACATTCAGTTCCACGAATAACCATCAGCCACACCAGCAACCAGATAGAATTGAATTAAGGGGATGCGGTTCCATTACACCTGTGGCAGCAAATGCCCAGCACGAGCCGCAGGTCCCTAGTGCTTGACTGAACCCTGTACTGGAGGCACACCTAGCCTTTGCAACTCTTGGTGTACCAGTTGACAGAGATCGGCAGAGGGAGGCTCCTATCGCTGCGCCTAATTTTCACAAGAGTGAGGTTGGCAGTTCACATGTGTATTCATGAAGAAACCAAGGTAGGGCGAATACTATACTAAGCTGACTGACTCGTCGCTTGTCTCAACATGGTTTCTTGGTTTCCTCTAATATTTCAGAGTTTCTACCTCAACTCCTTACCAAAGAAACAAAGTTATTATATCTCCTGTTGTCAAAAAAAGTTATTATATCTCCTACAACATTTTTCAATGGCATTCTAGACATGGGGTAGGAGTATATATAATAGACATTAGTATTGATTTAACTTGTAAATGGTAACCATGCAAAGCGTTGGTGCAAGTCATCCATAACAACACAACTGCTCATTGTGTGTCATTTATTTATCATGACTCATGAGTGCACTCTGATCGGATCCGAAATTACCAATGTGCAATCCAGCAGCGTTTCCATTGCCTGATGATGCATGATGTGTGTGCCGAAGGAAATAAATTGAAGAGGCTGAACCCAGTGGCACTCTGTGTCTAGGTGTGCTTTAGTTTTGAGTCTTGTCATGTTTTTGTCGGTCATGGTCACGCGTGTGGTGTGTATGGCTGCAACGGCTGAACTCAAACTCTCCTGTTAGAAGGCTATCAAGTGTGAACTAAAAGGAACAGGCATTGGTGTTTCCTCTTCAGTTGTGGTACATGGCTGTACAACATTACTACCAGTTGGACTTGCTGACCAGCCCAGGTAACACATCACTCACTATTATTGAGGCATGAAGAAGTCACACCGACCAAATTCATTTTCTGACAAGCGCAGTTGCCACTTCGTCTGGAGGGACCAATTTAGCCGTGGCCTCTTTTTAATTGATTCAACCTAGCGAACCAATGGACACATATCATCTCAATGCTTTTAGGGCTAGATTGTTGGGATGGGTTAGGACTATAGTTATTAGTTGGATTAAAAATTGGCTCAAATTCCCTAACTTTAGCTGTTGGTTAACAACTAATTAAAGGTCTGGCTGAAAAAAAAGCCTAGCTTTACTGTAGCAAAGCAGGAGCCGGAGCCGGCGAAGCCTAAAAAACGAGCTTCACCTGCCTGGGATGTGTCAGTGAGAGAGGAGGGGAGGTGAGAGAAAAACAGCTCCGATGAACAAAGTGCAGCTACATGATCGAAGAAGAGGAGCCGGAGCCGCCGGAGCTGTCAGCCGCAGATTCCTGGCTAGATTGGGCGGAATTGACACTCGCTCGTCGACCGTTGAAGCTCCGAAGGCGTGCACGGGGTTGCAATCTCGCCGGCGGCGACGAGCAGCAGCACGAACAACAGGGGGGAGGAGCCGTGGCGTGGAGGGGGCGGCGGCCGCGGCGGCGCAGGCAGCCGGGCGGGCGGCGGCGCGCATGCTGGTGCGGGGAGGAGGAGGCCAAGAGCTGAAAACGATAGATATGTTTTTATTGCTTGCTTATCCCCTAGAGATTACATGCCTCTTGCTTATATAGCCCGACTAGTGGGACTTGTAATCTAAGCAATCTCTATAAGGTTTCCTTATACGATCGGAATACCTTTTACAAGCGTATCCTAATTTATTCTTTCCTAATAAGGGTCTCCCTTATAGATGAGATATCCCCTTGCACACCAAAAATTACCTAAGATAATCCTAACTTGAATATGAAGCAAACTCGAATCGTACGGGAGAGGGAAGGCGGCGGCAAGGGGCGCCGCCCCTTTGCGCGCGCGCCCCCGCCCTCTCGGGCCGGCGGCCGCCGTGTCAGCCCATCTAGCCACCTCGTGGTGGCCCACTCGGTTCATGACATCTCCCCACCGATTCGACGAGGCGGCACGTCACGCGTCGCCCAACCCACCATGTAGTGGCGAAGGGCGCACCGATCGGGAGGTGACCACCCAGGCCCGGCGAAGACGACGAGGACCGCACTTGTCGTTGTCGCCGCTGCGCATAATCGGTGTCCTTGTCGGCGGCGGCGTCGAGGTGGAGGTCGCCGACATAGATGCCGAACTTGAAGCTCATCGGGATGCACGAAGGGGACGTTCCGCCCCATGCACGACGCATGACGGAGGCGCCGAGGGTCCCGAGACAGCTCGATCATCCGCGGGTTGGCGGAGGAGACGTAGGTGTAGGTCGTCGGCACCGTCACCTTAGCATGAAGCTGCCTACGGTGACGTGACGGATCGACGAGGCGGCGGGGAGGTGAAGTCGAGGAGGCAGCCGTGAGGAGGTCGCCGGGCGTGCTCACGGGCGGCCCCGACCTGGATCTCCTGTGTCCATGCCGCACCGACGGTGACATTCCCAATGCGGAAGAAGATGTCGCCGTTGTTGTCGAAGAGGAGGGCGGTGGCACCCTCGATCCGCTCGTCGGGCGTGCACGGAGATGGAGGACGACGCCGAGAACGCCCGATCCTCCCGAGGACGATTGGGGAGGTGGAAGCCCATCGCTACGCCATGTAGCGACGCGTTCTCCCCGCCAGAAGTCCCGGAGAAGCTCAAGCGGCGGGGATGTAGTAGCGGTGGAAGCACCTCACGATGCCATAGTGGAGGCTCCACTGGGCGCCGTAGCTCGCAGCCGATGGCGTTGGAGATGATCCCGAGCTCCTTGTTGGTTGTCGCGGGCCGCGGCTCCGTGATCATGTCGCTCGGCGCCGGTCCGTCGATGTCGTCCATAGCAATAGCGAGACGCTTTCTGGGCTGGTGTGCGGTCCACCAGACGCCATGATGTCGTCGTCGATGTTGCCGGTAGCCGCGGAGGTCGGCGCTGCCCGCTGCCGTCGCCGCGTCCGGCTCGGCGTCGTCCGCCAATCATCGTTATCGGGCGGGCGAGGTCGATGGCCTCCTCCATCGAACGAGGCTCGAACCACTCGAAGTGCGCCCGTAGCGAGGTGCGCAGGCCTTCGACGAAGAGATCGACGCGGTGGCACCGCCCCTCAAAATCCATGCGTGAAGCATAGACCTCGAAGACGTTGATGTAGTCGTCCGCCTTGCCCCGGGAGGGCGGCCCGGTGATGTCACGGGCGCTGGCGAACTCATCCCACTCGAAAAGGGGGACTTCTTCTTGACGGTCGATGTACCGGACTGCGGCAAGACCGGTGAGGTGGAAAAGCAGCGTAACTCACATAGTAGTCCGGTCGATGTCCAAGTTGAGCTCGAAGAAGAACTCCGACTTGCGAATCCGGGTCGGGTCGTCGGGTGTCGCCGAACTCCTCGACTTGCAGCGCGTGACATAGCGAGGAGGGTGTGTGTCCGCGGTGGCACAGGGGAAGGGCGGGCGCCGCTGGTGACGCCATCTCGCCGGAGAGTCTGCGTGGTCGCAGTGTCTGTGGAGAGAGAGGGCAGCCGGTGCTGCGGTGTCGCCGAGGATGACGCCGATGACGGCCGGCAAGGCCACGCATAACGCCATCTTCTTCCTCGAGCCGGAGGATGGCGGGGTCGTGGCCGACGCCGAGGTCCGCGGGCGGGGAGGGCGGCGCCGGGGCTACGCCCGGGGTCGCCCTCGTGCCCGGCGGCGGCCGCCGCCCGGCCGTCCCTCCGGCTTGGTCGCCGTGCCGCTGGGGTCCCCGAGGTGATGCGAACGCATCTATGCGACGAAGACGAGCCTCCATGTCGCCGGCGCGCCGCCGATCGGGCGCAGCTTGTCGCCGAGGAGCGCCTTCGCCACAAGAACTCCATCATCTCGAAGCCATGGGTGGGGGAATCGTCTTGGTCTCCGGATACCGCTGGTCGACCCGGCTAGATTGGGCCGAATTGACACTCGCTCGTCGACCGCTGAAGCTCCGGGCGTCTGGGGCTGCGATCTCTCGCCGGGCGACGAGCAGCAGCACCAACAACAAATGGGGGGAGGAGCCGTGGCGTGGAGGGGGGCGGCGGCGCGCGCCAGCGCGGCGGCGGCGGGCGGCGGGCGGCGCGGGCGCGTCGGCGCTGGTGGGGGAGGAGGAGGCCAAGAGCTGAAAAACGATAGATATGTTTTTATTGCTTGCTTATCCCCTAGAGATTACATGCCTCTTGCTTATATAGCCCGACTAGTGGGACTTGTAATCTAAGCAATCTCTATAAGGTTTCCTTATACGATCGTAATACCTTTTACAAGCATATCCTAATTTATTCTTTCCTAATAAGGGTCTCCCTTATAGATGAGATATCCCCTTGCACACCAAAAATTTCCTAAGATAATCCTAACTTGAATATGAAGCAAACTCGAATCGTGCGGGAGAGGGAAGGCGGCGGCGGCAAAGAAGGGGCGCCGCCCCTTTGCGCGCGCGCCCTTGGCCCCCCCTCGGGCCGGCGGCCGCCGTGTCGTGCCCATCTAGCCCCTCTCGGGTGGCCCAATTCAGTTCATGACATGTGCCAAAGAGGCTCCATGTCTTTCTACATTTGCCATGATAGGAAATGATTAAAATGTTTCCAATTAGCTAGTTGTGTTGTCATGTTTTACTCCAAAAAAGTAACTTTCTATTGGCCTCAAATCTATGCGTGGAAAAAGTGAAAATTACATCGCCACTTGTGCGTTACATCCGGAGTAAGTCAGCCCATGAACTCTTATATATTACCATCCGCATTTATGAAAAAAAAAAGCACAAATTTATGGAATATCGTCTTTTTTCCTAGCAAGTAATCAGATGTGTAAGGATGTAAATTAGACTTATATATTTGCACAGAGTGAGATAGAAGGAGTCAAACATGTGACTGCAAATAAAATTTAGCATACATAAATAAGGTATAGTACATTGGTGGCACTATGGGGCAAGGAAGCTGTAGCCGTGCCTCAACTGTACTTGATTTGCGATCTCGTACGAAAGAAATGCATCCAGAGATGCGCAAGATACATGCATAGGCGACAGTGTGTGGTCAGCCCACTTGCTATGGAAGTCTTCGTTGATGTCGTCGCTCGACTTCACTAGTGGCAAACCTAGCACAGCTGATCCTAGTGCTTCGAGGGATGGTCGGCCTCCTCGCCGTTTGGCAAGGTTCTTGTACTGGATTACATCAAGCTTGGAAACTATCAGTTGCAAGTCTTTTTGGGTTGAGATTTTCACGCCACAGTCACTTGCCAAACGCCACTCGTCCTGGGAGATGTGTGCACCAGTGAATACATGTTCTTCTTTTGCGAGGAAATGCTTCAAAACGGATGGTAGGGTTCCGCCGGCCTTGTGGACTTGGTAGATGAGGCACGTGCTTCCAACGCAAAGTTGCAGCAGCGCAATCTTGCGTTAATCTCGACGCCCTCGTTGATTGTCCACTCGGTGTCCAGGCCAACTAGCATACAGGCAAATAAAATTACAAAGCTGCCAAACAGGGACCTATTATATGTGTGCTTCTAGTATTTTGGTTTCCTCCACCATCTCATAACTCTCCTGCTAGTCTACCAACATATATCGATCTATATAACTCAGAGTAATAAGTACGTTACTCATTCTCATGCAATATTTTGGATTGGAGCCACAGCTGTATATATAATAGACATCAAAACTAGCAAGTTGTTGGGTATGCAAAGTATGATGTTTTGAGTCATCCAAAATTGTCCATACATAGTTGATTTTATCATGAGTGTACTTGAAAACCTTCATGCATTAAGCATCACATTTTTTGTTTGCTTAGTGCCACACCCACCAATGGTGTATGAGAGCTGAAGGATACAAAGCAGGGGCTGCTAAACTGACGACATTATATATGTGCTTCTACCATGAATCTCAGACAGTCTAAATTTACCACCAGCGTCGTCCTCAACATGGTTTGTAACATATGGCTGCAAGCCTACAAATGACCTTGCAGTGGCAGCATTGGATGGCTATCAAGTATGGACTAAAGTCACTGAAGTGGATTGTGCAATGTGCATCTAGCCAGGACAAGGAGTTGGCAATATCAAAAATGCACAAGCGTGGTGGCGTTTGCTCCTCAATTGCACTGATGACAATTGATAACCGTGAACCGTACAATGTCTGAACTGAAACTCAGTCCCAACCCAACTTTTAAAACGAAAAATTCATAGTAGAATAACGATTACCAAATACTGGATTAATACACTAATCTATATATCTACTAGATTGCTACCAGTTGGCTGAATAATACACAAATCTAGTCCCAATTCTTATGTCTGAACTGAAACCCAGTCCCAATTCTGGCAAACTCACAAATTAGTGCTTTGTCAGGTTCAGGAGGAAGACGCGCAAGGTGGGGTGATTTCTCTTAAGAATGAAGCGTGGCTTCGTGTTTCCAGATAATCTACAGAGTGGGGCGCACCTTCAACAGTAAGTTTAACCTTGAGTTTGGGATTAGCTGTAGGTCGGTTAATCAGGTCGTTTAGAGTCTGTTAGTGTTGCCATGATTTGGCTGTCCGATTCCGTGAGGATATCGGAAGGAGGAATACAAGTAAACCTGTCCCAACTCTGTTTCTCGCTGAAACCTGTAATTCCAGTCAGGCCCGGTCATGAACGCCGGTGTCAGTGGCTGAGTAAGAGCAGAGATCGTGAGAAGAACGAGTGTTAACTGGAGTTGTTGGACACGGGCCTTTGTATCCTTGAACTGTTTTGGCCATGGGCCCTGTGCGGTGGTGCGTTTGGCCCAAGTAGCGTGCAGGGGCTCGGCCTGCTGAAGTGGTTATATGCTGCGCTCGGTGTAAGAAGACGGTTATGGAGTGAACAACAGAAACTCTGTCGTCCCCAACCTCTCTCGCTGTCCCTGTCGCGTTCTTCCCGCTCTTCTCACAAATTCCCCTGAAGTCCTCCCAAATTTCTCTGAGTTCTTATCTTATCCCAGATTATGTATAATTTGATCATTACGAGCCTACCACTTCTGTCTGCTAAGTTGAAAAGTTCATAACGGCATAACCGTCAGGAATAACCATCGGGAATACAATTCCTAACGGCATAACCGTCACGAAATCAATTTGTAGCAGTAAAAAAAATATTATTGTACACGCACGCTTGTATGCATCAGATTCAGTCCTGACATTCCATAAACATACATATTGGGATATTGCACTGAATAAATGGATGGCTACCTAATATTTACATCTTTTCAATGTATATGACTCAGCTAAATAATTGGAGACAGTCCTGATAGTCCTGACGGTTTTAACGCTGCAGAAACTACATCTAATCCTGTCGGTTTGTGAAAAACCGCCAGTTATAATTATATAACCGTCAGGACTTATCTGGAGTCTGGTAGTGTCGGTCACTAGTGAGGCATGAGCAAGCCACACCGACCAAATTCATTTGCTGACAAGCGCAGTTGCCCGCTACTTTTGATGGTACTTTTGTGTATAATTTCAGGAAAATCCAAGAAACTTGATTATGTCCATCTTGATGTGCTAGGTCATCCCTTAGGAGAGAAGGCTGCTGTCGGGGACCAAAATAATGGGCCCCCGAATATTCTCTAATAGCAACAGATACAACGGCCCAACTTCAGAAGTCAGAATCTAGCCCACGACCTTCAATGGGCCGAATGCCTCCCAACACGTCATTGATGGCAATCAGGTTGACCCGGAGAGGCGGGCCGCTGGCTACCTGATCTACAAGCTTGGAGATATCGGCAAGCATGTCATCTTTCAACCTACAGTCAGCCCACAACGGCCCACTAACAAAAGCCCAGCCTACAAGCTTGGAGACATCAACTAGTATCTGAACTTACTACCCATAGACAGCCTACAACGGCCCATGGTAGCTCATAGAAAGCCTATGAGAGAGTGATGTTGGAGTCATCAAGAGTGTGGAGAAGAAGGACCAAAGATGACAACCATACCAGTCTTGACATAAGTCACCCCTGTGAGGCAAATGCTACTCTTCTTGAGCCCATTTCCCTCGCCCCGGGGGGTCCCAACTGTGCATCCCCCGGCCATCACAATCCCACCGCCCAAGGGGTAACCCCTTGCCATACCCTCGGGCGCAAAAACTCCGCCTCGCCCGAGGGGGCAACTCCGAGCCACACCCCCGGCGCACAAACTCCGCCTCGCCCGGGGGCAGGAGGCCCTCGGGCATCAGAGACTCCGGCCGTGTAGTGGGGAACAACCGCATTAAATGCAACTGCCTCGCTTGCCACAGTGCTAGGGTAATCGATTACCCTGGCAATTCGCCTGCCCCGTTATCTCCTCGCAAACCTCGTTGATGGGACGTAAAGTGATAGGTTACGTAATACGCCGCCTGGCACGGGAAACAACGCCGACACTATTTACCCTCCGACGCTACGCCTCCCTGCCACGTCTCCAAAGGTCCTCGGGACTTCGACACGCCACCGCAACACCTCCAATGAACACTCACCCCAAGCAGGGTTTAAGGGACTACCCTCGGGTCCTCGGGTGCACTACCTGCTACAAGACACGTACACCAGTGGTCTAAAGACACGTGTCTCCAACTCCTGACTCCAACTGGACTATCCGAGCCCGGGCCTCGGGCATGCAGATACAAGGGGGCACGGGACGGTGGACACCTTAGCATTAGCAATCGACACGTAATGTAACACCATGCCTCCCTTCCCACTATAAAAGGGAGAGTAATGGCCCGTTATTGGTGGCGACCATTTTAGGATTCACACTTTCACATTGTAACCAAGAGGTTGAAGGCCCACTTCTCCTCTCATAACGGCTTGTAAATCCTTTGACTGAGCATGTTTTGGTGTGAGGTAATATGAAGCGGCACACTGCTTTGGACGTAGGGCCACATGGACTGAACCAGGATAAATCTCTCGTGTTCATCTCGCGACGCCATCGGGGACAGAGCACACAAAATTATAAATTTATTGCCGGTCCTTGAGATACCCCCGTTTCTCGAAACACCGACAACCGTTGTGGTTTTATATAGGAAAACGTGTTAATAAAATATGATAATGTGTTGCTGGTTCATGTGTTGGAAGAGAAGAGTTTCTAGGCTTTGTTATTTGTGTTCCGATCATTATTGAAATGCAACGCGAAATGCTAATCACGTATTTGATTGTTTACTCAATATATTGATTTGCGCCTACATGTAATGTTAAATGGGTTTGCATAATCTTTTCGTTTGGGCTAACATTTGAGCTATATATGGGCCGATATTCTGAAGTGTGCTAAAAATAAACGGGCCAAAGAAATATTAATCTTAATGGGACTAAACAATGGACTTGGTCCACTACAAGCCTGCTTGCTAAGTGGGCTATAGCAGGCCATATTTTGATTTTATGACGTTTATAATATCTGCGACGTCAGCATCCATACGGCATGATGCAAAAACTTGTGACATGAAAAAGAAATTGTCACACCTTTGTGACTATAAACCAATGTCGTAATACTGTAGCCTAAAGTATAGATGTCACAATCAATTTATGTCTTGCAGTGTTGCTGTAAGCAAGAGATTGTTCAAGGCATCTACAGTCTACAGATATGTTATCAACACAATGCTTGCTAGAAGACACAAAGTGACTGCCCACTTTTTTCTGAATATTTTATACTAACTTCGCGAAGTGTAGACAATTTTTTTCTGAATATTTTATACTAACTTTGCACATATTCATGAAACGGAATTTGTCATCGAATGAACGCAAGAAAATATTGCTAGATGGTGCATATTCTTGTTGCACAAGATGTTGGATATGAAAAAACTTTGGTTACTAGATTGACCTTGAAACTAGATTACCCTATTATATATTTACTAATAAACATGCCCGTGCGTTGCAATGGGATCCAATATTTTTTTATCATATGTGCTTATACACACTACAACGGGACTGAATATGTCTCAAAATCAGTTCCGTCACATCGACGACCCCGATCACCACGTAATCCAGCTCAACAATGCACCGGGCCACACAACACGGGCGTTGGCTCCGGCTAGGTCACGTACTGACCAACCTCACCACACATATGTGTACCATACATGATAAACAAAGAAAGACAAAACAAGTAAACATAGACAATGAGACTCCATCTTCTTGCTTGCTTCTTCATGTCTTTCATAGATTGCCTCGACGCAGCATGCTCACGTACGTCCTGTGTTCTTCTGGTGGTCGGGTGTTGATTAGCCTTCATCTTCTTCTCGTAGATGCACAACACCTTGTGGCAGGCTATTGTAGTGCATCGATGCTACTACGGTGCTGCCGTTGAAAGCCGGGCGGTCCAGTGCAGAAAGATCGAGCGTGTTGACTTGCCTTGCTACGATGACCATCTTTTCTGGGTCTCCCACTCGGTCCTGCGCCGACACGCTGCTTTGTACATGCTTCCACTGCCGGATTGTGTACGTGCGGCGGTGCACTTGCCTGCTCTCCAAAGGCGTCACCAAATTCTCCCTCCCATCATCCTCAAAGCTGCACGCCACTCCTCAACTCCGCCATCTGGAACCTCGATTGGCTTTGAGCTCCGGAACGTAAGCAAGCCGGCCGCCGTCGTGCTCTCCCTGCCACCAAGCACGACATCCAGTGCGTTGTGTCCTCTGCATCGCATCCGTAGGGCACAGCTACGAGGGCCTCTCATACACCACAGATTGGATAACCATGTGCCCATCATGGTGATTGATCGACCTCGCTAACACCATGTCAATATCGCCAAGGCCGTCGTGCATTGATCGACGTCATACCATCCTTCGTCAGGCGTCGGTCGCTGGACAACAATAGATGCATCAGAGCACTCGTGTTGATGAAGAGTTGAAGACGCTCGGAACGAAGCCAGGCGTCTGACGCAAGAAGAAAAAGAAATCAATCTAGAAATTTGTGGGCTTCCGTGTAGTATTTTTATAGACAGAAAACATGCTTTGAGTTGGGATGAGCAAGTCATGTTCGGATACGACAAACATGGTTTGAGTTATGGTAGACACGGAGTCCAGAAAGGAAACAGTACAGACTAATAATATGGTAGAAACGGAAACCAATTTCGATTAGGATAGGAACTTTTTTTACGAAAGAAGAAAAAGGAGTTTCCATTGGACATGATTACCAATTCGGCGGACAACAAACAACCGACCAGGACGACGGACCAAATATTTGGTGGACCAAAAAAAGGTGGACTGAAATTTTCTCGTTTTATTAGTAGGTATAGATTAGATCTCCCTCTTTGTCCGGTATGTCAGTTATTGATCAGTATGTGTGCTTCTAGTATTTTGGTTTCCTCCACCATCTCATAACTCTCCTGCTAGTCTACCAACATATATCGATCTATAACTTAGAGTAATAAGTTACTCATTCTCATGCAATATTTTGGATTGGAGCCACTGCTGTATATATAATAGACATCAAAACTAGCAAGTTATTGAGTATGCAAAGTATGGTGTTTTGAGTCATCCAAAATTGTCCATACATAATTGATTTTATCATGAGTGTACTTGAAAACCATCATGCATTAAGCATCACACTTTTGTTTGCTTAGTGCCACACCCACCAATGACGTATGAGAGCTGAAGGATACAAAGCAGGGGCGGCTAAACTGACGGCAAAAAAAAAAAATATATGTGCTTCTACCGTCAATCTCAGACGGTCTAAATTTACCACCGGCGTCGTCCTCAACATGGTTTGTAACGTATGGCTGCAAGCCTACAAATGACCTTGCAGTGGCAGCATTGGATGGCTATCTAAGTGTGGACTGAAATCACTGAAGTGGATTGTGCAATGTGCATCTAGCCAGGACAAGGAGTTGGCAATATCCAAAAAATAAATAAATAAATAAATGCACAAGCGTGGTGGCGTTTCTTCCTCAATTGCAGCGATGAGAATTGACAACCATGAACCGTACAATCTCTGAACTCAAACTCAGTCCCAACCCAACTCCCGAGTTGAAGCTGCTACTGCTGTTGAGCCACTGGGAGTCTTCAAAATGATTTCTAGAATCAACTCATGATGGATCGAGCAGCTAAGTTAAAACACGCATAGTTACTTTTAAAATGAAACATTCATAGTCGCATAACGATTACCGCATACTGGATTAATACACAAATCTATATCTATATATCTACTAGATTGCTACCAGTTGGCTGAATAATACACAAATCTAGTCCCAATTCTTATGTCTGAACTGAAACCCAGTCCCAATTCTGGCAAACTCACAAATTTGTGCTTTGTCAGGTTCAGGAGGAAGACGCGCAAGGTGGGGTGATATCTCTTAAGAATGAAGCGTGGCTTCCTGTTTCCAGATGATCTACAGAGTAGGGCGCACCGTCAACAGTAAGTTTAGCCATGAGTTTGGGCTTAGCTGTAGGTCGGTTAATCAGGTCGTTTAGAGTCTGTTACTGTAGCCATGATTCGGCTGTCCGATTCCGTGGGGATATCGGAAGGAGGAATACAAGTGAATCTGTCCCAATTCTGTTTCTCGCTGAAACCTGTAATTCCTAGATGGTACCCTCATTCTTCACCCAAATTTACCCAGTCCCAGAATCCAGTCAGGCCCTGTCGGCCCTGTCATGAACGCCGCCGGGTCAGTGGCAATGGCTGAGTAAGAACAGAGATCGTGGAGAAGAACGAGTGTTAACTGGAGTTGTTGGACACGGGCCTTTGTATCCTTGAACTGTTTTGGCCATGGGCCTTGTGCGGTGGTGGGTTTGGGCCAAGTAGCGTGCCCCTGCTGAAGTGGAGCCGGTTATATGCTGCGCTCGGTGCTGTCTTTTTTGCTTTTAGTCCTTTTTTCAAAAAAATTTCACAAATACGCCCTTTTTAGATTCATTCCAAAAAATGGACCTTTTTTAGGCGCCACCAGTCACGGCGCCGAGGTATAACGTCTCGGCGCCACGACTCATGGCGCCGAGGTTAACGGTGTGGTAAACGGCGTGCCATCGAAATTTTACATTTACCCCCTACGCCATAGATCACGGCGCCGGAGCTCTCGCGCCATGATCCACGGCGCCGAGGGGGTAAATGTAAAATTTTCACTTTTTGCCTTCTCTTCACGCTGCGTTCGAACGAACAAGTAAACTTATTATTACAATTGTACAACAACCAAGGTATGGTCTAGTTGGTTAGCTCACGTGAGCTGTGTGTGTAGCACAGCGGCCTTGGTTCAAAACCCAAGTTGTGTTCATTTTTGTTTTTTTATTTTTAATAAGCAATATAGCAATTAAAGTATTTTATTAGCAATTATAACAACTACTTTATAAGCAAGTACAAGAAGAAATATTATTTTATTTTTTAATAAGCAATATAACAAATAAAGCATTTTATTAGTAATTACTCCATCCCAAAGTAAGTTATTTGACTTTTGACACCAACTTTGGCCACTTTTTTTTTATTCAAAACATTTATACATAATAGTCAAATTTAAGTTACTCTTAAAACCGTTATTACTAAAGCAAACCACGACAAAAAGAAGTGATATTTGAAATAAATTTTTGAATAAGACGAATGGTCCAACTTTGTATCAAAAAAAGTAAAACAATTTACAATTTAGGATGGAGGAAGTATTTTATAAGCAATTACAAAAAGAAATATAAATAAATGCACTTACATAAGGTGAATTTAGATTTAGATAATATACAACATTTTGGAATGAACAACATTTAACCGTGCAGCAAAATTAAGTTTTTTCAATTTAAGGTACTGGGCTATATTGCTTATTAAAGCAAAAAAAAAGAAAAAAAAAAAAAAAAAGAGGAGCTTCGGAATCGAACCTAGGTCGTTGCTTTACATACACAGCTCGCGTGCGCTATCCAACCTGACCGCTGCTGTGTTTCTAAACGGTTGTAAGAATAATTCTACTTGTTCATTGCAAACGCCTGAAGAGAAGGCAAAAAAAAACGTGCAACTTTTACATTTACCCCCTCGGCGCCGTGGATCATGGCGCCGAGGGGGTAAATGTAAAATTTTCGATGGCACGCTGTTTACCAAACCGTTAACCTCGGGCGCCATGGGTCGTGGCGCGCCGAGACGTTATACCTCTGCGCCGTGGATCGGTGGCGCCCGAAAAAATGTCCATTTTTGGAATGAATCTAAAAAAAGGGCGATTTGTGAAAAACTTTCAAAAAAAAAGGACCAAAAAAGCAAAAAGACGGCGCCGGTGTAAGAAGACGGTTATGGAGTGAATAACAGAAACTCTGTCGTCCCCACTCTCGCTGTCCCTGTCACGTTCTTCATGCTCTTCTCACAAATTCTCTGATTTCCTCCCAAATTTCTCTGAGTTCCTATCCCAGATTATGTATAATTGGATCATTTCCAGCCTACCACTTCTGTCGGCTACGTTGAAAAGTTCATAGTTGTATTCTAACAGAAACATTCATAGTTGTATACGGAGTACTGATACAAATGAATATTTAGTACACTACTTAAACCTTGAACCGAACTTCTTATGTTTTTTTATTAGTTTCACTCAACAAAGTAATAAATGTACGATATTGGTTCAATCCACAGCTTGCACGAAAGAAACACAAAAACATGATTAAGATATATAGATTGTGTATTTGTGGGTTATGCAAACAATAGTGCATCTTTCTAATATGCTAGTAAAATTGATACTATCTCCTATTCTTTCCCTTGAGCTTCCTTTCAAAAAATGGTTGAGAAAATTGATTCTTCGATACGGTCCCACATGTAATACGTAGTCGTGTGGACATACCAAGCCTTGAGTAGCTTGCATTATATTTGATGGTGACAGTTTTGAACTCAAGCATCTTTCTTGGGGATTTTGTATTGTAGAGAATCACAAGTTTCTAAAGTTAGCATTTGGTCAATAATGTAGGGATTTATTGTTTCGTGGTCACTAAGGATGGTGTAGGTCAGTAGTTCACAATAATATTTTGGTTTCCACTAACATCTCAAAACACCTGTTATTCTGCCAACACATATATCTATAATAACTCACATTAGTTCCTCTTTCTTTCTCTTGCGACATTTTGGATGCCATCCTAGTTATGGAGCCATGGGTATATATAACAGACATCAAAGCTTCTAAGCTATTAAGTATGCATACTATATCGGTTCGAGTCATCCAAAGTTGTTCATGAATCGTTGATTTATCATGAGTGTACTCTAAAACCCCCATGCATTAAGCACCACATTTTTGTTTGCTCAGTCCCACTGTCAATGGCGTATAAGAGCTGAAGGATACGAAACACGGGCTGGCACTGTATATGTGCTTGTACCGTGAATCTCACATTGACAGTCTAAATTTACCACCATCGTCGTCCTCAACATGGTTTGTAACTTTCTATGGCTGCAAGCCTGCAAACGACCTTGTTGCATCGGCAGCATTGGACAGCTATCAAGTATGGACTGAAGTCATTGAGCTAGATTGTGCAATCAAAATGTAGGATTGTGGCGGCATCTCCTCAATTGCACTGATGACAATTGATAAACATGAACCGTACAATGTCTGAACTAAAACTCAGTCCCAACCCAATTCTGCAACTCACGAGTTTATGCTGCTGCTGCTGTACTAACTATGGATCTCAAAACGATTTCTAGAATCAGCTGAGATTCCTCTGCAGTGGAGCAGCTAAGTTGAAACATGCATAGTTCTTTTTTTAAACAAAACTTCATAGCTGCATAACGATCACCGCATACTGAATTAATACACAAATCTATATATCTACTACTAGATAACTACCAGTTGGCTGCATAATACACAAATCTCTGAAGAATGAAGTGTGGCTTTCTATTTCCAGATGATCTACAGAGTAGGGAGGGCGCACCGTCAACAGTGAGTTGACGACCGTCAGTTTAGCCTTGAGTCTGGCATTTGCTCCTCAGTTCACCTGTACTGAATTTATGCCTGAACTGAAACTCAGTCTCAGTTTTGTGTTGCCACCACCAATGCCTGGCCCGACACAAATGGTGAAATTAGGTAATTCCATCATTACCAGCCTACCACCTCTGACCCAAACAATCCAAAACCGACTTTAGACTCAACTGAGCAGCTATGTTGAAACGTTCATAGTTCTCTTCTAACACAGAAACATTCATAGCTGCATACAGATTACTGCACCACAAATCAATCTAGTCTAGAGGGATTGATTCCAATGTAGACAGGTACACCTACTTTCTTACTTTATTTACCGAAGCACTCGTTGCTCCGGCGCTGAAGCTCCTGCCGGTACTCCTCCGTCTGCTGCTCGGAGTACCCGGACACGTCGGTCTTGAGCAGCAGGTCCGTGTACGCCGTGAGCCTCCGCCTCTGCGCCCGGCTCTCAGCCACCTCGCGCCGCAGCGCCGCCTTCTTCGCCCGCAGCTCCTGCTGCTGCGCGACGGCCTGCTTGTACGCCTCCGGCGCGGCGCCGCGGAAGAGGTGGCCCATGATCTCCGCCTCGATCCGCGCCTCCGTCGGGTCGTCGAGGACGACCTCGTCCACCACCAGCACGTCGGAGGAGTTGGTGGTGGTACTGGATGAGGAGCGCCTTTGCGGGATGGGGTAGGGGAGGAGGGGCGGCGCACCGAGCGCGCTTCCGCGGCGCCGGCGCCGGCGGCGGGCTGCCGAGACATGGCGGAGATTGAGATTGATGACGACAGCTAGTAAGGTTTATTCAACAGCTAATTTGCGGGCCCAAAATTAGAGCCAGCGTGGTCCACCAAATTTCTCAATGGGCCTCCACAAAGGCCTGGCGTCAGCTCAGTAGTGGGATGTCTGGCCCGAACCAAAGGGGATCAGGAGCTAAATTAAATATTTATTATCTGTATCCATCATTTATATCCCCTCACATAAAAAAATCATGAGACGACCTTTTTTATTTACTAGGAAAAATGCCCGTGCGTTACAGAACGGAAGAGATAACTATTAAACATTTATGGAAAAACAATGAATCATCCTACATATCTATTTGTGTTTTATGTTTTATAAAATTCATGTATATTTAGGTATGTAACAAGAAGTATTTATTCAAAAAGTGAGAATGATTTAGAGTTTGAATGGGGGAACATAATTTTTTTGATAATAACGACCATGACACCCATAATATAAGTTAATGTTGATAACAATAATATGACAATGTGCTCATCCTATATCGAATTAAAATACAGCTTTGATAATTTTTTTCTTCTCTTGTTAGAAAGCATAAACGAATTTAGATTTAAGTATATCGTAGGTTTAACTTTTTATATTATACATTTTAGTCGTGTTCCCTTTGCCAAAGGCGCCTCTTCCCTTTTAATCTTCGATTCCTCGATCAGGTAGGTTCTCGAGACTGGCATCCTCCTCGGAGCTGGCATTCTTGGTTGTCATGACTCATGATGCATCAGTGACGTTGGCTGACGTGATGTCCACCTCCATCAGCAGCTCGACGGCTCCGAACAGCGGATGTAGATGCCGAGGTAGTTTTGGGCTCGATCCTGAACACCTCGATGTGCATGTTGATCGGCCCCATCGGATGAGCGCCAGGTCAAGCAAAACCGTAGGTGTAGCCTGCCAAGATCACACCGCGGGCGTGCCTACTCACCCACAGCTTCCTTTGTCACCAAGGACAGCGCCCGGAGGTGGCACCGATGAATTCTGTCGAGGAGTAACGACATCTCAGGGATGGGGTCACGATAGACCATCGGCAGCCAACTCAACTCCTGATACTTCCGCGCCATGTACGACCCCCTCCGGAGCAGCACGAAAAAGAGGGTGCGGCGACGGGACCTTGACGATGGACTGCCCAGTGACACCCCCTGGACTCGTTACGTGAGTTGTACCCTGATTGATCCGGAGTTAATTTTGGTATAGTTATTTTGGTATTTTCTTTCACACAGGCTTTTAGAGTCCCGTTTAGATACGGAAGGGAGGCAGGAGAGGTGAAAGAAAACGAAGGTGAAAAAAAGTGATAGAAATTTTCTCTTTTATTAATAGGTATAGATATAGATATAGAAGATATAGATTATTAATAGGTATAGATTATTAATAGGTATAGATATATATATGCGGTGGAGTAAGATTTATATAGTTTTATTAGAAAAAAATTCTGGATCGTTAGCTACAGACTGTGTTTTTTTACTCCACCCCCAAAACCTGATACTCCCGTTTTCTTATATACTTGATAATTTTGGTCGTTTGATAATTTTGGTCGTCAACAGAACGTATTGCTAACGCCTATTAATCTGTTATACATGGATAAAAGGATTGAAAACATCTCAAGAATCCGTCAACAAATTACAAACATATATTTAGATCAAGTTATCCATCGTCACATCTTCTCAAAAAAAAAAAAAAAGAGTTATCCATCGTCACCACAGTCCACAATGCATGCACGGACGACTGCTGCTGGATGCATCGAACCAACACCTAGAACAGGAGCGTGACGACAACAGCCGCCACGCCGGCAATCCCTGCTGCGTCACCTCCGCCCTTAGCACGCGCCGGCGGCGACGAAGAGGAGTGCTTGACGACTGGGCGGACCGTGACGTTGAACTTCATGCCCTCTTTGCAATGGTTGCTCCTCCCGCAGAAGAACCACCAGTTGCCCGGCCGACACGTTAAAGGAGATCCTGTCGGTTCCAGGGGTCCACAACACGAGGCTCTTGCCCAGGCTGCAGTCCTCGAAGCTCGCCGCCGTCGCCCGCACCAGCGTGTGTGTGCCGGCCCTTGGCATAGTTGGTAGATTAAATATATAAATTTTAGTTGGATGAAATTGTAAACCGAGTCAATCTCTTAGTTTGAAATCGTAACCAAGTCGATCTCTTAGTTGAGTCCGGTATAGGTATGGAAGGGAGGCAAGGAGAGGTGAAAGAAAAAACGATGGTGAAAAAAAAAAAACAAATTTTCGCGCTTTTAATAATAGGTATATAGATATTTTTGCCCCTTATATATTCTTACGTGTTATTGATACATTTATTTAAGTCTTGTTTTCTTTTGCCCTCATATAATTTTTATACTTGTTCTGATACGATTATTTATTCATTTTCCTATAATACGACGCCTTTGGGAAAAACATGCAAAAAAAATCGGTGACAGGCATAGAACATCATTTTTATACTACGCGAATATTACAACTTATTCTCTATTTTGTGCTTATATAGATTGTCATTGTCTATTGTCCTTACATAGTAAAAAATAGTCTATGATTGTGCTTATATAGAATTTGTCATTTATTCTTCCATAGTAAAAATTTGTAACTTGTTGATTTGTATTGTACTTGTGTTCTCAGGCCGATGTGTCGTAATGTTCGAGTAGTATAAAATCGATGTTCTACGATGTTTTTGTTATTTTTTTTTCACGATCAAGACTTCACCCATTTTTTCATTAAGAGGAGTGGCCAAAAGAAAAGCCGATACAAAGCGATCAACGATGGTGGCGAGTGGCCATCCTCACAACAAACCGCAGCGGTTCCGTGAAACGAATTCATCGCCATGTTCAAGGGCGCCGCTGCCGCAACCTCTCCTGTTGGCGCCAAGGTTGAGAACCACAAGGGCTACGCGGTGCAAGAGCTGCATGATGAGGAGCTGGTTCCCAAGCGGAGTGCAAGGCTGGGCGCCAAAAGCAAGTACCGGAGCCCAAACCAGAGGCGCTGGCAAGAAAAGTGTTCATGAAGAAGCTTGGCATGAATGTAGAGACACATCTGTCCGACGCAGGCGTCCTTCGACGAGTTCCAAACTACCTTCAAACTACCGCTATCGGACGACACAAGGGAGGCCATGCGGGTCTATTGGAGGACCAGGGGGCTGCCTTTGGTCTGTTATCGAGGACCGGGGGGCTGCCTTTGGCTGTTACTGACATCGCTTCCAGTCTAGGCCCATCAAGCTGGGGCTTTGTTAGTTTTGATCGTAACATTCAATGTCTATGTAATACCCCTAAGAACTTCTAGATGTTTTCTCAGAATGGTCTCCCAATATATAAGAATGCTTGTCACCTAGGAAAATTCTACATTCCTGAGAGACTGGGATATAGCAAATCCCTTTATTTATTTATTTATTTATTTAATAAAGCCTTCCAATCAAATAAAGACTTGTGCAGCACACTGTTTATTGTGTTGGTGCAGCCGCCATCGGCTGTCCCAGAACATGCCAATGGTTCATGGTTCAATTAACCATGTTATGCTTGTACAATTCTTGTTGCTGGAACCCAACAGGAAGAAAGCGCCTGCAATAATCCATGGAAAAACTACCTGATACAACAAGACCAACATTCGAAAATCCCTCGGGCAAACAAAAAGCCAGCAAATTCTGTATAGAACGAACGCGCTCCAAAGCGATGCAGCACTGCACGCTCCGTGTCTCAGACAAGGCAAATTCAGAAGGGTACCACAGCAACGACGGGCGACACACGCCCAGTTACACGTTTACGCGAATTGATCTCCAGGCGAAGATCCAATTACACAAGTCATCGTCAACAAACAGCTCACTGATCCAGCTGGGTTTCCGAATTCCCAGTGGCAGTTGCAGCTCCCTAAGTCGTCTCGTTCTTCCGACATCAAATTAACAACATATACATGCCAGCAAACACCTGATGACCAAGGTTCATGGCGCTTCAGAAATTCCAAAATTGGCTCATTAAAAATTAGCTGTTGGTTAACAACTAGTTGAAGGTTTGGCTGAAAAAGTAGCCTAGCTTATTACCTCGTGTTTGGATGCACTAGACTAATTTTAGCTGTTTTTAACTAGCTAGTAATTAGCTATTTTATCCAATAAGCTCTTAGTCTCATACTGGAGAGCTTAACAACAGGAGCTAATGCACCCAAATTACCCAGCCAATGTTAGGCATTCCACCATGATGGCACAGGCACAGCAGGAAGCTCGTGTGCTGGTAGCCATGTGTGCGGCGAAAAAATTGGAAATTTGCCACCATCAAAGGAGGGAAAGGAGGTGGGCCACAATCTATGCCTCGATCTGCTCCACCATAACTTCTGCTGAGTGAAAAATCCCCTAGCCACCAAATCTGTTGTTGAATTAGCTTTTCACTTCTTCACTTGATGCTCAATTTAATCATAGTGTCACTCTTAGAGTGTGTTGTCATTGATTTGGATTTGTTGCAGGTTTGTACAGGATGTGATGGATAGATTAGCTAAAGCAGAATATCTGCAGGTTTTGATTATCAATCACAATGTCACTCTTTGACAAACAACTTGGAGATATTGAGCATGAAGTGAGGAACTGAAAAAGCTAATTCGATTGACACATCCACTGATTTGCGCAAAAGAGGCGGAGAGACATTGTCGCCCAATTGGTTACATAGTCTGCAGTATTTATATCAACGCGGCACTCACCGACGTCTCAGTTATCACTTATCAATTGTCGGCTTGGCATGAACCAGGCTCTCTCAGATATCATTATGACGAACCTCACCAATGCAGTCTCCATTTCTTTACAGGAACTCGCAGGGTAGATTCCCAAGACTTGTGCGCTGTCTAGAAATAGATCCTGGCTAAGAGACAGATCTGATATCTCAGCACTCTCAAAGAGATCCTTACACCTAAATCCAGTCTCTAGCATCGTGATCATCATGTATTTTGGAAGCAGATTCTTGGAGGGATAATACAATAGATGATAATGCCTAGTCCAGTTTGTGAAATCTACCAGATGCTGGACTGGGCTCCTATCGCTACGCCTAATTTTCACAGGAGTGAGGTTGGCAGTTCACATGTGTATTCATGAAGAAACGCCAAGGTAAGGCGAATATTATACTCAGCTGACTGACTTGTCGCTTGTCTCAACATGGTTTGTTGGTTTCCTCTAATATTTCAAATTTTCTACTCAACTCCTTACCAACAAAACTTCTAGGGGTAGGAGTATATATATATAAAATAGACATTAGTATTGATTTAACTTGTAAATGGTAACCATGCAAAGCGTTGGTGCAAGCCATCCATAAGAACACAACTGCTCATGCGTGTCATTTATTTATCATGAGTGCAATCTGATCCGATCCGGAATGACCAATGTGCAATCCAACAGTATTTCCATTGCCTGATGCTGCATGAGATGTGTATGCCATTATCTAAAAAAATGAGATGTGTGTGCCGACTGCCGAAGGAAATAAATTGAAGAGGCTGAACCCCAATGGCACTCTATTTTTTTTTCGAATCGGCGGTGACCCCATTTTCATTAAAAGATTAACCGAAATACAAGCCCAATGGCATTCTATGTCTGTGTGTGCTTTAGTTTTGAGTCTCGTCACGTTTTTGTCAGTCATCTTCACGCATGTCAGCATGTGGTCTGTATGGCTGCAACGGGCCAACGGCTGAAGCCAAACTCTCCTGTTAGAAGGCTATCAAGTATGAACTAAACAGGAACAGGCATTTGGTGTTTCCTCTTCAATTGTTTCGATGGCATTACAGACATTTGGACTTGCTAACCAGCCAAGATAACACATCGCTCACTATTGAGGCATCAGGAAGCCACGCCGACCAAATTCATTTGCTGACAAGCACAGTTGCCACTTCGTCGTAGAGGGACCAAATTCATCTCAATGCTTTTTAGGGCTTGTTGGTTAACAACTAGCTAGTCTCATAGCATGCGTACTCATGGACTAAACCAGACTATATATGAGGCTATCCATCAAAATGCAAATAAAATTGTTTTTTTTTTTTTTTTTTTGCGGAAAATGCAAATAAAATGTTATATGTCTTCTCTTTAGTTATGTTGCTAACAACCAATGAACTGTATGTCTAACTGAACTCATGGTTTTGTAAAGGCTGCTCATGTGGCATAAAAAAATTAGCAAAGAAGAATGGTCGTTTTTAGCAAACAATAATAGCCAAAAACGAAATGAAAAAAATCAGTGATGTCATGTGTATATAGAAAAAGTAATTGCACAAAATTAATTGTAGGACTAACTTCCTCACAAAATCAGTAGAACTAACTATTATATCCTATTTTTTAATCTTAGTTTCTCTCACAACTAATGCAAGAATTGATCGAATATATCAATTTCTTTGACATGCTCCCACATGTAATCCATTGGGGCATGGACACAGCTAACCTTTGAATAGATTGCACTATGTTTCAACTCAAGCACATTTCTTGGAAATTTTATATTGCCTAAGATCTCGCAAGCACCTTTGTTGGAAATTTTATATTGCCTAAGATCTCGCAAGTTTTAAAGTTGGCACCTGGTCAGATGTAGATATTTGACGTTTTGCCCTCATTAAGGATGAAAGTTAGCACTTTGTTGTTTTGGCCTCATTAAGGATGGAACATCATAGGGGTTTAGTTACTAGAGAATGGCACGTCAGTCAATTTTTGTGGCTCACCACATTAAGGATGGAATATCATATATATTTAGTTAGTAAGGAATAACATGACACTCAATGTTTTTGTATATTTAGTTAGTAAGGAATATCACGGCACTCAATGTTTATGTTTCACCAAGTTAGTGGATTAAAATAGTATTTTATTTTGGTTGTTGGTACAAGAGAACATTTAAGATTTTTGCAGATATGTTATCAAGACAGCGCTCGCTTGCTAGAAGACACAAAGTGATAGCCCACTTTTTACTAAATATTTTATACTAACTTTGGACACATATTTATGTAGCAGTCGAATGAACGCAAAAAAAAAAAGTATTGCTAGACGTTGCAGATGCTTTGAAGGAAAAATGAAGATCTGACTAGAACTGATGCTGAGAAATCTTTGGTTGGTAGATTGAGGTTGAAACAGGAAAGGTAGCCGTCTTCCTCCCAGTCTGGTATCCCAGTCATAGAGCATTTTTTTGCGGTTCATCAAATTAATATCTTACAGTAGAATTTTGGTTTCTTCCAACATTTCATAGCTTGCTCTCCCTCCATGTCTGGTATCCAGTCTTGGGGCTAGCACTATATATATAATAGACATCCAAGATAGTTGTATGGGAACTGTCACAATTATACATGCATCATTGATTTATCATGACTGTATGCACTCTGAAACCTTATATGCGTTAGGCATCACAGTTTTGACACCATCAATGTCGTTTGGGCTGAAGGGAACAAAGAAGGGCTGATGAACTGACGGCACTATCTGTGCTCTATTCCGAATCTCGGTCATTCAAAATTTGTCACCCCTAGGATGAAACGGTTTGCCACCGTCATCTTGATGAGGAATATTGTTTGTAACTTTTGAGTGGTTGCAAACAATCCTGCTGCGGGCAGCATACTCTCATCTTGAATGACTAACTGAACTATACTGTATTGTTCTATGCCTGAACTGAAAATCCATCCCAACTCAGCAACACCAAAATTTGTGCTACCGACAGAAATCATCCAAGTAGGTAATTCAGAAATCATTGCCAGTCATTGGTAGTACAATCTATTCTGTAGTAGTGAGATAGAAGCACAGATTACTGATAGTGAAAGCTAGGGCTCAGTAAACTAGTTTATATTAGGCATTGACAAAGCTAGTTCTTTTTCCAATCAGATGCATTGATTTCAGCACAGAATAATCTGAAATGATCTGCTAATGAAAAATGCTAATGGTTCATAGCTCTGTGTTTTAGTTTCCAGCCGGACAAGTATTTTTGTCCACATGAGCAAAAAAAACGTGATCTGCTCAATTGTTGGAATCACATGATGATGGAGTTATTAGGGTATCTATTATACCTACTTATAAAGAGAAAATTTCAGTTCCACTTTTTTTTTTCACCTTTTTTTTCTTCTGGCTACCCTCCCCCTCCTGTATCTGTCTCAGTCTCACCGGGTGATTTTATTCCAGGTAGTACACGTTTTGGGAGAGTTGGAGACCATCGGGAGAAGGAGTATTTTCCAAATCGATACTGTGAGACGTCAAAACAAGAGTTTGATTGGAATCAAATCCAACGAGAGATATAATATAAATAGACATAGAGAAAAGTAACCATCATAAATTACGTAACAGCATAGATTGTACTGCTACTGCTGCTGTGCCACCGGGAATCTTCAAAATGATTTCTATAATAAAAAATCCGCTGATGGATCGAGCAGCTAAGTTGAAAAAAGCATAGTTCTTTTTAATCGAAACATTCATAGTTGCATAACGATTACCACAAACTGGATTAATACAGGAATCTATCTACTAGCTAGATTGCTACCAGTTTGCTGAATAATGCACAAATCTACATGAGCGGTGGCAGCAAACTCAGCTTGGATGGATATCAATTGTGAACTGGACTCACTATGCATCTGGCCGGGGGTTGGAAATGTCAAAATACAGAGTTGAGGCAATCAAAACACAGAGTTCAGGCATTTGCAACTCAGTTCACCTGTACAGACAGGCTGTACTTACTGAATTGTATGTCTGAACTGAAACTCAGTCTCAATGTTGTACTGAACTCAAACTCAGGGATTTCTTATTTTATTTACCGAAGCACTCGTTGCTCCGGCGCTGGAGCTCCCGCCGGTACTCCTCCGTCTGCTGCTCCGTGTACCCGGACACGTCGGTCTTGAGCAGCAGGTCCGTGTACGCCATGAGCCTCCGCCTCTGCGCCCGGCTCTCCGCCACCTCGCGCCGCAGCGCCGCCTTCTTCGCCCGCAGCGCCTGCTGCTGCGCGACCGCCTGCCTGTACGCCTCCGGCGCGGCGCCGCGGAAGAGGTGGCCCATGATCTCCGCCTCGATCCGCGCCTCCGTCGGGTCGTCGAGGACGACTCGTCCATCACCAGCACGTCGGAGGAGTTGGTGGTGCTGCTGGAGGAGGAGCGCCTTTTGCGGGATGGGGTAGGGAGGAGGGGCGGCGCACCGAGCGCGCTTCGGCGGCGCCGGCGCCGGCGGCGGGCTGCCGAGACATGGCGGAGATTGAGATTGATGACGACGACAGCTAGTAAGGTTTATTCAACGGCTAATTTGCGGGCCAAAAATTAGAGCGAGCCTGGTCTACCAAATTTCTCAACGGGCCTCCACAAAGGCCTGCGTCAGCTCAGTAGTGGGATGTCTGGCCCGAACCAAGAGGGGATCAGGAGCTAAATACTTTGCTCAAAAAAAAAAAAAAAAAAAAAAGCTAAATTAAATACTTATTATCTGTATCCATCAATTTATATCCCCTCATATAAAAAAAAAAAAATCATGAGCCTAGCTTTTTTATTTATATTTTTGCCCCTTATATATTCTTACGTGTTATTGATACATTTATTTAAGGCTTGTTTTCTTTTGCCCTCATATAATCTTTCTGATACGTTTATTTATTTATTTATTTAATAAAGCCTTCCAATCAAATAAAGACTTGTGCAGCACACTGTTTATTGTGTTGGTGTAGACGCCGTCGGCTGTCCCGAACATGCTAATGATGCTGTGTTCATGGTTCAATTAACCATGTTATGCTTGTACAATTCTTGTTGCTGGAACCCAACAGGAAGAAAGCGCCTGCAATAATCCATGGAAAAAATACCTGATGCAACGACAAGACAAAAATTCCTCGGACAAACAAACAGCCAGCAAATTCTGAACAGAATGCGCTCCTAAGCCATGCACTACACTTCGTGTTTCAGAGGAGGCAAATCCAGAAGGTACAACAGCACAGTTACACGTTTACGCAAATTCATCTCCCGGCTAAGATCCAATTTCACAAGTTGTCGTCCAAATATCAGCGCATAGATCCAGCTGGGTTTCGAATTCCCAGTGGCAATTGCAGCTCTCTAAGTCGTCTCTTTCTTCCGACACCAAATTAACAACATATACATCCCAGCAAACACCAGATGACCAAGGTTCATGGCGCTTCAGAAATTCCAAAATTCAGGACAACTGCTTTGTGACCTGCATGTGCTACCATCTTTGCTTGAAGTTGCTCTCCTCATCACTTGAAGTCGAGCCCTCGTATGAGTGTCTCCTGTACGAGTGCCTGGAGCTGGATCTCCGACTTCTTCTTGAGCGCGCTCGAGCTTTCTTCCTGCCGGGCTCCTCATTGTTGTCATGTAACTCAGAGATACTACTGTCCTGGGCATGTCGACGCTGACAACCGTCCCTAGGACTAGTAGTAGGATGCACTCCCACCTTCTTCCGAACATGAAACTCCTCATAGTAGGCGTCAGATTCAATGCTGCTGTCCAGCGTCGTCTCTGGAACTGACCTACCCTTTCTCTTGGATCCTCCTTCCTGAGTTAAGGTGTGGGAATGATAGCATTCTGGTTTGTGAGATTGCCGTCCTGCGCCTTTGCTTCTCTTGTACTGCCTTGCATCTGCAGAAGCTTCAGGATCTTGGAGAACACTGGGCTGGAATTCATTGCTGAAGAAATCAAATCAATAGTAAAATGGTTAATGTGGCAGTTCAAAGTTGAAAGAAGATACAGACAATGGAATGGAAGGCAATGAACTGATAATCTAGTGAATGTCTCCTGGTACAAAAGGCTTCATACAATTAACATATCCAAAAAATTGGTTTTATAGTGACTAATTTGTGGTACGATATCGAGTCATTAACTGTTTGTTCTGAATTTACCATTTTCACTCAACTGACTTGCAACACTACATACCTATAAGGGCTTCCTGGGTAGCCTTGCAATCCAGGACCGTGCAGTGGTAAGTTACTGATGCCATTGACATTATAGGGGCCCAGAGGGTAGCCAAACGAAGGCATATTTGGCATACAGTACATGTAAGGATCGGCTCCCCAAGGCTGTCCTCCCAGTCCAAACAAAGAGTCATAACATGGTGGTTCAAATCGAATGTTGAAACCATATTCAGCACAGTTGGTGTTTCCATTTCCAGTGGCGTCAGACTTCTTTTTCTTCTTTTCTGACCTGGTCCTAACCACTTTCCGCTCAAGCTTCCCTGAAACTATTGCTACACCATCAGGTTGCGGCAGCTTCTGGCATCTTGGTTCAGGAAAGGATTCTGTGGCACCTGCCGCGGCTTTGGTGTTCTTCACAGATGTTTTTTGAGTCTCTTCAGTTTTACTGTGGAGATCAGAATGTGTCGATATCTCCATTGTATTCTTGCATGCAGTTATCAGGCAACTGCCTTCAATAGTAGCTGACGGTGCACTATCCATATGCTGCTTAGTGTCCCCTTTTAACACAGCGGAAGCGATGACAGATTTGCCATCCAAATTGCTGCTATTGGACCTTGCAAGATTCCCTGTGCCACTTAAAAGGCCACCAGCCCTTGATGATAACAAGCTGGAGATTGTAATTCTAAGGGTTTGATTGGGTATGAGGTCATCTGCAAGTATTTTGACACCACAAAGGCACTTCGATTGAGTCATAATGTAGTCCCGAATGCCTGAGGACAGAATACAAGTAGATCAGGATTATTTATCATGCAATACGAAACTCATACAGCGACTATCAATAAAGATTCCAAGGATAGACATGAAAACCATTTTACAAACTCTGCACCACTTACATTTATCACAGAAACTATCATAACAGCACTTGCTTGACAACATTGCTGGCAAACTATCACCGACACTGCTAGACATGTCCTGTACCATTTCTGCTGGGATCATATCATCAAAGCTAGATACAATGGGAATCAGTGAGCTAGTTTTTCTGGAATTATATTTCCTGTTGCCGTAGTTTGGGCAAGAATGAATAAAGTGCCCTGGGACTCCACATTTGTGGCAGATATAGCCAGGTGGAGGCGGCTTGTTCCATGTTGGGCACTGCCAAATGAAATGTCCAGGAATACAACACACACGACAAACATAGCCAGAAGGGGGTGCCTCCCCTTCCATTGGACGACCTTCATATAAATACTGAAGATCAGAAAGACTTTATAGAATGAGGTTGGCAAACCTCTTTGACATTTTAACCAGTCCTTGTACACTAGTAAGAACAAGAGACATTGCAATTGTCTACCTGAATTATGCATCATCACATATTTACCAACTACAAAGCTATCTTGTCTGAACTGGAAACACATGCATTTTAATTATGGATTTGTTTGCAAGAAAATAACTAGATAATTCAACAGGAGACCGAGCCCCAAATGTGAACCCTGTCCAATGATGTACACTCAGCATTAACCTTGAACCAAGCTGTGTCACTCAATTTTTCTCACCCGCAAATACTAGAAATACCTCCATGCGAACAGAGTAGCAACTAATGAAATTCTGGAGATTTATGGGATGACGAGGAGTGGGGCAATACAATGCAGTAATCGCGCCTGTTGGAGTTCCAGCAATCTGGATCGCGTCTGTGGAGCGTCCAGCAATCCGGTGAACCAGCACCGTGGAATTCTGAGGTATCATGGTATTCTCATCGACATACTCTGTAGCCAGCAGCAACAGACATAAAAGCAAAACATTATTAGATCATGGTAGTAGATGAGCACACTTGTTGAATGCGAAATTACATTATATACAAAACTACCTATAACATCCCAACAAGACACCCTCTAACAAGAACAAATGGAGATAAACTGCCAGTGTCATATACTGATATACAATGCATTTCCCTTTTGCAAACGCAGGCCAACACAAGAACATTTCGCATACATCAGAAATGGATGTCCCCAAACACAATAACATTTCGGCATACAGCAGAAATGGATGTCCCCAAATCGGGATGACGAACACCCTGCCCTGTGCCCTCTATGAGCCTCTCAACACACGATCGATGGCTTTGTTTCCGTGCGTGGTGGTGGTCGCTTGAATCGCCAGTCGGCCGCCGTTCAGAACAACAAACACGCTACACGCCGGATCACACCTTCCCCGGTCTGGGGGTCGCAGCCGATGCCGTCCCGCTGGCCGCGCCCCTCGCCCGGCGCCCGCCGTGGGCGCCGTGGCAGCGATCAGCGCTTGAGGTCGGTGACGGAGGCGGGCGCGCCGGGACCGGCACGGAGAAGGTCTGCACCCCGCCGGTACGGTAGTGCACCACCCCATGCTGACCCCGCCGGAAGAGCGGCCCTCCCGCTGGGCGCCGAACCCCTAGCCCGAACGCCCAACGGCAACGCGGGGTATGGTCGCGATGAGTGCCGAGGTGAGAAATGCGGGCGGGCGGTGGGCCGTGGCCGGGGAGGAGGAGGAGTAGGAGGCGATGGAGAGGGGTTTGGCGGTCTCTCCGGATTCTCGAGGAAGCGACCGAGTCGGCCAACCCGGAGAGTTTTACCCGCTGCCTTATATAAAAGTTTCGTCCGTCTGTGTGCCCTTAAAAAATTTCTTTACCTCGTGCGCCCAACTTGAACTTCGTTTTGTCTCCATGCCCTTCCGTCCACCTTCCGTGCAGTTGTTACCGTTTGCCGCCTCGACATGTGGGCCCGTTGAGTGAAAACGTCTAAAATACCCCTCTCATACCCCTAGCCTTTACTTCTTTTTCTCCGACGGGTGGGGCCAGGTTGTCAGCCACTCTCCTCCTAAAGAAGAGCACGTGCCGGCTCGGCTCGTGCCCGCGGCGGTGGCGGCGGCCAGCCTGCTCGCGGCCAGGACATGGCGCGTGCGTGCGGCGCTGACCAAGTGCACAGGCTGCCTTGCAAGCTAACAAGGCCAAGTAAAGTAGTGTACTGATTCATCCCATGCACTGTACACATCCATTCTTTCCTGGCCGCCGCCGCACGTGTCGTGTGTTCGAGGCCGAAAGAGAGCACCCCGCGGAGCTGGGCGGCAGCAACAGCTGCTGGCCACCTGCACACGCCTTTACCAGCAGCTCTCCGACCACTCGGCTCGCTCGATCACGGGCTCGCCGCGCGCCCGCGCCCACCGTAGGGCCTTCGACGCCAGCACCCACCGTGGATGGACTCGGCGGCGTTCCTGAGCCCTAGTAGTGTCCCACTGGAAGGAGGCGGACTTGCTACGCGTGGAGCTGCCACCGGCGCTGAAGTTGTGCGTGGATCCGGCGCGGTTCGTGATGGACGCGGTGTCTGACGTGTTCCCCGTGGACCGTCGGTAGGTGCGGAACCCGGCGGACCTGGCGTGGGCGGCGTCGCGACCGGAGAGCGCGTCCCTTCCGTGAGCTCCGACGACGACGAGCACGTCAGCTCCGGCGAGTCCGCGATTGCCCGCCCAAACGCGCTCGGAGAGGCCGCCATGGCCGGCCGTGCCCGGAGTGGCACACGCGTGCCTGCATCGTCGCCTCGCGTCCGCGCCCGGGGAGTGGCCCACGCGTGCCTGCATCGTCGCCTCGCGTCCTGCGCACCAGCGGCGGACATGACGGCGGCACCGGCATTCCGCGACAGACGACGATGTGCCCCTGCGCCGTCCTCGAGCAGCGTAGGCCTAGCGACAATGCGGCCCTCTACCTCCCCGACTTGCGGCGGCGCGGCACCGCCTTCCATCACCGGCGGCGGCGCGGCCCCGTTCCTGACCTGCAGCGGTGACGGCGCGCTTCCACCGGTTGGGCCAGCGCAGCTCCACGCACCACGAAGAGCGCGCACCCGGCGGCCATGGCGGCGGAGAGCTCCAGCAATCACGGGGCAAGAGCAGTCCGGTCACCGCTCTGGGCCCAAGCAAAGCAGTCGTGGTGGACGAGGTTGCGGCTTCGCGCAAACAATCGACGAAGGCGGCGGGAAGGGGGAGCAAGGAGGAGAGTGGAGCCTGGATGGGCCGCCGGCGCTGGATCAGCATCCTCGCCGACGATGCGTGGGGCAAGGGTGGCGCACGCCGCTGGGAGGAGGCGGCCGGGCGGCGGGCGCACGCAGGGAGGAGTCGTGGATATGAGAAAAGGGTATTTTAGGCATTGACATTGTCCGTCCCACTTGTCGCGCGACCAAACGGAGAAAACCCGACGGAAGGGCTTACTTGAAGGGTACTGACAAAAAATAAAATTCGAAGTTGGGCACACGCAGTCACGAAAATTTTTGAGGGGTACACAGACGAACCAAACTTTTATAAGGGCACACAGGTAAAAGCTCTCCCAACCCGGTTGGTCGGGAACGCGAGGCACGGAAGCCAAGGCGGACAACCGCGGCCGTGGTCGCCGTGGGGGGACGGAAGTCGGCCGGTTAAGCCTGCGTGTCCGTGTGCTAGTGGGGCCCATTTGTGGAATGCTGGGCGGGACTGGACTGCAGGCCCATACGATTCGACTGCCAGCCGAGGTCCACGCCGGGGCCAGCGAGGCTTCGCTGCGGCCGACGTGGAATTAGAAAAAAAGATTCATTTCCGTGAATGGGTGCGGGAGTATGTAAGGGCTCCAGAGGAGGGAATCTTGATAACCAAGATGTATAGAGAAAGTAAATAGAGGAATATGAGTACGGATAGTCTAAGACGCGAGGAACATAAAAATCTAAAATTTCCCAAAACATTCTAACAAATATCTCAACACATTTTAAAGACTTGAACACATGTAAATCCAATTTATAAGAGCACAAGTGTAATGGCAGCTACCGAGACAGTCGCACTCTCACAGTTGAGCACGTATAAATCCGACAGTCCGTCGAGTATCACGAAGGGTCTTGAAATACCAGCCACATACAACCAAGATCGTACATGATTCAGCATGGACACATCACATGTTACATAAATTTCAGTAGTGGACATACATCAGAATTATTATAACACGAGGTTCAAATTTAGCAGTGGAAACAGCGTAGTTTTAAAACATCACACACACGTTGTTCAAATGCATGCAAGTTTCATGATCAAGTCCAACAAAAGCACCTAGAGACGCTATTAGGGAAGGCCTTTTGCCTATTGGCTTCACTCTTCATCCACAACGTGAGACAAGCTAGCAGTTCTTTCAAGAATCGTGCTACACTCGACTAGAAACTGAGAATGAAGTAGATAAACCTTGTGAAATTCATCTGCAGTCCTAGCACATAGTAAGACTTAATCAACCGTGATACTTAAATGAACAGCTCTCTTATAATTTTGAGAACATCTTGGCCTTTTGGGCGTGCTATTGATTGTTTGGTTGTTGGTTCGCATACCATCTACTTTTCACCAAAGGATACATGAGAAGACTCAATCAACTAGATACTTAAATGAACAATTCTCCTTATAATTTTGAGGAACTACCTAGAGACGCTATTAGGGGCTATTAGGGAAGGCATTTGCCTCTTGGCTTCACTCCTCATCCACAACGTCAGACAAGCTAGCAGTTCTTTTAGTAATTGTGGTACACTCTGACTATAAACTGAGAATGAAGTAGATAAACCTTGCGAAATTCATCTGCACTCTAGCACATAGGAAGACTTAATCAACCAGATACTTAAATGAACAACTCTCGTTATAATTTTGAGAACATCTTGGCCTTTTTTTGGGTGTGCTATTGATTGTTCGATTGTTGGTTCAGTTACCATCTACTTTTCACCAAAGGATACATAGGAAGACTCAATCAAAAGGATACATAGGAAGACTCAATCAACCAGATACTTAAATGAACAATTCTCCTTATAATCTTGAGAAACTCTTAGCCTTTGGGTGTGCTATTGATTGTTTTTCAGTCCAGGCCCGATTGCTTGATTCAAGTACCATCTACCTTTCACCAAAGGATGGAATATAGAATTTTGCTGCATGCTGGGCCCTGATGGTGGAACTGTTTGGGAAGAAGAAAGCCGGCCCTTTTGCGGCAGAGTGGGCAGCATCGCTTTCCCTCGCGTAGCTTCGATTCCATGAAAAAGCAGAAAAAAGACAATAAAAAGAAAAATAGTATCTTTTGGATTCCTGCCATTAATTACAGGAAAACGAATTGTGGAGCTGTAGGCTTCAAAGTAAGGGGAGGACCGAGATTATATACCCAAAGCAGCCAGCAGCTGGATCGAAGGGGCTTGGTTGGAAGGTAAGTTGGTCAAAGACATTTAGTTGGCATGTATCGGTTTCGTACAGTACATTTCGTTGAAGGTCGTTCAAGCTTTTCCCCGGGAGTATGGCATGGGTTGCATACTTTAGCGCCGTAGCGCATGGTATGAGCCTCGTGGAGAAGCAATGGCTAGTCCACGGAGCTCATATGCCACTCAATGTTTGTGGTTCACCAAAATATTTTGGTTTCCTCCAACATTTCATAGCTCTACTTCATAGTATGGTAGCACATAGCTCTCCCTCGTGGTCTGGTATTTAGTCATATGGGGCTAGGACTATATATATAGTATGGTAGCACATAGCTCTCCCTCGTGGTCTGGTATTTAGTCATATGGGGCTAGGACTATATATAATAGACATTAAAGCCGTAAGTTGTAGGTATGGAAACTGTTGGTGTGATTCATCTAAAATTGTACATGCATCATTGAGTTACCATGACTGTGTGTACTCCAAAACCTTCATGCATTAAGCATCACAGTTTTGTTTGCTTAGTGCCACACTACAAATAATGTCGTGAACTGAAGGAAATTCAGAAGGGGCTGTTAAGCTGATGGCAGTGGTATTGTGTGAATATGCCACATCATTGCCCCAATCTCATCACTTTAAATTTGCCAACCCTAGGATGAAAAGGTTTACAGTGCCATCTTAACATTTTACGGCTGTGTGGCGGTAGGAAACTCTTGTCAACCAGGATGGCTATCAAGGATGAAGTGAACTGGATTGTGCATCTGGCTGGGGATTGGGAATATCAATATGCACAATTGTGGTGTGATTCATCTAAAATGAACGTGCATCATTGATTTATCATGACTGTGTGTACTCCAAAATATTGATGCATTAAGCATCATAGTTTTGTTTGCTTATTGCCACACTGCCAAGGTCGTGTGAGCTGAAGGAAACAAAGAAGGGGCTGCTGAACTGATGGCACTATATATATACGTGCTTTGACACAACAATGTCAATCTCTCGTCAGGTTCCACCCCAAGCATGAATTGGTGTACGACGATCTGTAACTTTCTATGGCCATGTGGAGATAGCAAACTCTTATCTTGGATGACTATCAAAGATGAAGAGAACTGGACTATGCACCTGGGCGCATATCAAAAATTGTTGCTTTTGCCGCTCATTTGCTCTAAAGAGGGGGTCATGAACTCATGAACTGTACTGAATTTTTATGTTTGAACTCAAACTCCGTCCCACCTCGTTAACTCCCAAATTTGTGCTGCATGCCACCAGCAACCTAGCAAGTAGGTAACTCCGTAATCCTCGAAGCAGATAATTTATATCATTAACTTCCTATATATCACCGGTGACACCCGAAAGATCCTAAAAACAATTTTAGAATCAACTGGGATCCCTTTGCTCATGGAACAACTAAGTTGAACCATTGATAATTCTCTTCTACCAGAAAGATTACTAGCTGCAAACAGATGATTAAGTATGAATTGGACTACACATCTAGCAGCAAAGCACAATTGCGGCGTTCAATTCCTCCTCAGATGTGCTGATGACAACCGTAAATTGCTCTGAATTGTTTGTTTGAACTGAAAATATTGGCGCAACCGACAGCGACTAGGTATTGTCATCAGCGTAGGTTGCGGTGCCTAACACCCTTAGCTTGTAGTTGTACAGATACTCCATTCAGTAGAGAGAGAGAGAGGAAAACCATGACTACACAATCTATCATCATGCATTATTGCTTCTAGCTTATTCAATTGGGAAAGTACACGTAGTTGGTCAATTAGAGCCGCCGTGATTGTTCAGTAGATCCTGGAGTGAAGCATGCGTACAGCGACTATGTACTGCATGTATATATTGTGTGCGTGTGATAACGACCACAATAAAAAAATGGCCACATGGATACATGGCATGGAAAGCTGATTAATTAGCTAGTTTGATTGATGCTCACATGGAGCCATCGCCAATTAAAGCGAAATACCTTTCGCGATCTCCGGTTCGGTGAGCACAAAACAATACACGTCCGGCCGGTCGGAAAAGGACAGCAAATAAATATATATAATCTCTCTTGAGCTGTTGTGTGCATATGTATATGTATAAGTACGTATGGATTGGATTAATTATTGGATCCATCCATCGGTTTCTGGATCGATCGAGGATTGTATATGCTCTCTCTCTCCTATCGTCGTATGCGTCGACCTCGACTCGGATCGATGCCCACAAATTAAATGATCGGAATATGATGACAACCAACACTACATAGTACAGTATATATGTATAGTGTTGCTATCTGTGTATCTTTTCATAGAAGATATTTCTAGTACTTTTTGCAGGGTGTGACGTAGTCATCGCGGCCACTATCATCATTAGCTAGCTAGTCATATATCAGTCATGTTTATATCATATCATATATAGGCAGGGTATATAGGCAGGCAGGTAGACACACCACCAATCCAGTACTCCTCAGCTTCGGCCTAATACAAGATACCCTAGCAAGAGTTCTTAGTTTAGTGAGACTATTTTTTTTTCTTTACAAATTAGATAGTTTTGTTATTAACTTATTACTTAATTTTGTAGTGAAAAGATATGTATCAACCTTATGAGTATTCGGACTATATAGAACAGTTCCGATGAACAATCACTCACTTTTGACAGTTATAGGATTCCAAAAAGATGGTCCAGAATTGGGTCAATCATGTTTATTATTTTTGCAAGTTGGAGGATAGAGGGGTTGTACCGGCCAAAACTCCTGATGTATCATGTGTCAATTGTGATGATGTACCTGGTTTTTCAAATATTTTCTCCATCTCGGTACAACAAGGAGTTTACGATGGTCCACCGGAGCATGAGGAACCATATCAAAAGAGGCCCTAATAATCTGACCGTGGTAGTAGTAGCGTAGAATAACAAATATGGAAGTATGAAGTACTCCTCTATTCTAAATTGTAAGTCATTTCAAAAATCTTGAAGAGTCAAAATATATCAAGTTTGACAAAAAATACAGAGATAATTACAAAGATTATGATATCAAACAGATACACAATGAAAACATAATTAACGAAGAATCCAATGATACTTAGTTGACATCCTAAATATTAAAATTTTATCATATAAATTTGGTCAAACTTGAAATGTTTTTGACTTTCTAAAATTTTGGAATGACTTACAATTTGGGATGGAGGGAGTATTCAAGAAACGTCAAATGGACTGGTGTTAGCGACACGCACATTACAGACTTTTGCGAGAGGTCCATGCTAGGCACGTTGAGAACGCCGGGGTGCCCTCGTGAAAGACTAGACGTGTGTTTCTATGTGCATGTGTGATGCACTACCGGTTTTCGGGGGCTTTGCCGAAAGTGCCTAAGACACTTGGCGAAGGCCAAAAACACTTCGGCTAAGGCTTTACCGAGTGTAACACTCGAAAAACGGCAAAGGTGCCTTTGCCGAAAGTGTCATTTATCAAAGCACCCGGAATACACTCGCAAAGATTTACACTAGGTAAAGAGAACATGCGAAAAAACCCAAAAACAATAGCAAAACAAATTTTTTGGTGTGTGGGGAGGGGGGTGGAGGCCCCCACCGGCCACCCACCGCTGGCCTCCATCTAACTCATATTTTTTTCGTCAATTTTTATGGACCGGTCGGGACTCGATCCCACAACCTCTCTCACGCATATGTTGTCTTACCACTTTCACTACGTTGTCATTTGGGTCTAGATTCCGTATTAGTTCCTCATATATTATACTAAACCGAGTTTAAGTTGCTTGTTTGAGGCCCTAAATGAATTCAAATAAAAAATTGTCATCTATAAAGTTTTATAACTTTTTGAGATTTATAATTTTTATTTAGAAAGTTTTTCCATCCGAGATCGTTTGAAAAATTCAAATTTCAAATTTGAGAGATTCAAACGTAGTTTTGCATAATAAGATGATTTCAAATAAAAAGTTGTTAACTACAAAGATTCATAACTTTTCGAGATCTACACTTTTCATTTAAGAAGTTTTTCCATCCGAGGTAAGTGTAGATCTCGAAAAGTTATGAATCTTTGTAGTTAATAACTTTTTAATTTGAATTCGCTTAGGGCCTCAAAATTAATTTGAAAAGCTGCTTTGCCTAGTGCTAAAAATGGCACTCGGCAAAGACGCTCTTTGCTAGGGATGAAAACGGATCGGATCGGAGCGGATAATGGCTCTCCCATATCCTAATCCTCTTTTTTTCTAATCGGTTTCGAGCGCATCGGATATTATGCGGATTCAGATGCGAATATGGATTTTTAGGATGTCGGAAATGGTGCGGGTTGGGACCGTGTCGGAGCGACTTTACTTTTTAGAACTTCGAGACATGTTGTTTTTTTTTATAATGAGAAACAATTTTTTAACCAAACTCATAAACCGGCAATACAATATTTTAACCAAAGTCATAAGGTAAATGTGCGTGAGTACACGATCGTCGAAATGGAATTGCCTGGCCACCGGCATGAGTACGCGTCTGTGACTTTGTGCTGTGCGTGAGTATAGGACTACGTATTTGGCAAATCGCAAATAGGAAATAGAGAATCACACGGCACCCTGCCATCTCCGTTGTGGCGTTGCCTAATGCCTACCACCAAAATTAGGTAAATAAGCAATTAATGGAATACCATTCTATATATAGCAAAAATATATTTAAAAATTAAAATACTGTTGTCTTTTGGGCTGATTAAAATATTCGGATATCATATTATAAGAGTCGGATAATCCACGATTAACTATTGGATAATCCATATCCGTCGGATTTTTGCCAATACCATATCCTACACCGCATCCGCATATAGTCGGATTCGGATTATCCGCATCCGCACGGATATTAAAAACATTTCTCCACATCCTTAAAATTGGATTCGGAGGAGATCGGTGTGGAGGATTATCCATACCGCTTTCATCCGTACTCTTTGCCGAGTGTCAAAAAAGCACTCGGGAAAGAGTTTCTTTGCCGAGCCCCCTTTTTGGAACTTAGCAAAATAGTTTTTCAAATCAGCACTTTCGGCAAAAAGAATTTCTTTTTGAAGAGTGCCTTTTTTAGCACTCGGCAAAGTAGTTTCTCAAATCAATTTTTGAGGCTAAACGAATTCAAATAAAAGAGGTTGTCAACTACAAAGTTTCATAACTTTTTGAGATCTATAATTTTTATTTAGAAAGTCTTTTTCATCCGAGGTCGTTTGAAAAATTCGAATTTCAGATTTGAGAGATCCGGACCTAGTTTTGGATTATAAGATGAATTCAATTCAAAAAGTTTTATACCACAAAGGTTCATATCTTTTGGAGACTTACAAAAGTTTACTTTGGTCATTTATTCATTTAACAACGCTGTTAGTAACATTTTTTCAGAAATCTTATTAATATCTCTTCTAGTTCCGTGAAACTATGAGAGGATATAAGAGAGATGTAGGTTTTGTGAAGAACGTTACTAACGCTTTGTCAAATAAAGAAATGACCACATACTAACGGTTCATATCTTATTAGTAACTTTTTATTTGAACTCGTTTAGGGCCTCAAAAACTAATTTGAAAAACTACTTTGCCGAGTCTATTTTTTTTTTTTTTTTTTGCACTCGGCAAAGCTGTCTTTGCTGAGTGTGTATTTTTTGCCTTGTGTTTTTTATTTGGCACCAAGAGCCCGAAAAATACACTCAAGAAAGAGGTGGGCACTCGGCAAAGACGTGGATTCCAAAGTGTGATGGTCTGAAATGCATGCATGCATGTGCGTATAGATTTCCAAATGTGCCGGCCGACACGGCACCGCACGGGCACGGCGGCGGCACGGCATGGATGGGCACGCACGGGGGGGGCACGACGGCGCCGCCGCGTGCCAGCCGCCGTAGTGCCACCGCGTGCAAAGATCTCAGCCCGTGCATGGCACTACGGCCTGTCATCCGCGGTCGCGGCCGTGCGCCAAGCACGGCAGTCCAAAGTGCTTGTACGGGCCCGTGGTGCCGAGGACGCCCGCCGCCGAGGAGCGCCGCCGCAATCGCAGCTGAGGACCTCGCTGCACGCCACCGCTTCCGGCCGCCGCGCCGCCGCGTCCAGCGCCGTGGCCGCCGCGCCGCCACCGTCGTATTGTGGAGAAGACGAGTAGGGAGGAGTGGTCTTGGGGAGAAGACGAGTGAGGAAGGGAGCTGTGGTTGAGCGCACTGAGGAGATGGAGTAGTACGGAGAAGCCAGAGAACAGTGGGGAAGGGGTAGAAAATGAGAGAGAATAGGAAGGGATGTGCTTTTTATATCTAGGTTAAACTAGTCGATCCGAGAGAAAATAGGAAGGGATGTGCTTTTTTATATGTTGGTTAAACTAGTCGATCCAACAGCCGCCAATCAAGCATAGGGGATCCAATGGCTGGGAGCCGTGCCGCCCCGCGGCTGGCCACTGAAAACGGGCCATGCCCGGCCAGCACAACGTGCCAACCTCGCGGCCCGTGCACGGCATGGCGCCGGGGGCGTGCACGGGCACGCGGTTGACGCCAGGCGGACCATTCTCGGGCCGTGCTTTTTCGCACCGTGCACAGGCCGGCCCGTTTTATGCAGCCCGTTTGGAAATATATACATGTGCATGAGTACCATCTAGCAGGTGCATCTATCTAGGAAAAATTGGGTGAGCCCATTGGATGAGCCACGGGTTCACCAGCGCCTGCGTGCCGCCTGGATTCCGCCACATGTCCATGCAGCCGATCGGATGGTTTAACTCAGGATCCAGCTTGTGCATTCATTTGCATGTTGCGGTGTGCACGGGATCAGCTCGGCTTAGCTCCTAAAAATCAGCATTATTCAAACCATCTGATCAGCTGCGTGGACACGTGGCTGAAATCTAGAGGGGGGCCACACCCAGAGCCACCCAATTGTTTTTCCATCTATCTCCCTCTCTGTTCATTCATGGGGGCGTCTCTTTGCGTACGCTTGGTGCCTATGACAGACTACCACGAGCTGAGGATTTTTGCTCCTAGGAGCATATGCTCCCACGCTCTGGACCATAGGATGCGTATTGTGATCCGTGCTTGCACACTTCTCAGAGCAATACGCATTGAGAAGTGTGCTTGCACGGATCACAATACGTATCTAGTGGTCTAGAGGGTGGGAGCATATGCTCCTAGGAGCAAATTTAACTTCACCATGAGGTGACGAGCTGCGGCGTCGCTCTGGGCACAATTTACCGAAAACCGAAACCGAACCTAGAATTACCGAGAACCGAACCGAAAAAAACCGAAACCAAAAAATTCGGTTCCTGTTCGGTTCTTAGTTCTCAGGAACCGAATTTACCGAGGTATATTCGGTTTTGTACTTCGGTAAACCGAAGTAGCGAACTGGTACCGAATTTACAGAAATGTGTTGAGTGTGAGTGTTGTTATATTATTAATTGTACTAACTTAGACTATTATATTATGTATTTGTGGTATTCTACTCTTAAACTTCTATATGTATGTATTTGACACCATAATTATCTACGAAATCATGTTAAAATTAGTTTTTAAAAATGCAATTACATGTCACTTTGATTAATTCGGCACTTTTCGGTAAATACCGAAACCGAACCAAAAAGTACCGAAACCGAATTCCTCGGGTACCGATTTTTTCAAAGGAACCGATCGGTACCTGTTTTTAGGAACCGAATTTACCGAGGAACGGGCACCGAACCGATCGGTTCGGTAATACCGAATGCCCAGGCTGACTGCGGCGTCGCCTGCCCTGACTGTTTCCCTTCATTCTCAGCAGGCCATCCGGATCCGGGGCTGGGCTCGCTTGCGTATTTATAAGTACGGCCGACCAGGTGGAGCCTCCTCGCTCTCCTCAGAGCCTCCTCGCTCGCTCGCTCAAAACAATCCACCAGCAGAGCAGACCTGGTACTACCTTATAAGGAGATCCATCCATGAGCAGCGTTTGAGCACTTAGCAGCAGCAGCTCTACCTCTAGCTAGCCTCCTAGCCTGCCCGTCGTCGCCGTCACTCCTTGATCCAATGCAAGCACGACAGCCGACGATCATGGAAGCAGCCGACGATCAGCGGCCGCAACCGCAGCTGGAGATGCCGCAGCACGACAGGGCGTCCACATTCGCTGCCGCCGAGGAGATGGCGACCAACACCACCACCACCAAGGCGAAGCAGCTCTCCGATGAATCCGATGACGCCGGCGAGCCAGAGGTGAACTACCGCGGATGGAAATCCATGCCCTACGTCATAGGTGAGCTCACCACTCTTTCTCGTGATGAGCTGGCTAAAGATCCATGAACGGATTCTCAAAAACATCCATGAACGGACTCTCAAAAAGTGCAAGAGCAATGTGTAATCGTAATCGATCATGCATGATTCATGGGCATGCATGCAGGGAACGAGACGTGCGAGAAGCTGGGCACCATCGGCACCACGGCCAACCTGCTGGTGTACCTGACCACCATCTACGGCATGACGGGCGCCAGCGCCGCCACCTTGCTCAGCCTCTGGTCGGGCACCGTCAGCATGGCGCCCCTCCTGGGCGCCTTCCTCAGCGACAGCTACCTGGGCCGCTACACCACCCTCGCGCTCGCCTCCATCGCCTCCTTCATCGGCATGATCATCCTCACCCTCACCGCGGCCGTGCCGTCCCTCCACCCCGGCGCAAATCCCACCGGCCCATCGTCGCTCCAGATGGCCGTGCTGCTCGCCTCCTTCGGGCTGCTCGCCGTCGGCGCCGGCGGGATCCGTCCCTGCAACCTGGCCTTCGGCGCCGACCAGTTCGACCCGCGCACCCCGGCGGGGCGAAAGGGCATCAACAGCTTTTTCAACTGGTACTACTTCACCTTCACCATCGCCATGATGATCTCCGCCACCGTCATCATCTACCTCCAGAGCAACGTCAATTGGGCGCTGGGTCTCGCCGTCCCCACCGTTCTCATGGGCCTCTCCGTAGCGCTCTTCTTCATGGGCACGCGACTCTACGTCCGCGTCCGCCCCGAGGGCAGCCCCTTCACCAGCTTCGCACAGGTCCTCGTCGCCGCCGTGCGCAAGCGCCGTCTCCCCGCACCTTCGCCCGCCGACCTCTACGACCCGCCGCACCGGAGCAGCCTCATCTCCAAGATCGCCTACACCGACCAGTTCCTCTGTCTCGACAAGGCCGCCGTGCGCACCCCAGATGACGACGACGCCAACAACCCGTGGCGCCTCTGCACGCTGCAGCAGGTGGAGGAGGTCAAGTGCCTGGCGCGGCTGTTCCCCGTCTGGTCCGCCGGCATCGTCTACTACATCGCGCTCAGCAACCTCAGCAACTACAACGTGCTCCAGGCCATGCAGATGGACCGCCACGTCGGCGGCGGCGGATTCCAGATCCCCGCGGGCACCTTCGTCGTCTTCAACATGCTGGCGCTCACGCTCTGGCTCCCCTTCTACGACAAGGTGCTCGTGCGGGCGATGCAGCGCGTGACCAAGCGCGAGGGCGGCATCAGCCAGCTGCAGCGGATCGGCTTCGGGATCGCCCTCTCCATCGTCACCATGCTCGTCGCCACCGCCGTCGAGAGACACCGCCGCAGAGTCGGCGACAGCACCTCCTGCTTCCTGCTCGTGCCGCAGCAGATGCTGGCCGGCCTCTCCGAGGGGTTCGCCATCATCGGGCAGGTGGAGTTCTACTACAAGCAGTTCCCGGAGAACATGCGCAGCGTCGCGGGGGCGCTGCTCTCCGTGGGCTTCGCCATAGCCAACTACGCCAGCGGGCTCATGATCAGCGTCGTGCACCGGACCACGGGCGGCCGCGACGGACGCCCCGACTGGCTGACGCAGGATCTTAACAAGGGACACGTCGACCTCTACTACCTGCTCATCGCCGCCATGAACAGCGTCAACCTTGTCTACTACGTCGTCTGCGCGCGCTGGTACAGGTTCAAGAAGCCGGCAGCCGCCGACGCCGACGTGGAGCTGGAGCTGGAGGGGAAGGCCGTGGTGCATCATGTCTGAACGCTGTGGACGAGGAGCTATTTTCTTCTCCTTTTTTCCTCATCGATCGACCAAAAGAAAAGGACGAACTTGCCGTGCTCCTACTATATACTCTATAGTATAGGTACAAATGGACGTCAATGGCTTCAGCTAAGGATATTTGAACTCTTCTTTACAAACCTTTTTGCCTTCTACTTACGTCATGCTGCAGCGTCTTTATCAGTCACAGCGTCACCTTGACGACTTGTTTGATGTGCATGTATTTATTATTTCATCTCAATCCTCATGTGTTGCAGTGTATCGTTATGGGATTAAACTAAGTTTCACTTCAACAAATGTGGATTGGTGAGTGAACACAAGTGCATCCAAACAAGGCCTAACGTGTCAATGACAACAAGAATTTGCTATCACCGATTTGTTGCAGATTTATTTGACCGGGATGGGGCGACTTGGATTAGCTGTAACAATGCAAGAATATTTGTAGGTCTAGATTATCAACAATCACAGCACACTTCAACAACAGAGTTCGGTCCTCAAGATTTTTCCAGAAGGTTTGCAACGTTATTCAGTTGCACGATCAAAGCTATCACCAGCAACTTTTGCATCGATCGCTGCACTTGACAGAACAAGAAGCAACAAATGCAAAACCATACCTAAGATATAGATCGTGTAAGGATTTAGTTAGTACATAATGGCACAAAAATGCTTTCATATGTTGCAGAGTACATGTTGGACGCTTATAATTCTGATCGCTCATTTTGATCCTTTTTGTCCTTCTTTTCTAGTACTTTAGCTTGCCATGCCGACTAGTGTGAGATTCTAAACTGTTTTGTAAACCTGTGTTGTAATCAGATCATGGTGGGTGCTTTGGCATTTGAACTCATGGCAATGAATGTTTGGTTGTTAAGTTAGTGGTTCACGATAATACTTTGGTTTCTTCCACCATCTCATAACTCCCCTTGCTAGCTAGTCCGCCGACATATATATCTATAACAACTCGGAGCAGTTACTCTTTCTTTCTCTTGCAACATTTGGATGTCATCAGGGCTATGACTTTATATAATAGGCATCAAAGTTGGTAAGCTGTTAAAAACTATATATAATAGGCATCAAAGCTGGTAAGCTGTTAAGTACCCAAACTGTGTTTGTGTAGTGCGGGTCATCCAAAGTTGTCCATGCATCATTGATTTATCATGAGTGTACTCCAAAACCTTCATGCATTAAACACCACATTTTTGTTTGCTTGGTGCCACACTACCAATGGCGTATGAGAGCTAAAGGATAGAAAGCAAGCGCTGCTGAACTGATAGCATTATATACATGCTCAACATGGTTTGTATTTTTGTATGGCTGTTATCCTCAACATGGTTTTGTAACTTTGTATGGCTGCAAGCCTGCAAACAACATTTCTGCAGCATTGGATGGCTATCAAGTATGGACTGAAGTCACTGAACTGGATTGTGCAATGTGCATCTGGCCAGGACCATGAGTTGTCAATATCAAAATGCACAATCAGGTGGCGTTTGCGCGCTGATATGGCCGCTGTATTGCTCTGTGGGCTGAAAGTGAGGGCGGTGGGCTTCGGCAGGCCTCGTTTTGAAGCCCATGGATCAGCGTGGAATGGAGCCCAAACCGTCGTCAGAGGGAAAGAGCAACCCTTTCTGGGCTGAATATGGAATTTGGTCTTCCTGGGCCGAATCTCCATTTGGTTGGAATCGACCCACCTCATTCGTTCCCCACGAGTCTACCGTGCGCCGCCGTGGCAGTCGACTCCGACGATGGCGCCGCCGCGGCGGATCCAGGTGCGCACCTCTTCCAACTCCTCCGCCTCCTTGTCCCTCCCCTCTTCCCCTCTCTCCTCTCTGGCTCATCTCTTCCTTCTTGCTAGGGGTGGAATTGGCGGCTCCTCCAGTGACCATGTGCGTCACTCGGCGGCGATGGCTGGGCGAGCGGGGTGACCTTCGCCAAGTCTCCGTCGAGCGCTTTGGCACTGACGAGCATCGGCCTGGTATGCCCTTCCCTTATTGCCATGCGCTTTTCATTGGAGCTCTACATCTGGCCTGCCTCTGCCAATTCTTTTTTCTCTTGTATAGAAACATGCTTACTAGCAACTATTACAATTATTTTTGAATTGAGCTTCTGAATTAAACAGAGCCATCAGTCATCCAGCCAGCCACTAGTCAAAACTGTTTAACTTTTTACTTGTTTTCTTAGCTCTTTTCTTGTATATAGTATATTTTCAGCATACTCTGACATTTTTCTAATCCATTTAATTTACAGGATCAGAGCGTGGTATAAGCAATGTAGAATGCAGATCAGTGACACCTTAAGAGCTAGTTGCATATCTATCACCAGTTATGACATCAATTACATCTCCATTTGCTTTCTTTTATGTTCAGAGAGTGACAAATAATAGACCAAAAGGCTTTATTTTACTGTATGATGTGTGCATAAAGTATTTCTACTAAGAACCATAAAAGTCTAGTTTTTCTTCATTTGTCATCTGCAAACATCTTGGCTCATGGTGTCATTTATAGCTCTCTAAGCACCTTGTCCCGCCCTCTGTTTGGTTCTGCACTACCTTGCTCAGTTCTGCATGACTAGCAAGTTTAGTAATTTAGATCATGTTAGCAATAATGTCTGTAGCCTTATGCATTTCAATTGGAAAGATTACATACCTTTTTAGGCAGTGAAAACATTTGCCATTTCTATGCATTTTAAAAATCTAGAGCTACTGTGTCTTCTCATTTAAACATCGTACTAAAAAGCTACTGTGCTTCCAATACAAAGCTAATGCATTTCAAAATCTGAATAGTGGTGCTGCCCCCTATTCAGGTACACTTTTCTCTACTAATATGTATCAGGTCAATACCAGCTAAAAAGGCTTTAATTTTGTAGTACAACTCATTGCTTGTTGCTAAGTTTGAAATTTTGTGGCTTTTCACATGTATCTTAACCATTTCTTCCCATATCTTCTGCATCTTAGTTTTACATATCTAGTAAAGTCATAATTTGGAATGGAGAGTCCAAAACTTCTGTGGCCACTTATATTTTCCTTTCTCTTTTTAGAATCTTTGTGCATGTTTTAAAAATTTTGTGCATTTTTAATGATGTTGGAGAGACATAGAAGCAAGTGCATCTTATGAGTAACTTCTATGTTGAAGTCAATGCATGTGTGTATAATTGTTGCACTGCAGCAACCAGCGAATCCAAAGCTAATCAAGCTTGCCTCCAAATGAGCCACGGGATTTTGGGGATTAAAAATCACCAGGTGGGTGGGGATTGGTTTAAGGGAAAGGGATCAACCCAAACCCTCCTTGGATGATATCTCACGTGGGTTATGCCTCCTTTTGTGCCAAACGGACCTAAATACTGTCAATGAAACAGCTCCAATTGTTTTCAGCTCCGATTTCACCAGATTCTAGTTTCTTTTTTACTATTTCTGTTTTTCCAGAAAATACAGTATATAATCGGTATATAATGCATAGGGTGCCGGTTGGGATGGATTTTACTGTCTTGTTTTCACAGATGCACGAACAGTCCATATATGTCTATCTCCATTATAGAGAGGGTACATATTGTCAACCGGACAGTCCACCAGAGCAGTTGGACAGTCCGTGAGAGCACAGCCAAGCCACAATTCTACACAGGCTCTGATTTGTTTGCGGATGGTCTGAGGTAGTCCACACGGACAGTCTGACCCTACACTCAGGACAATCCGTGTGTGATAGCTGACTGCCTATTGGTTCATGACCTACTAGTAGTGTTGCCCTAAGTGTTCCTTTCATGCATATCATATCATAGTAACTCATGATCATCATGTTACTTATGGCGTAGGAGCTGAAGTGACTGAGGATGCGATCATTGAATCCAAAGTTGAGTACATTAATGAACCAAAACCGCCTGTTGAACCCATGGAGCACCAAGATAGGCTCCTAAGCATCTCTCTTTTATAATTGCATAATTGACTATGTTATACTTACATGCATATTTGTATGTGTAGGATATTATGACTAGACTCCATGATGCACCTAGTTGAGCTATCATCCTTATTGTTCACAACCTTACCTTGACGTATTGACTATTTACCTTCTACCACGTAATCCCTGCTTAACTGCTAATACACTGTAGAATTACGACTTGTGATGGATTCTCATGGTTAGCGCGAGATAGGAATTGCTTGCTTAGTAATGATTAATTTGAAATATGGTCAACTTGATGAACTTGATGCAAGGACTGGCAATGGGTAGGATCATAGTGAGACAGGGTCTGGAATGGTATAACTCGCTTTGGTCGTTTAAGAACCATCACATTTGCGGTAGGTCTAGTATTATGTCGTGAACACCCTTGTACAGATAATTTCCCATGTATGAGAATGGTAGGTCTAGTATTATGTCGTGATCGGGTAGCTCCATGGATTCGGCATAACATGGGGCATGGGTTAGTTACCATCGCTATTACACCGGCACATCTCAAACTGTTCGTGGGCCACTAGGCAAGGCATGAGAATTGAGAAATGTTGAGGTGGTCAATTACTCCTTATGGATTGATGCGGTCGTATAGGCAAGTAACCTCATTCTTTGGTGGGCAAAACTTGCACCCCTCTGCATAGTTTTGACTTTTGAGTTATTATTTTGATCATCCATATGCCGCGCCGTGCCCTTGGTCATTAGCATGTTTATGACTTCTAGCTTCAGAGTAGTGTTGTCAATGAAAGGGCTCTTGGAATGGTGATGGACAGTAGTGATGGACAGCCATATACTTAGCTTCACCTTTTGCGCCTAATGTTCATGTTTGTTAAACCTTACTCTACTTAGAGTAGTGATGGGCAGTAGTGTTCTGTTTGTTGCTCACCTGCCTTTATGCAACCCAACTTTTATACCTTGCTACAATTAAATGCATTATCCTTTGTTTACTATATTATTAAGCAAGTCCTGTTGATTACACATGGCCCTGGTTTTTGGTTTTGGTTTATGGCTGTTGCTACACTCCCGGCCCTTGGGTGGATGGGAAGCGATGGGTTGTCCTATGAGCGGTTTTACTTGTGGGAAGCATTGGCCCTCAGGGTGTGTATCTTCAAGCTATCTTATTGTAGTTTTCGTGTTGAACTCTGAATGACGTGAACCAAGTGTGATGAACAACTTATGTTGTAATTTGAGCCACTGTTTCTTGTTAAGTGAACCTTGTGAGCTATGTATGCATCATTGCAGTATTTATGTATACCCTAGTGACTGAGTGCATAGTGGCACGGGTGGTGCCATCCAGGGACACCTGGGATAATTGAGTTAAAATGAGTATGGATCAATGGTGATAGGTTGGTTAATAGAAGGTCGGTGAAATCACATCTTGAGCCGTGATGTACACAGACAGTCTCAACTTATTTGAAAGCTAAAAGTTCCACCAAAGTTTTTTTTTTTTTTTTTTTTTTTTGCTTTTTTGCTGTTCTAAATTATAAGCTGCTTGATTTATTTGGTTTTCTATTTTGCTATGTATCTAGCTATATAATTATTATGAGATGTGTAGCAAAATGGATGTACCAAAAAAAACCAAAGTGACTTGTAATTTGGAACAGAGGGCGATATCTTGCACAGTTCAATGTTACAACATATAGATTAGTATATCCAGATTCCAGAAATTAGCCTGTGTCGATATTTTTCATATACATTGTTACAGCACTCAATACGACCTTATTCACTCTAACAGTGACATCATACTTGCATAAAAATGCAGAGCTAACATCCCTAATTTGCCTATCGCTGCTGTTGCATCATAATTCCTCCTCTGTCCTCCCTCCCTGTGGAAAAGATTACACGATGAGCAAAGCCAGAATACACGCGATGCGATAAGCTGAAATTGGGTTATTCTAAAATTACTGTTAGCCGTTCATTCAATTAGACCGGATTACTTTTTTAGCAGGTAATATGTGAAATACATATTTAATTATTTTTTATTTGGAAAATATTATAAATACATTTATAATATTATACCACATTTTTGCAAAAGTACATATTATAAAATTTCTCTCTCTGTCTCTCATCGGTGCCATTCCATGTAGTATAACAAAGTAGAACAGACGTGGCATGTATACAAAATCAGCAAAAAATTTCGAGGCACAAGAAGCTTTTGTTTACCTGATTACCTCTGCATCTATCCATGATATTTTCAGCTCATGATCATCGCCCAAAGCATTGGTGCTGTAACAGCGATGATGCAGAGTGGCAACATCTGTAGCTTTTCCATCCAGTTATGAGTGTACGTTGCGGTCACGTAAAGAACGAATGGAGCATAAAAATTGCGAAGGCAAATTGAAATGCCTGCAAATACAAGAGAAGATGTGCATGGGATTAGATCGGCTAGTTTGTGAAATGTTGTGTACCATCGATTGTAAAAAGAGCTGATTTTCAGAGGCAGTTTCAGACCGTTCCAAGAAATCGATTTTCAAGGGGTTCTAGGTGAAATGCCCTTAAAAGTTTACTTTCAGGATCAGTTAGTTTTGTTAAGGCCACTGTCCCTAAATATGATCTTTTAGACTTTTTAAACTAGTTTATAAATTGTAGAATATATATATATATAGGTATGTTATTAGGAGCTTACGGCTTCTAATAAATATACAAAAAAGCCCAACCAGACGTGGAGCTACCTGGTTCGACTGAACCAGCAGCCCAGGTCAGCCCACCTCGCCCACGACGGGCATGACGCCGTGTGGCCATGACGGGGCATGGGCCCCAGTCCCCCCACCCAACAGGTCCCCCTCAGTTTCAAAATTATTTGAATCCGCACCCATCCCGTCTAATCCCTACCCATCCGTCCCCACGGCGTAGCCATTCGCTCTAAATTTTTTTTTTTTTTTTTTTTTGAGACGATTTGAGAGACACAGAGGTCGCCGCATGACGCACACCACCCCTCGCTGCCACGCACACCACCCAGCGACACTACCTCGAAGACCAGCAGAGCCTCCGAAGCGGATCGAGATTACCGGCACCATGAACGACGGGCGTCAACGCCGCTACACTCATCGCACAACACCGAATCGAAAATCATAGGGTAATCCCAAGAAAAGGATTTGAACCCCGGTGGACGGTCCAAAGCGGACGCCACCCACCGTGGTTCAAACTCCTGCTGCGAACCTTTTCCCGATTCCCCAGATTACCCGCTATGATTAAGGAGAAGCGACGTTCCCCACGATTGGCGCCTATGGTGACTTCGAGAATCTCCGTTATCTGCCGGTCGCCCGCCCCCGGCAGGCGCCATAGGGCAGGCCACGCGGGCGTCGCTCATAAAGGTGAGTGTGGCGCGTGTTGCGAAAGGTCTGCGTTGTACGGTGTAATTCTCAAAAAAAAAAAAAAATATCCCCACCCCTATCTCTCTGCGCCGCCTCCCGGTCCACGGCGCATCCTACCCCACGCGAGCGTCCATATCGTGTGGTTCCCCGGCGTATCCCATCGCCGGCGACGCGTTCTCCATCGCCACCGCCGAGCCCTGGTGCCGGGACGGCCAGGCCCGTGCGCGACGCACACAGCGGCCCCCAGCAACGGTGGTAGCAGCCCTCCCGCTCCACCCACAGAGGCGGCCCCGCTCCTATCCCGTCCGCGCTACCTGCCGTCGGCGGCGCTCGATGGCAGAAAGGGCCGTGGGATCCGGGCCCCAAGCGACGGGGACGGGCCTCCATTCGTTGCTCGACCACGCGGACACCTCCTCACCCTCCGGTCGGCAGCAAGCAGGAAACCGAGCCCCTCAGATCTCGGCGCCTCCTGCCTCGCTCGGTGGTGCACCCTCGCCGGTGGTACTATCCCCAAGGTGCCGCCCCTTTCCCAGAGGTCCAGCCCCAAGTGACGTGGGTGTGGATGGGCTCCTGTTCATCGCTGGCGACGACCCCGCCGGCTTTGGCTCCTCGCCGGTGGACTGGTTGGGCGAAAAGGCCCTTCTACGGCCGTCCATGACCCGACGGCAGACCAGGGCATCCTACACGATGTAGTAGTAAGCCGGATAGGCAGCGTACAGTGGCATTGACCCAAGCGGATCTCACCAGGTTCGTAAATGAATTTTCTATTCTAGTTCATTAGATTGAATTTTCTATTTAGTTCATTAGATTTTTGTGCGCGATATTCCATTCTATCCATGCTCTTCAAAGTTCCCTGCAGACTTAATTAGATTTTAACGCTTATTAGTTACGATAGCCGGCCATGATTGCAGGAGCTCAAGAACATGCGGCTGCAGCTCTACTCGGCCTTGGAGTACTGCCAGAAGGTGAGATGAGATTCCTTCCTCTCTCTCTGCACGTTTTCTCCCTGGAATTCCTATGTCCGTGTGATTTTCTAAACTAAAAAAAAAAAGAGTTTCTTTCGGTCACTAACAATTCAAGCTCGTGGCAAGTATAAAGATTTGGCAAACATTTGTGCATAAAATGCTTTTTAATTACTTGGACCACGGGCAGCATGCAAACCTTGGTTGTTAAATTTTTTATGCTTATTATGGCCATATGTCTATGCATGACTAAACTGTAACATTGCTATGCATTCTAATGTAGTTTTTGATTTGAGCCTTTTATGCTTTTCTACTGGCTCCGGGAGGTGCCGTCGGAGGACCAGCCAGCGCTGCTGTTGTTGTGGCTTGACGGCAAGCCAGGGTGCTCGTCAGTGGCGTATGATGCGTTCTGCACCCGGCCTGATGGCGCGATGCTGTTCCTCAATGGGGACCGCTGGGCGCTGGAACATGGGTGCGCGGCTGCATGACCTTGCTTTAATTATGTATTATTGTTCTTGTACGCTATTGATCGAGATCGAATTTTGTGCGTGTATGTATAGATATGCGTTGCTCAGAACATCTTGTTCCTGGACTCTCCAGCGTGTGTGTATATATTTGCGTAATGGCTGATGCCCCTATTTTGTTTCATGCAGGTTTAGAGAGTTGCCGATCTTTTTTTTTCCTCTGACCACCGGTGACATTGGTGGTGCTTAGTCGAGCAGCCAGGTGAAGACTGAAGTAGATATGCTAGCCTAGGTTAGTGCATCGATGCTACTGTGGGAGTGTTAATAGAAACCTTTGTTGATCACTTGATTGTGTTGCTATCTGCTGTTGAAACTAATTTTGGATTCATAGCAACCTGTGTTATTTTGGATGCTACTGTGGTCATGAAAACTATGTTTCAATCTTAATTTGGATACATAGAAATTTAAATTGAAATCTTAAACTTTGAATGCATAGAAATTGAAATCTTTTTTTTTTTTTTTGAAGGCATATATTGTGAATGAATTAAAACCTTAATATTTAAATGCATAGAAATTTAAACTTATTTGCTAGTTCAGTCTTAGAGGCACTAGAAGATGCATGATTCTAGTTTTGTATGCTTCTAATTTGGGGTTAGAGGCACTATAAGATTGAAACATAAATATTTATGCATCGTTGAATTGTGGTCATTGTATGCATAGGGATTGAAGCATTTGGTATGAATTAAATGGAGATTTTTATATTTTATTTCTATGCTTGAGCTAACTGTGTCAGCAAGCAGCCATTGTTTTCTGTTTGAATAAGAATGCCTTTATGTGTAATTGATACAAATTAATTTAATGCTTACAAGCATATATGTTTCTATGCATGTTTTTATGCTTGCAACCATTCTAATATGCTTTACAACAAAATTCTTGTTCTGTCAACGAAGTGGTTGTTTATGCGCACCCCTGATATGACGTGCAATGGATAGGTTTATGTCCAATAGAGTGGAGCGAGTCATTGGACTATGGGATACTTCTAACGCTGTTTTTCTTCTGATTGTTGGCTGCAGGCATCGTTGATTGTCGAGGATCTCCTAGTATCCATGCAGCCATGCGTTATGCAAATATGATCTAACTGTACAGGTGAGCTCTTGCTTGCTTCTTGTTTATTTGTAGTGTCAAGGTTTCTATGCAGTTCAGGTTCATCCATGCGCCTATGTGATTTGAATTCAAATTGAGAATTAGATTATTTGTAGGAAAGCCTGCCACTAGTTCTACAAAAAAAATTTCTTTTCTTTTGTTACTACTATTGCATGCATATTTTTTACATATGGTGAAACTGTGTTTGGAGATCTGATTAGAATAAAAAAATTATGTACTTACTGTGTTTAGATGCATCCACTAAGCGATTTTTGGGGAGCATGCTATTAGGTCTTTTGCCATGGTTTTTATGTATCCTATGTCTGCTAAAGCACGATTTTTATGCATATCTCACCGTTGTAAGGTTTTTTCGCACGTGCTAAAACATGTTTTTATGGCTGCCTTGCTGCTGCAAGGTTTTTGGGCATGCTAAAATTATATTTCTATGCCTTTATTGCTGCTGTAGTTGGTAGTTTATTACTTTAGCATGCATCTCAATGTGTATGTTCACATGCTAACATATATGCATAATTTGTTCTTTTTTGGGGATGAAGAGTAATTAAATAGTAGAATGGGGAACACCAGCTTTGCAATTGGGTGTTTACAATGATATTCTCAACTGTTAGAACTAGCAAAATTTTATGTACGTCTACCTCTTCTATTTTGTAAAGTTTAAAGTGTTCTTGTATATGCTTCTGTGAATTAAATCTGATTTCTATGTTACCTAGGCGAGATTTGTATGCTGCACTTGCTAAACTTGTATGCATCTAAATTTGGATCCACGCATCTCATTGACATATTTTCATGACAATTGACGTTTCCTTGAGGGTTTTATCTGTTTTGGTTGTAGGTTTGTACCAAATGAAATGACAAGCTATGCGACGACATCGATCGCAAGTATGGCTCACTGTGAGTTGGAGATGATGACGATCACAATCATGGCTCATGAGTTAGGGTGGTCACGCCAGACGGTGATTGCAAGCATAGGTTTACATGCATTGTCACCTAGTGTGTTGTAAGGATTCTATATATTGTTGCCACGGTCGGTGCCAAAGCCTTTCTATGCTCCATGTGTTAAAGTTTGCTAAGGGCTCTGTGCTTGTTGAGATTTAATGATGGATGTGGTCACAAGTTTTTTATCTTAACTGTTGATTCTATGCATCCAATCAGCCATCATGAAAGATTTTCAAATTTAGGAGAAGATGAGTTTGTCTCCATGTTTTTACATTTGTGATTTCTTTCCTTGCATTGTTCCCATGTTAATTGTACATCCCTATAGTAATGTTGGAGGCTATCATAGTTGTGTTAGGTGGAATGTCCATTTCGTGGAGAAGTTTTAAGTTTTTGGGGGTAACAAAATAATTTTTTAAACATCTAACCACTCATTTCTATGCAAATTCTACACCAAAGCTCTTTATGCTCTTCTATCCAATTGTGCAATAGGAGACCTCACTGATAAAACCTACGAAAGATCATATCTAAAATTAGTGGATTTAGGTGTAGTGATTCAATTTTCAAAGTTCGCTGTGATTTTAAGTGTGGTGATTCAAATTTCAAAGTACTAAGGAGGAGATGAGAGCACCTACAATGTTACTATTCACTCACTCACAAGATTCTATGCACATATAGTAGCATAAAACACTATCCTAAAGCGCAAATGATTAAATTTTAAATATTTTGAAAAAAATATTTATAATGGATCTTGAATTGTGCACAAAAATGTCGAGGAGTTTAATGGTGCAAACCGTTTTTTAATCGGATGGTTTGTTGAGAAAATACAATGAAAAACGAAAGAAATTAGATGGTATGGATGCAACTTTGAAAATCATCTATAAGCTTCTATGCATGCAACCGGCCATCACGTGACATGATTCAAATTTCAAATTTTGGAGAAGGAAATCGTCTATAAGCTTTTATGCACACATTCACAGGATTCTATGCTTACAAAGATGCATACAACTAACATTCTAAGGCGCAAATTTTTTGAATTTTATTTTTTTCAAAAAAATATATTCACAATGGATCTTGAATTGTGCACAAAAATGTCAAGAGTTCAATGTTGAAAACCGTTTTTGAATCGGATGTTTTATTGAGAAATTATAGCGAAAAAAAAAAAGAATGAGATAAGATGGGATGCATGCATGCAGGTATGCGTCAGCTTTGTCAGTATGTGTCAGATGGAATATACATCACGCAGAGAGTTTCTATGCAGTTCTGAATTGGTTTTAATTCACAATATCACTAGATTTTATGCGTGACACCAGCTGGGTGGGTCAAACCACACCAGCAGGGTGGGTCGGACCACACCAGCAGGGTCGCTGTGGCTGGCTGGGGCTCCCCCTTTATTAGAGCCCGCCCTAATAGTCTTATTTTATATATATATATATATATATATAAAAAATCTTGGCCTACAGTAAGAGGGCATGAGGGACTAATTGTTATCACAAGATTTTAATTTCTTGATTCATAACGCACCCAACAGTGATATTCATGATATCATTGTTAGGATGGTAAAACCGGCTGTGATAGTTCATCCTCATCACTGCTAATGAAATTAGATGTGAAAGGTTAATTTAATTTGGATATCCATGGATTTTTAGCAAATGAACTAGAAATTTAAATTTTAGTGGTGGACCATCTCTTCCTAGTTTATTTTTTTTGACTAGAGGGTATCCATTTGGACATCCAGGGGTCCATGGACATCCAACTTCCACCCTTACTGATGATTGTCCTTTGTGCCACGCAATTTGGACAGTGATTTAGGGTTTTGACTCCACAGCAGTGACAATTCGTATATGTGTGCACTGCTATATTCTGAAATAACTTTTGCTTGCAGTAAAAAGGGGCTGGTTCCATGAAAAATTAGCGCGCTATAGCGGCGAAATAGCGCGCTAATAGCGGCCAGAAGCACATGTTGCGATGCCAAATAGCGCGCTAATAAGCGCCGCTATTAAGGTTTTTGCCAACCTCACGCTAAATTCTATAGCCCACGATTTTTTTTTTTAGGGCTGGTTTAATAAAAACCTAATATGCCCTTAAAATCTACTTTCTCGGTCGGTTTTCTTATAGCCCGCGATTTTTTTATCGTTTAAAAGTTGTCAAGTAAGAGGCCATGCATCACGACTAATCGTTATCACGAGATTTATTTTTTTGTTCATAATCACAATAATAAAAACCTGAAAGCCTCTCAAGTAGGAGGAATAGGGATGATATAAACACTACTGGAGGCGCCCCCTCTCTACCTGCGCCGGAAGCGCTCAATAAAGGGCTATGGCGCTCGTAGGGTTGTACCGAGGGCCGCTCTCGGTAGAAGCCCCTCGGCGAAATTTTGTGCGAGGAACAGGGCTTTTACCGAGAGCTCAAAACCGGTCTCTCGGTACAACCTCTCGGCCGAGGGTTGTGCCCCTATCGTTAAAATTTGGCCCGACGTTGGCGGCATTTGCCACCGTCGACGTCAAGTTCAACGAGCCCCCCCCCTCTCGCCAATGGAAGGTACTTCACCGAGCCCCCAATTTTAAGAAAACAATGAAACCATCTGTCTTGAGCGCCGGCTCGGTTTGGTGCTCGGTAGATTTATTGTTGTTTCACCGAGTGCCAAGGCTGCACTCGGTGAATCGACCATATTTCTACCGGCGCGAGGCCCTATGTGCGGTAGTGAAATCATACTATAAATAGGTTGTGTGATTATGTCATCTCAACAAATTAAAGCAAGAATCATCAAGAATTGAAGTTAATATCATCGGTCGCAAAGGATTTTTATTTTGGGTAATTAAGTTTTTTGTATTATTATTAGTTGAACCCAAACAAACAAGCAAAGGAGGGAGTTAAACTGGAAACGTACGGGGTCGATTGCAAGTCCTTGTTGCAACCATGATGATCTAAGAAGAAGAGAAAACTGGAAATGAGATTGGAGTGGGCAAAGTTATTACTGACCGAGCAGCTGTAGGATATGCGCTCGCCAAGCAAGAGCGATGTCGCCCCTGGCGTCTGCTCCTTCCCTTCGCCACCGCTGTCTTCCATGCCGCCTTTCATCGCCGGTGATGAGGTGGTGTTGGTTGCACTCTCCGATGTGTCGTCGTCTGAGCAGTGTTATGAACTTGGTGGTACATTTGCATTTTCTCTAGTTTTTAGTTTTATAGATATATAAAAGAACGGAGCGAAGTACGGCTTGTATTTTCTCTCGGCAATCAGCAATGGTAGGCGTGGTCGGTAGGAAATGGCTGAGTGGGTGCATGGTGAGTGATTGTCTCGTCTCTTCGTGAATGGAAAGCAGCAATCTGTGGAAAAAAAAAACTTATTCAACAAAAAAGAAAAACAAAGTGTAGCGGACTTGCATGCAGTTTTGCAATTTTTTACCTTATTTATATCTATACTTTTGATGCAAAAGTAAATTCGGTGCATGCTCCTCTTTTGTTCTTTTGTTGTTTTTTATGGTAAGAATGCTCCTCTTTTGTTGATTCTTGTTCGGTGGAGACTCTCTTTTGACGCCAGTAAATTCTCGGTGTTGATTGGGTGCAGCAGGCTGTGATTCCCTCCACCGATGTCTCCGTGCATATATTATACACCAAAGCATGGATAGAAGCCACGCGTCTATTTCTGTCTATTTCTTGTAGAGCGTCGGCAGATGTTGTCTATTTCTTGTAGAGCCTAGGGAGGTAGGCCGTCCGCTATGATGGTGTATATGGGTATCGCCGAGAGGACGGACTTGATCCAGAGCCTCCCACTCCTTGCCATTAGCGGACCGTGACAAGCATGCAGTCTTTTTGCCACCGAGTCGACGGTACACTGGATGCGTGCCTTGGGGATCTTCTTGATGCTGAGTGGTAGGCCAAGATAGGTGATCGGGAACTCGGAGATGTGGCACCCAAGTACCTCTTGCAGTTGGTGCATGTTGTCATCTGGCGTGTAAATTGATGTGATTGAGCACTTTGCGAGGTTGGTGCGAGGCCGGATGCTTCAGCCGAATATTCGCGGGATCTCCTTGATCATTCTTGCCTCGGCCACATCCGGGTGCATGAAGATGATGACGTCGTCGGCGTAGAGGCTGCAGTGATGTCTGATCGACGGTGTCCTGGCGGGGTGGAGGAGGTCGTCTTCCTTCGCTGCTTCCACCAATCTCACAAACACCTCCATCACGACGATGATGAATAGCATTGGAGACAAGGAGTCGCCTTGCTGGACGCCTCACTTGTGCTTGATGGGTCTTCACGGGTCCCCGTTGAGTAGTATCCGTGACAAGGCCGAGGTGAGCATGGACGCCACCCATCTACGCCAGTCGGGCCAAACCCAAAGGCCTGCAGTATGTTCAACAGGAATGGCCGTGCCCACGGTGTCGAAAAGCTTTGGAGATGTCAAGCTTGAGCAGTGCCTCGTGGGAATTTTTTTGTTCCCGAGGTAGTCGGCTGCCCACTGCACGAATTTGAAGTTGTCGTGTATCATTCGTCCCTTGATGAATGCGTTCGGCTAGGCGAGATGAATTCTTGCAGCTTGGGCGCGAGGCGTGCAGCCAATAGCTTGGGCGCGAGCTTTTCGAAACTGTGGATCATCGTGATGGGTCGGTAGTGGCTTGGCACTGAAGCATTTGGTCTCTTCGGTAGTAGCATCACAAATGCATTGTTTAGCCTCCAGAATTCGCGGTTGTCTTCAAAGGACAAGGAGTTTAGGGCGTCCAACACATCATTCTTGATGGTTGCCCAACTCGACTTGTAGAAGGCCCCCGTGAACCCATTTGGTCCAGGTGCTCGGTCTGACGGCATGTCGTAACGCTGCCGCCACCTCATCTTCGCTAAACGGCTCCTCGAGCATGGAGAGATCAAGGGGCTGAATCCCGATCCCTGCGAAGTCTATTGTGTTGTCCCCGGATCCACTTTGGCCGAACACGCCCTTCAAGTGGTTGTAGATGGCCGATTCCGTGTCTTTCCGTGAAGTGCAGATGGCGCCTCCTTCCTTGGACGCAAGTAAATTCGGTGCATGCTCCTCTTTTGTTCTTTTGTTATTTTTATTGTAAGAATGCTCCTCTTTTGTTGATTCTTGTTCAGTGGAGACTCGCTTGACTCGCTTTTGACGCCAGTAAATTCTCGGTGTTCGGTGGAGAGACTCCCTTTAGCGCAAGTCAATTCTCGGTGCAGGCTGACCTCTTCATTCTTGACGCAATACAAGTAAACTTCGGTGCAAGCTAGACGCAAATATAATTGGGTGCAGCAGGCTGTGATTCCCTCCACCGATGTCTCCGTGCATATATTATATACCAACAAAGCATGGATAGAAGCCACGCGTCATAAACTCATCGCACAAGGTCAGGTGGCGCAGCTCCGATCCTTTCTTCAACGCATGCATCGGCTCATGCTCTCATCATCTCTCATCAGATGGTATCATGGTAGCACATGAGACTCAAGGATTTATACTGGTTTAGGACAATGTCGCGCAGTTGTGGATCTTATGTTCATGAATTCGATTATATAGGGTTGTTGCTCAAAGCTACAGAGTAGCGATGCATGGTTGGAATGAGATGGATCGCCAACTGGTGGTGGCGGACACCAAGATGACGTACGATGCATGACGACGACATCGATGTCAGACAGAATGATGTAATGTCTTCAGTTGTCTCCTGCAAGCCGAGCTGCGAGTTCTTGCAAGCCTGATGAGTGATGAGCCGATGCGTTGAAAAAAAACGAGCAGCAGAGGAGCTGCACTGCCTAGCGCCGTGGGATGAGCTTTTGGGACGCCTGGCTTCCATCGTTTCGGTGGTATTGGACGCATCGAATTTTCTCCCTTTTGACCTCAACGGCGCCACTACGTCAGACGAATAATGCCAGTGTGTCACAAAAGACAAAGTGTGGTATTCTTGGGCCGGGGGCTACAAATGCACGAGCTGCGAGACCTTGTCCCGGACTCCCGGCCATCAGCAGCAGCATCATATCATCCTCAAGATTTTCGTTCTTGCAGCTAAGCTAGGTTCAGGGTTAGATACATCTATCAGCTCACCCATTTCTTCGATCGCTGATCTTGGGCGAGGGAAATGGAACCGCCGAGTGGACTTGCCGCCAGCTCGCCGCTGCCGTCGCTGTCAGACCAAGGTCACCTCGATAACACTACAAACGTGAGTAATTTAGATGTAAATTAGGACTTACATTGAATTGGCAATTTGACTAGAATTATTGTTCCATTATCGAAAAAAAGATACAAATTTAGAGGTTATTTTGAACTATCTTTCATAATGGCAAAAGCCGTTAATTTTGATGCAAATTTAGAGGGTTACTTTATCTATAAGAGACTAGATCCAATGGCTCTTATTGAAGATGATGGTTATAGTGTACCTAATTATTATGAGAAACTCTGATCACTTTTTTGTATTTAGTGCCCCTGTCTCCCTCCTCGATCTCCTTACCCTCTCCCCTCCTATTGTAAGTATCTCTTGTACCTGGTTGTTTTTGTCTTTTCCTTTTATATAAAAGTTTTGAGGGGAACTCCCCACGGTCTTTTCGCATCAAAAAAAAAATTATTATGAGAAATTGTAGAATTTGTCTTGTTTTAGGGTGTCTAACAAGAATTAACGTAGAGGCTCCTTTCCTGTAGCGTCTTTGGTTAGAATTAATGTGAAACCAACATTAGAACCTCTATAGGGGGCGGGGATTGGATCCGTAGCATTGAAAGATTTGAATTTTAGAAACATAGCATGGAAAGACTCAGCTTTAGCAAAAGTGCATCCAAAGGTCATTCTGTTACATGTTTCTACCGTATCTGTTAACTCACTATTAAACAAGTTGAAAAAAAATGAATTATTTTGTGAATACTCACGTACACACAACCCAAACGCACACACCCAGCAGAAGGGGGCCGGAGAAGGATACACGCACGATTCTGGTGCCTGGCGGCCGACGGCAGATCTCCCAGCCGGGACTGCAGCTCATCCATGGTGCACGCCTCCTCGACCCCCTTCTCTTTATCTCTTGTTCCATCTCCCTCGAGCTACTGTTTCTTGAATATCAACCCGAGTTTCTTGAGGTTTTTTTGTGCTGATTCTCGAGGGATCAGAGGTTTAAGTAGGGATGGATCCTGCCGGAGTTCCAGAAGGGTATGCTCCTCTAACCCTCTCCCATTATTTCAATGTGCAGGTGTTTTGCTGGTATTTGTGTGTGTACAAGCATGGTTGTGTCAAATGAGTTGGTCATGTGGTGTGCGAGAGGGGGTGCGTGTGTTGGGTCGGTGTGTGCGTGAGTTGGCCGGGTGCTTGCTGTGTACAACTTCATTTTTTTACTTGTCTCAATAGGAATAGGGTGATCTTTCGATGCTAATTTTTAATTTTTCTAAAGTTGTATTTGTCTATGCTATTTTTTTGTAAACTTTTGAATATTTTAATGTTACACTAAAACAAGTGTCGTTAATGTAGGATGTGGTCTCAATAGGAATGGATAACACCACTTCTGAAGCAGCCGGTGATGAAGTTCTTGAATTGCCTGTGGTCATGACTACTGCCGGCAACGATAACGGCACTATAGGCCGCAGTATTCTTGACTTAATACACGAGCTTTTGGAGGTCGGGTTCATTGCTACATCATCGGGGGACGCGGCAGAAACCGTGGCAGCGGCGTCCACCCTGGTTTGATTGAATTCTTGATCCAGCATCGGCGCCATGACTATGACTTGGAGGCACAACGGCCTCTCGAAATATTCTTGACTAACACTAACTTGGAGGCAGGAGATCAAGCTCATCAGGTTTCCCCTCACCTTCTCCCTGCTTCCGCCGCCACTGCAGTTCAAGAACCATCGGTAAATTCTTGCTCGCACTTTGCCTTTATATCCTTTATTTAGTTTGTCAAATCTATATGTAGGGGATCCAATTTGAACTAAAGCGTCCATATAGATATGGTATAATACTAAAGTTCATATTTTATTTACTGTATATTCGCATTCACCACCTACTTAATGTGTTTCTTCTTCTACTTCAATGAAAGAAACTCTTAGCTTAAAATATCAAGCTTACTTTTTTAGTTCTCATCAAATTAAAAGTACACTAAAAAAATCTCTTTTCCATACAGGAGGTTACCAACATGATCAAAGGTGTTATGTTCAAGCTTTTGCCGCGTTCCTACCAGCGTGCGTGACGACGTTCCCTCAGGTAAAGGATGCTCCTGATTACGTCAAGTTGACAATTTTTGGAGGCCTGGGGTTCATCACCGTGGGCTTGTTCGTCGCGCTCCTGTCCAAATCTGTGGCTCGTTGCAGACTGGCCTTCCGGCTGGTGTCCTTTTCGGCTATTGCGGTCATGGCGTTCAGCTTCGCGTCTCAGTTCTCTTCACCTACCTACATCACTGTCACTGCACTTGTTGCAGTGGCTCTGAATTTGATCGTAATGCTGCTGCCGTTCTATACTAGGTAAATAAGACCTGATGGATCGACGTTCAATTGGAGGTCAATCAATAACAAACTGGTGGAGTGTGTTTTGTGGAGAGAGTTGTGGGAACGACATCGGCACATCTAGATATATGTTTTTTTTTTTTTTACAGATTACAACGTAACGCAGACGCTCTACACGCACGCACACTCCCCTATGAACACACGTCGCAAACCCTACCCCTATGAGCACCTTCGAAGGACTGAGCCGGCAAATCTTGAAGTTCGAAGTCACCACCGGCGCCTCGCTATCGACGGGGACGTCGCCTACCACTTAATGCACAGCGCCGGAAAATCCTGGAATAAATCCAGGATAAAGTGTCGCACTGAAATCCATTGTAGTAGAGATGGCGCAATATACTATATATATGATATATAGAGATGGCGTTGTTGGATTTAATGTCGGCTAGACCCATATTTTATCTAATTAAATCAAATAAATTCCATGACCCATATTAAATAATGTGTGCAATATTATTTAGTCCCATTCGAGATATTGACTGGATGTTGACTCAACTTATATGTGGGGCCTGTGTCTGCTACATTGAGAAACTTTAGAAAAGTCAGGCGCAGACATGATGGACGTGATGCTTGCATGAGTTGCCTTTTTTGCCATTCAAGCCAATTAAGGGCATGACGTACTAGGGAACCCCAATGGACGGGAGTTTCTCGTTGTAATGACACAAGTTTCTGGCCCCATTATGGAAAAGAATGAGAAGAGTTAGGGAGTGAACCTCTCCGTAGCGCCCCGGCCCCTCCATCTCATCCCGTGGCGACTCTTCCACCCCTGATCCTTTTGGCTTCCTCCTCCATCTCATCCCGTGGCGACTCTTTCACTCCCTGATCCTTTCGGCTTCCTGGCTATGAGATAAATACAAGACCCTCTTCAACATTCAGCCTCTCTTATCTAGTTTCTCATGCACACATGACAAGCCACATATCTTGTTGCTTTCTGGTTTCCCCATCCCGGTTCTTACGCGCACATGAACATGGAGAGGACTTCATCTGCACGGGTGAAGGGCGGCAATCATGTTTTTGTATGGCTGCAAGCCTACAAACGACATTGCTGCAGCATTGGATGCCTATCAAGTGTGGACTGAAGTCACTGAACTGGGTTGTGCAATGTGCATCTGGCCAAGACCAGGAGTTGTCAATATCAAAATGCACAATTGGGCGGCGTTTGCGCGCTGATATGACAATTGACAACCATGGACTGTACAATAATGTCTGAACCGAAACTCAGTCCAATCCAACTCGGCAAATAACTCCCGAATTTATGCTGCTATTGTTGTGCCACCAACAATCTTAAAAATGATTTTTACAATCAACTGAGATCCCTCTGCTGATGGAGCAGCTAAGTTGAAATTCTTCCCGAGTTTATGCTTGCACATGGACTGCGTGCAAGCATAAACTGAGGGCGGTGGGTGGACGCGCACGGTCACATACGCGTGCCGGGGTGCGTGGACTGCGTCTGCTTGGGCCGCTGTATTGCTCTGTGGGCTGAAAGTGAGGGCGGTGGGCTTCCGCAGGCCTCGTTTTGAAGCGCATGGATCAGCGTGGAATGGAGCCCAAACCCCGCCATCCGTGGGATGTCGGGTGGAAAGAGCAACCCTTTCTGGGCTGAATATGGAATTTGGTCTTCCTGGGCCGAATCTCCATTTGGTTGGAATCGACCCACCTACTCATTCATTCCCCACCCGTGCGCCGCCGTCGCCGTCGACGACGGCGCCGCGGATCCAGGTGCACCTCTCCAACTCCTCCGCCTCCTTGTCTCTTCCCTCTTCCCCTCTCTCCTCCTTGGCTCATCTCTTCCTTCTTTCTAGGCTTGGAGTGGCGGCTCGTCCAGTGACCAGGTGCGTTACTCCGCGGCGATGGCTGGGGGAGCGGCGTGACCTTCGCGTCCAGTCTCCGTCGAGCCCTTTGCCACTGACGAACATCGAACTGGTATGCCCTTCCCTTCTTGCCATGAGCTTTGCATTGGATCTCTAGATCTGGCCTGCCTCTGCCAATTCTTTTTCTCTTGTAGAAATAAGTGTACTGAAGCATTGACTGGAAAAGAATGCAAGTATCGAATTGAAAATAAAATTAGTTAATCGTGCTGAACTAAACGGGGGTATCTAAGACTTGTTTCTTGTATTGGTTGTGGTTTATATCCAAAACACCATAGATATTTACTTAGCATATGGACCTATTTCTTCTGTGCTTTCCAAGTACTGTGTGTTACAATTCCAGCAAGATAACCAGTTCAATCCTTATTGTTCATTACAAATAGATACTAATTTTTGGTAACAGATATTTGATTAGTTGGGAGTTTGTAGCGCTATTTTTTGTAACGGATTTGAATAGGACCCTACAATAATTTTTTTTTGGATTTATCCAGTTTTTCCAATTTTACATAAAAAATGGGTTCAGGATGGCTATTTTCCCATTCTCTTGCTTCTGCTCAAACAGGAAAAGTAGGCTTGACACTACTATTTTTCTACGATGTTTGTGTTTCCATTGGTCAGAATTAGGACTGCAGGAGAGGTTGTGAGATTATAGCTACCTCAATTATTGTTTCAAAAATGCTTACTAGCAAGAATTACTATTAGTTTTTGAATTGGGCTTGTGAATTAAACAGAGCCATCAGTCAGCCAGCCAGCCACTAGTCACCTGTTTAATTTTTACTTGTTTTATTAGCTCTTGTCTCATTTTCCATTTTCAGCATACATTTTTTTTCTAATCCATTTCATTTACAGGATCAGAGCGTCATATAAGCAATGTAGAATGCAGGCCATGGACATCTTAAGAGCTAGTTACATCTCCACTCACCAGTTATGACATTAAGTACATCTCCACTTGCTTTCTTTTATGTTCAGAGAGTAACAAATAATAGAACAAAATGCCTTTATTTTACTGTATAATGTGTGCATAAAGCATTTGTACTAAGAACCAGAAAACACTAGTTTTTCTTTCATTTGTCACCTGTAAACATCTTGGTTCATGGTGTCATCTGTAAGCACCTTGCCCAGTCCTCTGTTTAATTCTGCACTACCTTGTTCAGTTCTGCATGACTAGCTAGCTTAGTAATTTAGATCATGTTAGCAGTAATGTTTGTAGCCTTATGCATTTCAATTGGACAGATTACATACCTCTTTATGCAGTTAAAAACCTTTGGCATTCCTATGCATTTAAAAATCTAGAGCTACTGCGTCTTCTCATTTAAAAATCGTGCTAAAAGCTACCGTGCTTCCAACACAAAGCTATGTATGCATTTAAATTTCTGAATAGCGGTGCTGCTCCCTATTTAGGTACAATTTTCTTTGTACTATTATTGTACCAGGTCCATACCAGCTAAAAAGGCTTGAATTTTTGTAGCACAACTCATTGCTTGTTGCTAAGTTTGAATTTTTTGCGGCTCATCACATGTATTTTTCATTTCCACTGCTAAATTATTTGTCTTCTCATATCTTACGTGTGTGTCTTCTTAGTCTTTAGTATAGCTACGTATCCAGAAAATTCAAAATGACTTGTAATTTGGAATAGAGTGAGTAATATTTAGTGAATGTACAGTCCAAAGGGGCTACTTATATTATTTTCCTTTTTTTTCAGATTTTTTTTACATGTTTTAAATTTTTCTGCATGTTTTATGATGTTGGAGAGACGTAGCAGCATGCACATCTTATGCTAGAGTAACTTCTATGCTGAAGTCACTGCATGCAAGTATAATTGTTGCACTGCAGCAACGAGTGAATCAAAGCTAATCAAGCTCACTTCCAAATGAGCTACAGATTTTGGGGATTAAAATCACCAGGTGGATGTGGATTGGGTGGAGGGAACAGGGTCAACCCAAACCCTCCTTGGATGATACCTCACGTGGGTTATGCCCCTTTGTGCCAAACAAAGCCTAAATACGGTCAGGAAACAGCTCCAACTGTTTCCGATCTCAATTTCACCAGATTTTCCTTGATTTATTACTATTTCTGTTCCCCCCGAAAAATACTGTACACAATCGGTATATACTGTATATGGTGCCGGTCGGGACGGATTTTACTGTCCCGTTTTCATCCCTAGTTATGTTTTCAGGTCACACACGTACGAACAGTTTGCCATGTTAGACGGACAGTCCACTACAGCAGTTGGACAGTCTGTGAGAGCACAACCAAGCCACAATTCTGCACAAGTCCTGATTTGTTTAGGCGGATGGTCCGAGGTAGTCCACACGGATAGTCCAACTCTACACTTGGACAATCTGTATGTGACAGCTGACAGCCTATTAGCCCATGACCTACTAGTAGTGTTACCCTTAAGTGTTTTTGTCTTTCATGCATATCATAACAACTCATGATCATCATGTTACTTATGTATGGCGTTGCATTCATCTAGGAGTTGAAGTGAATGAGGATGCGTCCTTTGAGTCCGAAGCCGAGTACGTTAACGAACCCAAACCGTTGAACCCGTGGAGAACCAAGGTACGCTCCTTAGCATCTCCCTCTTTTATAATTGCGTAATTGACTATGTTATACCTATATGCATGTGTACTATGACTAGACTCCATGAAGCACTTAGTTGAGCTATCATCCTTATTGTTCACAACCTTACCTTGAAGTATTGGTTGTTTACCTTCTATCATGTAATCCCTGCTTAATTGCTTAGACACTGTAGACTTCATACTTGTGACGGGTTTCTCATGGTTAGCGCAAGATAGGAATTGCTTGCTTAGTAATGAATAATCTAAAACATGGTCAACTTGATGAACTTGATGCGAGGATCTGCGATGGGTAGGGTCATAGTGAGATGGGGTCTCGGATGGTATAACTTGCTTGGGTCGTTTAAGAACCGTCACATCCGTCTTAATGCGTCTTGAACACCCTTGTACAGACCACTTGCCATGTATGAGAATGGTAAGTCTAATATTGTGTTGTAACCGGGTAGCTCCGTGGATTCGGCGCAACTTGGGGCACTGGGCAGTTAGGATTGCTTGTACACCAGCACATCTCAAACTGTTCATGTGGGCCGGGAGTGGAAATGTTGATGTGGTGAGTTACTCCTTAGTAAAACTTGTCCTTTGGTGAGTAAAACTTGTACCCCTTTGCAGAGTTTTGACTTGTCCTTTGGTGAGTAAAACTTTGTACCCCCTGTACAACTTAAGGAGTCCTTACATTACATATCGACGGGTCGTATGGGCAGTACTCTCGTCCTTTGGTGAGTAAAACCTGTACTCCATTGTAGAGTTTTGACTTGTTTTGATCATTCGTAATGCCGCGCTCTTGGTTATCCTTACATTACATATCGGCCAGGTCGTATGGGCAGTACTCTCGCCCTTTGGTGAGTAAAACCTGTACTCCATTGTAGAGTTTTGACTTGTTTTGATCATTCGTAATGCCGCGCTCTTGGTTATTTTTTTTTTTCTCGAACACGCAGGAGAGCTGTGTATCATTTTATTAAGAACACGCTCTTGGTTATTAGCACGTTTATGACTTCTAGCTTCATAGTAGTGTTGTCAATGAAAGGGCTCTTGGAAGATCAAGCTTCACCTTTTTTGTGCCTAATGTTCATGTTTGTTAAACCTTGCTATGCTTAGAGTAGTGATAGACAACCTTGTATTTGTTGCACAACTGCCTTTATGCAACCCATCTTTTATACCTTGCTACAATTAAATGCATTATCCTTTGTTTATTATATTAGGTGAGACCTGTTGATTACACTCATGGAGCTACATCAAAGTTTTTGCAGGAGAGACTGCCACGTTTTATGGCTATTTCTACACTCTAAGACCCTTCGGTGGATTGGGAGCGATGGGTTGGCCTATGAGCGGTGTAACTCATGGGGTGTGGCATTGGGCCACAGGGCGTGTATCTTGAAACTATCGTATTGTAGTTTTTGCTGTTGAACTCTGAATGATGTGAACTAAGTGATGAGCAACTTATGTTGTAACTTAAACCACTCTTTTAATGTTAAGTGAAGCATGTGAGCTATGTATGCATCGTTGCAATATGTGCCCTGGTGACTTGGTGCATAGTGGATTGCACGGGTGGTGCCATCCAGGGACGGCTGGGTTAATTGTGTTAAAATGAGTGGACTATGGATCAGTGGTGACAGCTTTGTTAATCTGAAGGTCCCCGACGTCGACATGATTCTCGGTGAAATAACATTATTCAGCCCCGATGTACATAGACATTATCAACTTAAATAAACTTATTTGGAAGCTAAAACTTGCAGTGAAGATATTTTGTTTTCTTTGGTGTCTTCATAGAGCCATTCTACGTGCTATGCCGATCAAGCACAGTTCTAACATGCAGCGAAAACTCGCCTGGTGTTTGTAGCAGTAAATCATGCTTGTGCTTTTTTTTTTTCACCCACCGTACACACGCACACCTCACTCACACTATATGGCGTACAAACAGACTTATGACTACACACAGAACCGAAGACTGCGTCCTTGTAGAGATCACCGAAAAATTTCATAGATGACGGGCACGTCATAATCCCCTTATGTGGCTTTAAGCGTGAGAGGCTGCAGATTATTTTGGGAAACACTGTTCCCGGTGGAAAATCATGAGCTCGAACCCGTGACCGGTGGCCTCCTCACCGGGAGTGCTCACCACCCGAGCTATGCTCGGTTCCCCATGCTTGTGCTAATGTAATGCATACTTTTTCCGTCCTTAATGTAGGAGGAATAAAATGGGTAGAATTACTAGTTGTATTGCTGAGCCTCGTGGGTAGATTATATAAGAGTACATTACTTGAGAGGGCTAAAGCCTCCTATAGAGATAACACATACAGTTATATACAATATTTGGAGATATCCCAATATGCTGTAACATTTCCCCGTGGTGGAGTGGTCAAGAAGCTAAAGGTTGTAACTCTTAACACTCAATATAATCTTTATTAGAAGAAAAACATAAAAAAAAAGTGTCCTAGTTTAACAACTCAAGCACGAAAACTGACCACTAAAACTTAACACTTCAAGTCGAATGCCAGAATGCTATGCACAGGCGAACTTGAATCCAAAAGCTAACTGATGAATGCAGATTTGCTTATTCATCTGCAGTGGCAGCATTTCTAGCCCAACTACGCCATACACTGGCCATACGCGGCTTTGCCGCGAGCATTTCTAGTTCAAATAGGAGAATTGTACATACTACACATTTACTGCACATTTAAGAACCACACATTTACTATTCATCTGCACTGGCAGCGTAATCACTCCTCTGCCCTCCCTCCCTGTGGAAAAGATAACCGGTAGATCAGCAGGTGAGCTGAACTGATAAAAACCAAAATGCACACAAAGAGCAGAAATTTCATGCGATGGACGAAAAGGTAAATAGTGATGTTTCGGATCCAATGTACTGCGTTTATTATTCTATACAACAATAGTACACGACATGAGTACTGTTACAAATGATATGCAACATCTTGTTCCATGGTAATATCATTTTGACACGTCTAGCAGAAGTCATGCTTGGATAGATTTTATTTGGCCGATAATGTTGGTTCCAAATCTATTGTTACTACACTCTCTCTAGGAGTACATATCAGTGCTAGCTAGCTATCTGAAACTGCATCATACGAGGTAGTGCGAGCTAATTGATGATAACTTGTGGTGGAACACATACTACTAATCGATGCCATTCCAATTCCATGTGGTATAACAGAGTAGAACGGACGTACGTGGCATGTATATATGATATGATTACCAAAAATTTGCAAGAAACAAGAGGCTTTTGTCTACCTCTCTGCATCTATCCATGATATTTTCGGATCATGATCGCCCAAAGCATTGGTGCTGTAACAGCAAGGATGCAAAGTGGCAACATCTGTAGCTTTTCCATCCAGCTATGAGTGTATATTTCGGTCACGTAAAGAACGAAGGCAGCATAAGCAATTGCAAAGGCAAATTGAAATGCCTGCAAATACAAGAGAAGATGTGCATGGAATTAGATCGGCTAGTTAGGAAAGAGGGCACATATTGAACAACAAGAATAGGGGACAGGGGTGGCACTATTCCATCATCACAAGTCGTATCAGGCAATTCGTGTGTGTGCGGTGTTACATTTTGGAAGCAGCACAATAATAAAAGCCTCTCCAGGAGGGAGGAGGAATAGGACGGTATACCGTACTAAGTACCATAGGGTGCGTGATTATCTCATCTCAAACAATTAAAGCAGCACTCATCAAGAAAATAAAATTAAAATCATGGGTTTTGCAAAGGATTTGTATTGGGGGGCGCGGTGCGCTTTGGCCGGGTTGGGAGCGGGCTGATTTAAACTGGAAACTACGGGGGTCGCAGGTCTTGAAATCATGATGATCCGAAAAGACGCGAAACAGAGGAGGGAAGGAAGAAGAAGAGAAGAGAAGAGAGATCTGGAGATGAGATGGAGCGGGCCAAGTTACCGACCGAGCAGCGGTAGGATATGAGCTCGCCAAGCGAGTGCGATGTCGCGCCTGCCGCTGCCGCTGGCGTCTGCTCCTTCCCTTCGCCGCTGTCTAGCAAGCCGCCTTTCATCGCCGGAGAGGTGGTGTTCGTTGAACTCTTCGATCTGTCGTCTGAGCGGTGTTATAATATAATAAATATTAAATACCCTTAAGTTCGTATTTTCTCTCGTCATTTCTCCCTCTATCTATATATAGGGCCTGCTCGGCTGTGCTCTTCGCAGCGCTGTGCAGCAGCACAAAAGTGCAGAAGAAAAAAAAATGCCCAAATAGTGCAGCCGATGGAGACAGGAATAGATCAGCGCAAAAGAATAGTGCAGCCGATGGAGACAATCAGCGCAAAAGAATAGTGCAGCCGATGGAGACAGGAATAGATTAGCGCAAAAGTCTCCTCAGCCATCTAAATTTCCGTTCTCCATTTTCACCCGTCTCCGTCGGCTGGTTTTCTTTCTTTCCAGAAAGCCATCTCCCCGTCTGAACACACGCGCTGGCCTCAGAAAGCCATCTCCCCGTCTGAACACACGCGCTGGCCTCAGAAAGGTATCATCTCCACCGTCTGAACGCACGCAGCCTCAGAAAGCTATCATCTCCACCGTGGCCTCAGAAAGCTATCATCTCCACCGTCTGAACGCAGCCTCAGAAAGCTATTATCTACATCATCTGAACGCAGGCTCGTGACATGGAGCCAGTCAACTGACCTGGAGCTAAGGCTGGACGAAAAGCTCGCTCGACTCGACTCGTTAATGGTTCGGCTCGGCTCGTTTATATTTTTCAACGAGCTGAGCCAGCACTTTAGCTCGTTAAGTTAATGAGCCAGCTCGCGAGCTAAGGCTGGACGAAAAAGCTCGCTTCGACTCGACTTCGTTAATGGTTCGCTCGGCTCGTTTATATTTTTCAACGAAATGAGCCAGCACTTTAGCTCGTTAAGTTAATGAGCCAGCTCGCGAGCTTCAGTTCGAAGCTGGTTCGTGAGCCTAATGAGCCAAAATTATTAGCCTTAAACTTTTATTTGTTTCTAATGGCTTCATGTATTACCCTTTACAATTGGTAGATAACTGGATCTTTGACTCTATAAACATGGGAGTACTATAACTATTTGTTTTGAACCAATGTATGGATAACCAATAATGAATTATGGATGCATTATGTATGATATGGAGTATGAACCATAAATGATGTTTGGTGTAGAATTATAATATACTAGTACTGTCGGGGGCTAAAATCAAGGATCCCCCAACTCAAGCGATGATCCAACACTAAGCTCGATGGAGAGATGACCCGGCCCACGCTCAGGCCAGGCCGATCGCAAGGGCTGCCTCAAGGCATACCCACGGCTCCTAAGCGAGCTCCGAGACGGGCGTAGAAACTCCGCCTCGCACGAGCTCTAAGCACGTGAGAGTTTTTCCGCCTCGAGCGGGCTCGAACTTCGTGACAAATCTCTGTCTCGAGCGAGCTCGGGCCGCTTCGCTGAGCTCGCGGGCTATCTCGAGGACAATGTCGGGGCCTCCGGCGATGTGCGGGCCCGCCGCCTCGAGCCCTAGGGCTCCGAAAGGCCGACGACCTCCTCCGACTCGTACAAGCTCGAGCTCGGGGCGACGCGAGTCTAGCTGCCTACGAACAAATCATCACGGCTACGCCATGATCTTGGCCGGAGATCGGATATCAGACCTACGGGCTCCTAGCCAGAGGCACCCAAGTGCCCGTGGAGTACTTCGGAGCCCGTAGCCCGCAAAGACACCGTCGACAACCGCCCGGCGGGACCGGCCCATTGGGGGCCGGAAACTCGAGTCTTGCCAACCGCTACGGATATGGGGATCGCTCCCCCCGAGCTCTCCTGTCCACGCAATTCATTGCGCCTCGCCCGGGACTCACACCGCACCACGACAGGCGGCGCCGCGGCGCGTCGGCGGCGGCGATGTCGAGCGGCGTAAGAGAGGCGTGCGGCGGTCGATGGGACGCCTCCTGACCACAATACTGATCGAGCGTTATCAAGCACGCCCGAACATCATTACGGAGCCGGCGAGCTCCCGAGCTTCGCCAGGCACGCTCCGGACACCGAATCCCCCGCCGACCTCCCTACGCCGAGCTAGATAGGGAAGCAGGCTACGTAACAGCAGGAAACGGCGCACGCGCACCTGACACAACGGCGTGCACAGTTATGTGTACATTTTACATTCTACCCCTTATACTAGATTTCCTCCCTTGACATCCCTTTACGTGCCCCTTGAACTATAAAAGGGGCACCTTAATATCGGGAGGGGGGGCTTCATCAACCGTCGCAACACACGCACCACAGAGACACGGGAGCTCATTCCCTCTCTCGATCATGCTTGTAGCCACCCCTCTACGAGTGTTTGAGCTCGGATAGTGACTCCAACTGGACTAGGGTGCCCGATTGCCCCGAACCAGTATACATCGCTTGTCATTGTCTCTAGAGTTAGGCCATCATTGCACACACTAGCCAGTCGATTACTGTGACCGTGGTATTCGACCACGGCGGTTAGCGCGCCCGGCGAGGCGGCGCTAGTGTGGCGATCACCACCCGATGGCTCCTTCCACCGTTTCCCCGGCGTCCGGTATACCGATGCGCGCGGGGGGGCCCAGACTTCGCCGGCACCCGGCTCCGGGATCCTCGTCGGGGCCACCTTCCCTCGCCTAGTGCGAGGATGCGGCGGCTCCACGGTTGATCCGCGACACGGCCCGACTCCGTGTTGGCTCGCTCCGGCGGGATTCGATTTCAGCGCCCGGCGAGCCTGTCCGCGCGGTGGCGGACCGCTTCTTCGCCTACATTGCGGGCTGCTCCCGCACATCCCGAGCCACGAGCCGTCTCGGGAGCTTTTCCACGACGTCACCTTCTCTATCGCCAACGTCGTCCTACAGCTTCTTGAGGACAAGAGCCGCTCTCCACCACCGGAGTTCCTCGTCACCTACGCTGAGATGTACCCCGACGGGCAGCTCATTCTACCGACGCCCCCCGAACAACGAGCTCGGGGTGACCGGCCTCGGCTTGGCGCTTGGCAGCATGAGTCACGGCGGACGGTGACCCCACTCGTGAGTGCTTCATGTGCCGGACCCGGCGGCGCGGTGGAAAGCATCCACAGCGGGGCCGAAACCCTGCAGTGCACCCCCGAGCACTCGGGGAACGGGACGCCCTGCGCGCCCTCGGCCGACAACGCCGCCTAAAGCGGAGTCAACGACCGCCTCAACGAGCTCCGCGAGAAGCGGCGCGAGATCGCGCAGAGAGAGAGGCGCTCCTCGCCGAGGAGGAGGGACGACGCCGAGTTCGAGCGCTCGGGGGGGCGGGAGGCTCGACGCCGCCGATCGAGGACAGAGAAGCAGGCAACCTCCCGCCGCCCCGGCCGGGCAACCCCGGGGGTTCCTCGGGCAGCCTCCATGCTCCTCTGTGGCGACATCCCCGAGCCCGAGGTCCCGAGGCCAGCGGGTCCACCCAGATCCGGTCCCTCATCGGCCGGCCACCGAGCAAAGAAAGGCAGAGCTTCGGCACGCACCGCCGGCTCCGGGAGGAGCACGAGGCCTCCTCGAACCGGAGGCCCGATGCGGGATGACTCCCCACGAGTCCCACGCACGCGGCTAGCGGCGGGCGAGAACCGCGACACGCTGGACACGCCGACGCACGGGCGCACGGCGTAGGCCCGAGAAGGCACCCCGCGCCGAGCCGCGAGACCACAGCGACAATCGGCGCCGTGGACGCCGCCCCACGCGCTCCTAGTAGCGAGGCGGGGGCGCCACGGCAAAACGGGGAGGACCGCAGCGAGTCCACGACCGAGGCAAAGGAGACCTCGGCCGCGCGCCACCCCGAGCTGTGGCGCCGCCCATCCCCGAGACTCGAGATGGGGCTCTCGCAGCGAGAGCCCGACTCGAGCGAGGCGCCCTGTGTTCGCTCCGGATCCATGACGCCGCGCTTCGCGCTTCCGAAATCTCGACCTCCCGTAAGTACAACGGGAGACGGACCCTAGTGTGTGGCTCGAGGATCACCGCCTCGGCGTGCAGCGCGGAGGAGCGGGCCCGACACCTCTTCATCATGCGCAACCTCCCCCTCGTTCCCGACACCGCTCGCTCATGGCCGAGCATCTACCCGCCGGGCAGATCAACAACCGGGCGCGAGTCCGTGAGGTCTTAACCGGCGGCAACTTCCGAGGCACCTACTCCCAGCCCAGCAACACATGGGACCTCCGCGGCCGCAGCGAAGAAGGGGAGAGCCTGCGCGCGACTACATCGGCGCTTCTCAAGCTCGCAACGAGCTCACCGACACCACGACGCGGAGGTCATCACCGCGTTCACCTTCGGCACAACCTGCGAGACCCTCATCCGTGAGCTCGGCGTCCACAAGCCCAAGACCATCAAGGAGCTGCTCGACCTCGCCACGAACCACGCCGGGGGAGAGGAGGCCATCTCCGCGTCTGCACGCCTCTTCCGGGAAGGGCAAGGACAAGGCCGCGGGCGAGGACGCCTAAGTGGGTCCACGTCACGCTCAAGAAGAAGAACAGGGGAACAAGCGCCGCCGCCGCGAGACACTTCGTGGCGGTGGCCGACAAGAAGAAGGGCGGCGACAAAGACGGCCAGGCCGAAACGCCCGAACCGACTACCGAGAAGATGCAATCGAAGCGCCCGCCCCCAACCACGCAGGGACCCGGTCGGGGCACAAGTTAAAGGAGTGCAATCTCCAGAAGAAGTTCGTGACAGGCACCCTAAAAAAAAAAAAAAAAGCGGGCGAGGACGCAGTGACAAGAAGGACCACGATGAGGCCGGGGAGCAGGCGGCGACAAGGACGTCTACCGAGGATGGCGCCGTCAACGTCGTCTTCGAGGGTCAGTCCGCGTCACGAGTCCAAAGCGCCGCCCGAGCTCATGCGGCGCGAGGTCTTCTTCACCAAGCCGGTCGCCCCCTCCTACCTCAAGTGGTCGGAGGCGCCCATCACCTTCGACAAGACCGACCACTCGGTGCACATCCGGCCAGCCCGGGAGGTTCCCACTGTCGTCGACCCGATCATCGGCACCAAAGCGCCTCGGCAAGGTGCTCATGGATGGAGGCAGCGGCCTCAACCTCCTCTACGTCGACACCCTCGACGCCCTCGGAATCTCGCGAGCTCGCCTCCGGCCATCGACGGATCCCATTCACGGGGTCATGCCGGGCAAACAAGGCGGTCCCACTTTCGGACGCATCGACCTCCCGTCACCTTCGGCTCGCCGAGCAACTTTCGCAAGGAGGTGCTCACCTTCGAGGTGCTCCCCTTGAGCGCATACCACCTTATTTGTTGGGCGGCCATGCTACACGAAGTTCATGGCCGTTCCCAACTACATGTACCTGAAGCTCAAGATCCCAGGGCCCGAGGGCGTGATCACCGTCAACTCCACCTTCGGCGCGCCTTCAAGCTGCGACAAAAAGGAGGCCGTGCGGTACGCGCCGACGCCGTCATCGAGTCCGGAGAAGCTCGTCCCCGAGCTGCTTGCGTGGGTCCGGTGCGGAGGACTCCAACAAGCTTAAGAAGGCGGCGGCTCATCCAAATGAGCTCTCGACAAGGCGGCGAGCTCATCCGTGAGCTCGATAAGGCGGCGGGCTCCTTCAAGCCGAGACAGATGCAAAGGCGGTGGCGGTGGACGAGGAGGGGGCGTACCGTTCGCGTCGGTACCAAGCTCACTCCCAAATAGGAAAGCGAGCTCGTCGACTTCCTCCGCGCCGACCTCGACGTGTTCGCGTGGAAAACCCTCATGCATGCCCGCATACCGAGGGAAGTCATCGAGCACTCCTGAACATCAAGCCTGGCTCGGCCGGTGAAGCAGCCCCGGCTCCGGCGCCGGCGACGGGCAGCGATGCAATCGCCGAGGAGATAGATAAGCTCTTAACGGGGGCTTTGTTAAGGAGGTGCTTCATCCCGAGTGGATAGCCAACCCCGTACTAGTTAAGAAGAAAAATGGGAAATGGAGAATGTGTGTTGATTATACGAGTCTCAACAAGGCATGCCCAAAGGATCCGTTTCCTTTGCCGCGCATCGACCAAATCGTTGACTCCATCTCCTGCGCGCAGACGCTCTGTTTTTCTTGATGCTTACTCCGGCTACCACCGGATCGTGATGAGCGAGCTCGATCGCCTCGCCACCTCCTTCATCACTCCCTTTGGCGCGTTACGCTACGTGACCATGCCTTTCGGGCTGGCGCCGCCACCTTCCAAAGGTGTATGCGAAAGTCTTCAAGGGCTTCTCGGGGAGCGCATTGAGGCATACGTCGACGACATCGTAGTCAAGACGAAACGCATGGGCGAGCTCATCCCGACATCGAACAGTCTTTGGCAAACTCCGCTGAGTTCGGCGTAAAGTTCAATCCCGAGAAATGCGTCTTTGGGGTCCCTCGAGGGAAACTCCTTGGCTTCGTCGTGTCCGAGCGCGGCATCGAGGCTAACCCCGAGAAAATCGAGGCTATCAGGAACATGGGTCCCATCGGGGAATGTCAAGAGCGTGCAACGGCTCACGGGATACCTCGCCGCGCTAAGTCGGTTCATAGCACGGCTCGGGGAGCGGAGTCTTCGGCGTACAAACTCCCCGAAGAAGTCGGAGCGCTTTACCGGACCGAGCCAGGCCCGCTCTCGACTCTCAAGGAACTCCCCGCCATCCACCCGGTGCTCACACCTGCCCCAGCGGGATGAGCCCATGTTGCTCTACATTACAGCGACCTCGCAGGCGTGAGCTTCGGTGCTCGTAGTCGAGCGTGAGGAGGAGGACACGCACCGCGTGCAACGTCCCATCTACTTCATCGGTGAGGTCCTCTCCGACACCAAGACCCGGTATCCGCAGCCTCGAAACTTGCCTACGCCTTTGTCGATCACGCGGCGCAATCTCCGCCACTACTTGACGCGCACCCAATCACCGTCGTCTCCAAGTTCCCTCTTGGCGGGGAGTCATCCATAGCCCCGAGGCCACGCGCATTGCCAAGTGGGGCATCGTGCTCATGGGATCGACATGTCGTGCGCGCCAAGGGATGCCATCAAGTCCCAAGTGCTTCCGACTTTGTGGCCGAGTGGGCCGAGATGCGGCCGCCACCTAAGCCGATCAACGACGAATATTGGGTCCTCTACTTCGATGGCTCCATGAAGAAGTATGGCACGGGGCCGGCTGGGCTGGTCTTAGCCTCGCCCGAAGCAACGCGCGCATGAGGTACTCGATCCGCCTTCACTTCACCGCATCCAACAACGCCGCCGCACCAGCACGCGAGGCCTTGGTGAGCGGGCTGCGATCGCACGAGCTCGGCGTCAAACGACTCGAGGTCCATGGAGACTCCGAGCTCGTCGCCAACCGTCATGAAGGAAGCCGACGCTGGCCAACCCTAGGATGATCGCGCATCGTCGAAAGGTGCGTGAGCCTGAAGGGGCACTCGACCGACGGTCTCGGCGCTCAAGCACGCCCTCGCCGGGCACAAATGACGCCGACGCCCCGCCAAGCTCGCGTCGGATCGGAACAGGTGCCTCCTGTTGTGTTCGCCCACCTCCAAGTACCTCCCCTCGATCTCGACTGAGGGTGAGACCTCGAGCTCACGGCGGTGACCCCGCCAAGACACCCTTTGTGCCGTCCCCCGCAAAGGCGAACCTTCCTCGAGCTCGCCGATGGAAGTCGATGTCGCCAGCGATGGGAGGTCCTTGCCGTCCCGAGCCCGAGGCCCCGGCCCGATCGGCGGGCCCCCATCCCGACCGGGCTCAAGGGATGGCAGCTACCCGCCGAGAAGGAGGAGGCGAGGCGCATCGCCGCCGCGCCAAGTCCTATGTTATCATCGAGCACGAGCTCTATCGGCGAAGCGCTTCCGGGGATACTCGCCGAGCGCGTCCACGCTCGGAGGAAGGACGAGCTCGTAAGGGAGATCCACGCCGGGAGGCACCATGCGGCCCGCGAGCTCGGTGGGCAAGGCCTTCAGCGGATTCTACACTGACGGCCATCACCGACGCTAACCGTGATCGTGCACCGGTAAGGGATGCTAGTTCTTCGCCAAGCAACACCCACCTCCCCGCCCCGGCCCCTCCAAACGATCCCCGGCCACTTGGCCCTTCGCGGCATGGGGGTCTCGACATGGTGGGGCCGTTTCACGAGATCGCCGGGGCTACACTCACTTGCTCGCCGCCATCGACAAGTTCACCAAGTGGATCGAGGTCATGCCCATCTCGCACGAGGTCGCAGGAGACAAAGTTCTTCACCGCATCATCCACCGCGCTTCGCCCCAACTCGATCATCACCGACAACTGACCAACTTCACGGGCAGATCTTCCTCGACTTCGCGACGACAACGGCATCCGAAGTCGATCGGCAGCGGGTCGGCCACCCGAGACTAGCTGGGCAGGTCGAATGAGCAAACGGGTATGATCTTGCGGTCTCAAGCCGCGCATCTCCAAGCGGCTCAAAAGTTCGGCGGGTGGCTCGCCAGCTCCCGCCGTCATATGGAGCCTCAAGATGACGCCGAGCGGGGCCATAGGATGCACGCCTTCTTCCTCATCTTCTGATCCGAGACCGTGCTCCCCCACCGACCTCGAGTACGGCGCCCAAGTTTGAGCGCACAACGACGACGGCAACTCGCACGCCGCCGAGGATCGCAGCCAGATCAGCCTCGAGGAAGCCTCGCGAGGTCGCGACTCCTACACGACCAAGTACCGGGGTCACTCCGCCGCTACCACAACCGCCACGCACGAGGTCGAGCCGCTTCAAAGACGACGACTGTGTGCCGCGGGGCGAGTCCAGAGCACGAAAGACCGCCACAAGCTCTCAAAGACCGTGGGAAGGCCCATTCACCATCTCTCAAGTCCGCGACCGGGCTCGTACAAGATCAAGGACGCCAGGGCCGAAGTCCCCGCCAACGCCTTTTGCAACATCGAACGCCTACGCCGCTTTTACCCCTAGATGTACCTTGTAAATCATTTCTACGAAGTTTGAATAAAGAGCACGCTACGATTCGATGCCAAAACTTGTGCAAGCTTTCGAACTTTCTGGGTCGAGAGCAACAAAATTCCCTCGCGCCAAGAAGGCCCGCCCTTGCTCTGGGGCTCAGAGGATCTGGTGTACGCACACCCCGCGCTTTCACAAACTCGTTTTTTGCAAAATTCCTAAGACAAGCTCACAAGCCTCGCCGGTCGAGCTCGAGCTACCCAAATTTCTCGCCGCTTTTCTTTCCAAACTTACGCCAGCTGATGGTTAAACGACGAGTCCGAAGTCGCCGAAGACATAGCACGATCACCAAACGACCTCCCGCGCCCCCCACCGCTAGCGAGGAAAGGCCCGCTATTTGTTCTACCAAAGGAATGAACTCGGGACTCGAACGAAGTTTAACGAGCACATAAGCATGAAAAGAAAATGACCTCTTTATATATATAGCTTAAAACGATTTAAGTTATATTATATTTGCCCAACCTTGGGACTTCATAATTTTTACAAAGAGGCCACGCCTCGACCTACTAATCTATCTACACCACGGGGCATCCCCTTCCACAGGTGACGCCGGCTCTTCCTCCTCCGCAAAAGTGCGAGCTCTCCTTCCTCGGGTCGGCCGCCTCGCGAAGAACCCGAGCTCCTCCACGCCAAAGTTGAAGAGTTCGCCCGCCATCTCCTCACGGCCTCCTCCGCGGTCTCGACCACCTCATTAAAAGCTCCTCGTGGCTCGATCTTCGACCAGCGCCGAGCTTGACGACCTCCCAATCAATGGAAGGATAATGGGCGGGGGCGACACTCGTCGCCTTGTGGATCACCCCCTCCGAGCCCGCACCCTCACCGCTCGATAAGGAGGACCCGACATGAGTCGCTCTTCGCCGGTCCGACCACGAGGTCATTGCAGACCCGGTTGGATAATCGAGATGATCTGGTCCTCACGCACCGTGCCCTCCCACGCCAGCGTGGGCGACCGCCCAAGCTCGGGCGAACCCCCGACGAGCTCATCCTCCCGAGCATCGAGCTCACGAGACGCCAGCCGCTTTTAGCTCATCGCCTTTGCCTCCTTAGCTCGCGGTCCATCCCTGCGCCTCACGCCCGCCGTTTACCCGGGCGGGGTCCTTGAGCGCCGGCCCTGACTTGGTGCCTCCTCCGACTCCGCAATAAGAGAAAAGGACACAGCGCCGAAACCGATAACTCGAGAAGAAGACAGCCGACCCTCTCGCTACCCACGAGGGTGGCCAGGAGATTGCTCTCCGATTGCTGGAGCACGTGATTCTTCTCCCGTAGGTACGCCGACCTCGGCGTCTCTGAACCAACGGCCGGCCTGGAGCTCCGCCGCCTCCTATCGTAAACTAAGCAGACGGGATCGACCCTCAACCTCGAGAGCCCAAGAAAAAGGAAACAAGAGTAACAAAGATAGGGGAGAAAGCTTACTCCCGAGCTCGTCCTCCCTATGCTTGAGGAACTTCTCCGCCTCCTCCTTGTCGGCTTTCATGAGGTCGGCGAAGCCCGGCGGGGCCGCCGACTCCTCCCCTCGTCCGGAAGGCCGCGGAGCGCCCAGCCCCTCCGCCCCCCCTCGAGCTCTTGGCGGTGCGCCGGCCGCCCTCGCTGAGGTGCCTGCGCCCGCCCCTCCTCCCACGCCGGCGATCCACCTTTTCCTCCGCCTCGGGCCGCCGCTTCACCATGACCTCGTCAACCTCGGGCGACCTCCTCCACGGTCCGTCCTAGCCGCGGCGGCTCAGAGGGACTTGGCCATCACCAAAGAATTCCCCGAGCCGGGTCCACAACGGCCGGCCCTTCTTGAGGAGCTCAGCTCATAGTGTCGCCGGCGGCCACCGCTGCCGTCACGATGCACCCCGAATGACGACATGCTCTAGAGAGGCAAAGACACGAAGATCGTAAGATACACCCTAAACAACGAACAAGCAAAACGACTGTGTCGAAACCCCACCTCTAGGGCCCTACTCTGAGACTCCCTTGTACCTACCCCACCGATGAGCCTCGGGCGACGACACCTTCCGCACACCACCATTTCCGACCGAGGAAACGCCGCCTCTTCGATGCCGGGCGGCGATTTCTCCGCTCTACCGAATGGGGAGTCCCGAGGGCGAGCCTCGGCGGTAAGCAATGTGGGAGTCACCCCGACGCGCAATGATGGTGAGGGCCCCAACCCCCGGGCTCCACCCCAGTCCGCAGAACCGGAGCAGGGATGGCGCCGACGTCGCCCAAATCACACCTACAGCCAACTCCGACGGCGTCCGGCCCGCTGCTTGCTCGAGCCCCCGACGCCCGTCACCGGCCGCCGGGCGGTCCACGGTCCTCGGCGGTTAATCCAGCATCGGCAATGCCGCCTGTCTCTAAGGGGCCTAAGACCGCTCAACGGCCAACGGACCCCCGTCACGCCTCCTCGACCTCGCCACCGGAGTCGCCACGTCGCGGGGCAACCCCGGGAGAGCTCGCAGGCCCGACGTCACCAAGCCTGGGCTTGAGGCCGAACGCGGGCGCCCCTCCGACGTCCCGCTCGCCGACGCCCTCCGACCTCCTCGCCCGGACACCACGGAAGCGGTCGGAGGCAATATTATTGAACGCCGCCAAAGATTGCCGCCGAAGGCGACTCCCTCCGGTCCCTGGGCGCTGAGGGGATTCGGCCGTGAGAGGAGGCCGCAGCCTGAGACAACATGATCCAAGTCAAACTCACCGTCAAAGAAAGGAAAGAGGAACAGCTTACAACCCAGTCGCCAGCTCACCCATCGCCTTGGCGCCGCCGGAGGTCGCGGCGCACCGCCGACTTGCCTCCTCCGGCTACTTCCCCACGCTGCTGAGCCCACGCCTTACAAAGAGTTTGAGGGCACCGGGCCATGAGGGTCGCGGCCGAAGACGAGGTTGCCTCGCCCTCGCCGGTTGGGCCGAGGTCTGCACCGACCGACCCGTAGGCGGTCCGCGGATGTCGCGATGACATTAGGCTCACCACGCGCCCGCCGCCGCCGGCCGAAGATCCCGTCCCACACGGACGCCGAGAGAGATCGTCCACCAACGCCTTACACAACTGTGATCCATGTGCGTAGGCGGACGCCGAGGTGGGGAGTGCGATGGCGCCCACCTGTATCACAAGGTCGACAAAGAAGTTGACAAAAATGAGACGACAAAGATGGAAGAACAGACGGCGAGCTCACATCCCTTTTGTCACGGAGTGGTTACAGACTGGGGATCGACTTCGCGCTTCCCCCGTGAAGCTCCGGCGAAGACCCGGTCACATGCCGGACCCACAAGACGACGCCGCCACCACAAGACGCGGCGCGCTCATCACCGTCCCTCGAACGGCCCTCTCCGCGGCCATCTCCCCACACTCGAGCCGCCGGCCGCCAGGATGACCCCTCAGGGTACCCACGCCGCACAATAGCGGCTTCAGCCCCGCGGACAGACTCCTGATCCTTCCCAACCGCCTCGGCAGTAACTTGGGGCTTCCTTTGCCTTGCCGGCCGCCGCCAGTCTCCCGCGGCTCCATGAACACCTCGCCCTCGTGAACCCAGCCAGCCGAAGGTCGACGCTGTTCCTGGGTAGAACCAACCTCCGTGCATGCGCCGACCTGGAGGTCGACCTCGACCTTCGAGAACTCTTTCATGCCCCCGCGAACCGAGAGCCGCACGACGGACACGGAGCCGCCGCCTCCCGCCGCCGGAGAGACATCACCGATCTTGATGTGAAGAAGTGCTTTTGAAAGCCCCGCTTTGGCTCGATGCCGAGCCACCCCCCGCACAGAAAATGAAGGCGGCGACGTGAGTAGTCCGTTAGGCACGAGATGTTGGAGCTCGATGCCCCAACGGACCGTGGTCCGACTTTTAAAAGTCACCCAAGGACGACCCCCGCCTCATGGAAGGCGGTGAAGGACACGACGTACTACCGGGCGGGTTGGGCACGCTTGTCCTACAACGATGGCACCTTCCATTCTTCCGCCGCGAGCTGGGATGCTCCCACCGCGCTGCCTCCAAAGACGCCTCTAGTCACCGCCGACGGGCCCTCACGCGGCCATCTCCTCTCTCCTTCTCTCGCCTCTCGAGCCACAAACAAGGTGAAAGCAACGCAAGTGTGGTTCTAGGTCATCGGCAAGCAGAAGGCGTGATAGAGCGGGGGGCAAGGAGGATGGCAGCGGCGTGGAAAGCACGAGGAAAGGTAAAAATCCCCACCCCCTTTTTGTCCCGTCAATTTATAGTCGGGCGAAAAATAGGGCGACGTGATTGATGGGTGACCGAACGCCCTCCCATGATCGCCTTTAACTCCTCCTAAAAACCGTGGCCACGTCCCCATCGACACAGCGGCCGCCATCCCAACGGCAAGAAATTACAACGGTAATTTTTCTCGACAAACGGCGCAGCAAATGAAGCCTCGCCGCAACTCCGGCCTCGAGTTCAAGGCCGCCCAACAAGGGTTCGACGGCCGCCCGGGTCCACCTAGAGCAGGGGCGTAAAGAAGAGAAGTCCAAGCGACTCATGCTTGCGAGCCCGAATGCCGCAAGTCTCTTTTGAACTCGCTTTGAGTTGTCGAGCGGCGCACCGACCTCTCCCTCTTCCACGAGGAAAAGGCATCGTAAACCCGAGACACGATCTCGAAAATATGAGGTTGAGCTCCCTAATATGAGGGGCGATCCACTAGCCGACGGACGAACGAGCCGACGAGCTCGGCCTCACTCAAAACCACCCGCTAATAGCTCATCGAGCATCCGATCTCGGCCAACGAGGCAAGACCGGACGCGAGCTCACCCCACCAATCAGCCACAGTGGAAGAATGGGTACGAACGAACGCAGACATTTGGGGAATTAAAGCCTCCACGAGAACATATCGCTTCACGAGCCTCTGGGGTTACACCGGTGGTGCGCCACACGCACCACCCCAAACCGAACACCACGACCTTCGATGAAGAGCGCTTGAGGAAGAAAACAACTCCCCAAACGCACGGGGCTACCGTTTGGCTAAAATCAAGGATCCCCCAACTCAAGCGATGATCCAACACTAAGCTCGATGGAGAGATGACCCGCCCACGCCGTGCCAAAGCCGATCGCAGGGGCTGCCTCAAGGCATACCCATGGCTCCTAAGCGAGCCCGAGACGAGCGTAGAAACCCCACCTCGCACGTGCTCTAAGCACGTGAGAGTTTTTCCGCCGAATCGGGCTCGAACTCGTGACAAATCTCCGCCTCGAATGAGCTCAGCCGCCGCTCACTCCTGGCCCGCTGGCCCATCCCGAGGACGACGCCGAGGCCTCCGAGCGATGTCCAGGCCGCCGCCGCCCGAGCCCCAGGGGGGTCGAAAGGCCGACCCACCCCTCTCTGACTCGCACCGCGAGCTCGAGCTCTGTGGCGACGCGAGTCTAGCCGCCTACGAACAAATCATCACCTGCTACGCCATGATCTTGGCCGAGATCGGATATCGTGACCTACGGGTTCCTAGCCGAGGCACCTGCGCGTAGTTGTACTCGAGCCCGTGAGCCACAAAGACGCTGCCCGACGATGTCCCGACGGACCCGCCATTGGGGAACCGAAGCTCGAAGTCTTGCCAACCGCTACGTGACAAGGGGATCGCTCCCCGAGCTCTCCCCGCTCCACGCATCTCATCGCGACCACCCGGACTCACACCGCACTCGACAAAGCGCAAAGAACAAATGACGCAGCGGCGGTAGTGCTCTGGGCGGCGTAACGAGAGGCGTGCTCGACGGCCGATGGGATGCCTCCCCGACCACAATACCGATCGTATGCGCTATCAAGCACGCCGAACATCATTACGGAGCCGGAAATTCCCGAAAGCACGCCCCCTGACGGGCCCCGACACCGAGATCCCTATGCCGAGCTAGATAGGGAAGCAAAGCTACGAATGCCAGGAAACGACGCACGCGCACTGACACAACGGGCAAGTACGCTTATGTGTACATTTTACATTCTACCCTTGTACTAGATTTCCTCCCTGACATCCCCGTGACGTGCTATAAAAGGGGCACCTTAGCCAACGGGAGGGGGGGCTTCATCAACCCTCGCAACACACGCCACGTAGGACCCAGGAGCTCATTCCCTCTCGATCAAGCTTGTAGCCACCCCTACGAAAGTGTTTGAGCTCTGATAGTGACTCAATCGACTAGGGTGCCCGATTGCCCCGAACCAAAGATACACGCTTGTCATTGTCTCTAGAGTTAGGCCATCGTTGCACACACTAGCCGGCCGATATCGTGGACCGTGGTATTCGACCACGACAAGTACATATTTTTTGTTTGATTTATTAAGTCTTATGAATAGACTATTATTACATTATTTCTATTCTTAAATTTTAAATAATATAAATATTATATTTTATTTTTTTATGACTGGCTCAAGGAGCCTAACGAGCCAGCTCGAGCTCAGAATGAGCCGAGGCGCCTCCTCGGCTCGTTATGATAACTAGCCGAAATGAAGCCAGCTCAAGTATCTTAACGAGCCGTAACGAGCCGAGCCAACGAGCCGAGCTGGCTCGTTAAGCCTTTACCTTTACCGAGCCAATCGGTCAACCCCTTGACGCACCCCGTGCGTATTTAAATCAAGCGCTTTGACCCGCCGGCCGGCTCCAAGCAACTTTGACAAAAGTTCTAACCAAACATGCCCTAAATTTTACATCATTTTAGCTCTCGAGGTTCCAAACAAGAGGTCCAAAGTGATGTCTAAACTTTAGCCCATCTCACAAAAATTATAGACCATATAAATGAGTTAACATGGTTACACAGAATATTATTGTTAATCTTGGTGAGAAGAATTTTTCTCGAAGTTCATTTTTAGACCCACGTAAAATATATATTTTTTTTCAGGCGGTTTTGCCTTTTTTCTCGTGTGTATATCCGCAAGCGTAGAAAAATTATTTTAAATTTTGGGCGAGCGTAATTTTTTTTAAATAAGACCCACGTAAAAATAGTTTCGATGGCGAACCCACAAAAAAATTCAATTTTTCGGTGTGTGTGTATTTTTCTACCATTACACCGGCCGAAAAATATTTTTCTAATGGTATTCGTGATTTTTCTCGTGATTTTGCACACACGTATATTCTCGAAGTTTTCTAGTAGTGCAAAACGCCGGGCGGGTGGGGCGCTCCGTCCCACATCGCCGAGCGAGCGTGCCGTGCATTAGCTAGGGGTGTGGCCGGCCCGCTTTTTTCTTCTGGCGCCTACCGAGCGCGCGTGTGTGTGTGGGAGGGGAGGGGAGGAGGGGGCTAGGTGCCTACCGGCCTCGCCGCTGGGGGGAGCGGTGACGGGCTTCACCGGCGACGAGCGGCCGTGTAGGATGTAGGATGGTCATCGCCGATCTCCTCCTCATCATCCCATAGAACGGAGTCGCCGGTCGCCGGGCGCCACAAAGACTGGTTCGGGCCATGGACCCAAAGAAGTTGTGTAATAGAAATTTCCAAATTATAGGGCCCGCATGTACTTATCGTCGTCTTAAAGACCTCTGATAGCAATACATGTGCACCAAATAATTTAAAAGGCACTATTAACTTTTCCGAACAGATCCGTTACGAGGTCATTGCAAAGATACACGCTTTTCATACATAACGGAGTAAAACAAATGAAGACTTATATTAGAATAATTTTACAACCGCTTCCAAACAAAGTTATTACAATACTTAAGTAGGAGTAGCAGTAGGTATAATACATATCTTACAATAACAGACCCTGCCCACGGGTCCCATTTCTTACTCATCACTGCTATCTTCTTGATGGACCGTCATGCAACACGGTCCTGTGCATACGTGAGTTCCTGGTCCTGCAACATGGGTTAACAACCCTAAGTACAGAGTACTTAACAAGACTTACCCGACTAAAGAAAATAGGAGAAGACTTAGGGATGCAAAAATCAAGGGATTCAAGGTAAGGCTTCAAAGAAGAATCAAGGACTCTTTTTATGGAAAAGCTTACTAATAGTGAATCCTTACTTTCAACATTTTAATCATCATTTATGTTTGACTACTATCATCTAAATAATCTTATGATAAGAATAAACCTTTCTTGTCCATCACACTTCTTGTTCCATAATCATTACACTACGAATGTAGGGCAGAAGAACGGGTCTCCATAACCGAGAGCAACGACGATCCGAATCGATTATAACCCAAATTGGGATTTCCATACCACACCTACATATGTAGCACTTAAGCTTGCATATATCAACCTTTACTCAGTCGTCCAAAACGGAACCGGCCCTACGCCACCCAAGAGCACAAAGACACCTCACACCCCGAATTTAACCCACCGGGCATCCGTGACTTTAACCCACGAGGGTACACACACTACTCCCGCCATCTCTCCACTCCCAAAGGCGCTTTGTAATGCTCCCCGATTTGGCACACCCCGAGATCGGGCTTCCCTTAGTATGTGGTAGTACTAAAAAGTCCCGAAATTAACAATCCTACAAACGGACGGTCCTTAACCGACAAGTCAGAAACACTACACGTAGACCCCATTCTCGGTGCAAGTTACCCGACCGATCTCAATTTAAACACCATATCCCAAAGATGGCTTCATAATTTAGCATTCCTTTTTCAAGAAATGCCCATTCGGGCTATAAAACGTGAGACTTGTCACATTTTGACTCAAAAAGTCTAACTAATTCAAAGATGGCTAAGCATTTCTAAGCATTTTCCCAAAAACGGGTCGTCAAGGATGGTATTTAAATAATCAAGATAGGTAATGCATCAATTAGGTTATCACACAACTCCTATCACCTAATGCAAAGGTATAAAGCAAAGGTGATATAAAGCTTTGTAAAAACACAAGGAAGGTTTAAATGAACCGGGCTTGCCTTGACTTGCGTAATATCCAACTCGCGACGGGTCGAAAACTTGATCAACAAGATAATCCTCTTCAGAGCTCGATCAACAATCTCTTGATCACTCTCGCTCACTACACGAGATAATAAAGTATGCTTTACATGATGATAATGTAAACATGATGCTTGATGATGATACATGAAATGATAAACATCTTGAGTACAACTTTCCTTCACGATAAAGTTGCAAGCCAACAAAACCAACTTGCAACACTACCTACTTTATCAAAGAAGTTCTCAAGGACCATTTGATATGTTATGATCCAAGGTTTTCAAAAAGAATCCTAAAGCTCCACTTAAAACAAGGGTTTTGCTTTTATAAACATTTATTAACATTTTATAAATTATTTTCAAAATAAGAATAGAATAAATTTAATTCATAATGGCTCCAAAAATTTTATACAGATAGGTCATACTGTAAAACAGTGACAAAACAATTTTCATGATTTTTGGATAAATAAAATAATTATTAAAAATCATGGAAGTTGCATTTTTCAATTAAAGATTGTAATTTTAAATCATGCCAAAAGTATTCAAAATTCAAGTTTCATATTTTTCCTAGATAGTACATCTGATGAGGAGGCTACACAAAATTTTCATGATTTTAGAACTTGTATTTGAATTTACATGAATTTTGAAAGATCGACACTATTCAAATAAATAGAATTGAATAAAACATTGAATAAATGGAAAAGGCACACGGACCGTGAATCCGACCCAACACCGTATATTCCACACTGTTCATTCGCCCAACACTATTCCTTGTGGGCCGGATTTTATTTTATTTTTGGCCCACTACGACTTTTGGCCCGCTATCGCTTAACTTGGACCTGCGATCGCTTTAACTTGGGCCGCCCATCGCCTACAGTAGCAAAGCTCGCACCGTGGTCGCGCATACCGTGCGCGTTCACGCCATGGTCACGGCGGTCGCCAACAGGCACGCAGAAGGCACACGCGCTCGCCGTTGGCCGGCGGCGCGGCAGCGTTTAAAACCAACGCATATACAGGCGTGAGCTCACCGCGACATGCTCGCGCTTATCTTGGCCTGAGATGGATCGGAGAGGGGTCAACGGGCGGTGAGGGCGGATGGCGCCTGCTCAAGACGGGCGGCACGACGGGCGTTCCGGCGCCGAGGAAGGCCCGACCACGGCAACCAACGCAGTCGACACAACCACAACATCAAGGCTGACCGATTTTGTGACGAAAGATCGGCCCTGAAGCTCACCGAGGAGAAGAACAACGGCGGCTGGCTCACGGTGGTCGTCCGACCGGACCCTCGGAAGACGGGTCGCACACGTGCTACGGAGGGCTGCTAAACGGATAGAAAGGGTTTTGCTCACCTTTGAAAGATCTACGCTTTTGCTTTTTGGAACCATATCCAAATTTTGCATGGATTTTGAATAGAAGAGAAGGGGGTAGAAAGGGTTTTAGAAATTAGGGTTTCCGGCAAAGGGGGTAACTTTCGGGTTCCAATTTTTTCGCTGCCTTTTTTCAACCAACGACTCCACCGAGCCTCGAAATAAACATATTTTAGTTCAATGCAATTCATGGTGAGCTAAACATGAATGCTTTATGATGCATATGATGACATGTCATGTTTTAGTAATAGTAACACTGTGGGTGTTACATAAAGCTCCCAAATGCAAAGATGCCGGTGGCGCTGCCAGAGCCGAAAGGGAGGAGGCCGAGCTGCCTCCCGCGTGGCGGCGGCGTTAAATCACATCCGACGGCAAAGGGGCGGGGCAGCCTTTAGGCGCGCGTCCGGGGGGGGCGGGCGTGCTGCCGTGTGGTGGCGGCAGCTGCCTCGCCCCCAATGTTAGTGGCACCGGCGACCGAAGCCGCCGGCGAGGAGCCCGATGGTGGTGGCGGCGGCCTAGCGCATGCGCGCCCGTGCACTAGCGAGGGGGGGAGGCGGGGAGGAGGAGGGGGTGGAAGGAGACGCCGGGCGCCAATGTGGAGGCCGACGTGGGGCGGGCGGCGCGCCCGGCAGCGCGCGTGCTGCGGGGAAGGGAGGAGGGCGCATCTTGGTGGGGATGTGGCGGATCCGGGGAGGGGAGGGGAGGTGGAGGCGGGCGGCGATCACACCGCCACGCCGGCGGCGTGGGGGAGGGGCTAGGGTTGGGCTCGATGGAGGAGTCACCACTTATTGATCTTGCTCTTAGCGGGCCCCAATTTATTCGCGGCTGTGTCGGTAGTATTTTTCACATGCAACGAAAGCTGGCCTGGTGTTTGTGGTAGCAAATCATGATATAATCCGTACTTTTTTGTCCCCAATGTAAGAGGAATAAAATTGGTGGAATTATTTGTTGTATTACTGAGTCTCATGGACAGATTATATAAGATTGTATTGCTTGGAGGGCAAGAAGCCTCCCATAGAGATTACAAACATATAGTAATTCTGTTCAATCATAATGTAAACATTTCCTGCAGTGGCGGTCGAGAAGCTAACGGTTGTAACTCAGCACTCAATATAACCTGAATCACAAAGCTAAAAGCATGAACGCAGATTTGCCTATCCAGCTAGTCTGCAGCAGAATCACAACTCTGACTCTGTCCTCCCCACTTCCTGTGGAAAAGATATAACCGGTAGATCAACAGGTGAGCTGAACTGAGTAAAACCAAAATGCGCACAATGAGCAGAAATTTCATGCGATGGACGAAAGGTGAATAGTGATGTTTTGGATCCAATGTACCGCGTTTATTATTCTATACAACAATAGTACACGCATGACAAATGATATGCAACATCTTGTTTCATGGTAGTATCATTTGACACGTCTATCAGGGATCATGGTTGATAGAATTGATTTGGCCGATAATGTTGGTTCCAAATCTATTACTACTTTCTTTCTGTCTCTAGTAGCACATATCAGCAGTGATTACCAAAAATTTGCAAGAAACAAGAGGCTTTTGTCTACCTCTCTGCATCTATCCATGATATTTTCGGATCATGATCGCCCAAAGCATTGGTGCTGTAACAGCAAGGATGCAAAGTGGCAACATCTGTAGCTTTTCCATCCAGCTATGAGTGTATATTTCGGTCACGTAAAGAACGAAGGCAGCATAAGCAATTGCAAAGGCAAATTGAAATGCCTGCAAATACAAGAGAAGATGTGCATGGAATTAGATCGGCTAGTTAGGAAAGAGGGCACATATTGAACAACAAGAATAGGGGACAGGGGTGGCACTATTCCATCATCACAAGTCGTATCAGGCAATTCGTGTGTGTGCGGTGTTACATTTTGGAAGCAGCACAATAATAAAAGCCTCTCCAGGAGGGAGGGAGGAATAGGACGGTATACCGTACTAAGTACCATAGGGTGCGTGATTATCTCATCTCAAACAATTAAAGCAGCACTCATCAAGAAAATAAAATTAAAATCATGGGTTTGCAAAGGATTTGTATTGGGGGGGCGCGGTGCGCTTTGGCCGGGTTGGGAGCGGGCTGATTTAAACTGAAACTACGGGGGTCGCAGGTCTTGAAATCATGATGATCCGAAAAGACGCGAAACAGAGGAGGGGAAGGAAGAAGAAGAGAAGAGAAGAGAGATCTGGAGATGAGATGGAGCGGGCCAAGTTACCGACCGAGCAGCGGTAGGATATGAGCTCGCCAAGCGAGTGCGATGTCGCGCCTGCCGCTGCCGCTGGCGTCTGCTCCTTCCCTTCGCCGCTGTCCCAGCAAGCCGCCTTTCATCGCCGGAGAGGTGGTGTTCGTTGAACTCTTCGATCTGTCGTCTGAGCGGTGTTATAATATAATAAATATTAAATACCCTTAAGTTCGTATTTTCTCTCGTCGTTTCTCCCTCTATCTATATATAGGGCCTGCTCGGCTGTGCTCTTCGCAGCGCTGTGCAGCAGCACAAAAAGTGCAGACAGAAAAAAAAAAATGCCCAAATAGTGCAGCCGATGGAGACAGGAATAGATCAGCGCAAAAGAATAGTGCAGCCGATGGAGACAATCAGCGCAAAAGAATAGTGCAGCCGATGGAGACAGGAATAGATTAGCGCAAAAGTCTCCTCAGCCATCTAAATTTCCGTTCTCCATTTTCACCCGTCTCCGTCGGCTGGTTTTCTTTCTTTCCAGAAAGCCATCTCCCCGTCTGAACACACGCGCTGGCCTCAGAAAGCCATCTCCCCGTCTGAACACACGCGCTGGCCTCAGAAAGGTATCATCTCCACCGTCTGAACGCACGCAGCCTCAGAAAGCTATCATCTCCACCGTGGCCTCAGAAAGCTATCATCCCACCGTCTGAACGCACGCAGCCTCAGAAAGCTATCATCTCCACCGTCTGAACGCAGCCTCAGAAAGCTATTATCTACATCATCTGAACGCAGGCTCGTGACATGGAGCCAGTCAACTGACCTGGAGCTAAGGCTGACGAAAAGCTCGCCGACTCGACTCGTTAAATGGTTCGGCTCGCTGCGCTTATATTTTTCAACGAACTGAGCCAAAGACTTTAGCTCGTTAAGTTAATGAGCCAGCTCGCGAGCTAAGATCGACTAAAAGCTCGCCGACTCGACTCGTTAATGGTTCGCTCGCTCGCTTATATTTTTCAACGAAGCCGAGCCAGCACTTTAGCTCGTTAAGTTAATGAGCCAGCTCGGAAATGGTTCGTGAGCCTAATGAGCCAAAAATTATTAGCCTTAAACTTTTATTTGTTTCTAATGGCTTCATGTATTACCCTTTACAATTGGTAGATAACCTGGATCTTTGACTCTATAAACATGGGAGTACTATAACTATTTGTTTTGAACCAATGTATGGATAACCAATAATGAATTATGGATGCATTATGTATGATATGGAGTATGAACCATAAATGATGTTTGGTGTAGAATTATAATATACTAGTACATATTATTTTTGTTTGATTTATTAAGTCTTATGAATAGACTATTATTACATTATTTCTATTCTTAAATTTTAAATAATATAAATATTATATTTTTATTTTTTATGATCGCTCACCTAACGAGCCGGCTCGAGCTCAGAACGAAAGCCGACCCGAGCCGAAAGCCGGCCTCCCGCTCGTTATGATAACTAGTTTGAGCCGAGCTCGTTATTATCTTAACGAGCCGAAAACGAGCCGAAATGGCTCGTTAAGCCAGCTTTTACCGAGCCGGTCAACGGTCAACTGCACGACCCCAGGCAGACGAAATCAAGCGCTTGGACCTGCTGCTGGCTCCAAGCAACTTTGACAGGTTCTTAACCAAACATACCCTAAATTTTACATCATTTTAGTTCTCGAGGTTCCAAACAAGAGGTCCAAAGTGATGTCTAAACTTTAGCCCATCTGTCAAAAATTATAGACCATATAAATGAGTTAACATGGTTTAATGTTTTGAATAATTACATGGTTTAAAGTTTTAACCTTCAACTTTAACTGTCCAAACTTTTTAGACTATAGGATCCAAATAAGAAATTAAATTGCATGGACCCGGATGCAAATATATCCTAAAGAAAGGAAAGGAAAACTCAGACTAAAGAAAGGGAAAAGGTAGACTGAGGAGACCAAGGCCTTTTTGATACGAGGACTAATCACTGGCTAGCTAAAAAATTTGCATAAATTAGTTCTAGTGCATTTAAACAGGTGGGCTAATAGATAGGCTATTTTTTTAGATAAGTCTTTAACTATTTGTTAGCAAACTAGCTAGTTAATCTTAGCTAATTTAAACTAATTTTTAGTTCAACTAGTAACTTGTTCAAACAGGTGCCAAACTAGCTAGTTAATCTTAGCTAATTTAAACTAATTTTTTAGTTCAACTAGTAACTTGTTCAAACAGGTGCCGGAGAAAGGAAGGGAAAGGAAATCTGTGCGTTTACGCGCTAACAGCCGATGGAGGCGCGCGCTAGTCAGCAGTGGTGGGCGGTCCAAAGTGGGTGCGTGGGTCGTGGTGGGTGCCGGGTGGATGGTGCTTTCCAAGTCATCGTGTGGAAAAAACAGCAGGCAAAGCTCACTTTTTGACTTATTCTTCACTAGTGACCGTTTTTTTGGGTCGACTCCTCGTTTCCTCGAATCTTCGTAAAACCTGGCCGTTTAGCTGTGTTTAGTTCCCCCATTTCTCTCTCCAAAATTCACTATTCACCTATCACATCAAATTTTTTGTCTCGTATGGGAAAGACTAAATGTAGGTAATAAAAAATTAATTACATAGTTTTGATGTACATGATGAGATCGAATTTTTAAGCCTAGTTAGGCCACGATAGGACAACAATTACCACAAACAAACAAAAATACTACAGTGTCCGATGTGATATTTTTTTCTCAAACTTCATCCATCTAAACACAGCCGTGGAATATAAAAACTGTACTACTAAGCCTGAAGTCTCTCTCAAGCCTCTGGAGGACTCGGTGATCTCCGTAGTGCGCTAGGTGATCTGTGCGGTGACGGCTGTTGTCGACCGTTCATTGGTGATGGAGCCCGTGGTGGGCCTAGCAAGGTCTCTGGCGCACTTTTTCAGTTCTTTGTTTACCCCTTCCCTCTCTCTCTCGTGCCAGCGTCCGGTCCAACTCAGCAGAGCTGACCACGCCAAAGGGTCACTTGACTGTACGCGTCCAGTCCTTCTGACACGGCGTCCAGTCACGCCAGTGACCACCCTTCTCCTTCCAATTTAAGGCCTCGTTTAGTTTGTTGAAAAATTTGCAAAAACACCGCTGAACTCTTATAAAGACACCAGAAGACGTTTCGTTTGTTTGTGATAAATATTATCCTATCATGGCGTAACTAGACTCAAAAGAATCGCCCTCGCAATGTACATCTAAACTGTGTAATTAGTTACTTTTTTTTTACCTACATTTCATACTCCGAACATATGTCTTTTGGTGTATTTAATGTGATGTGATGGAGAGAGAGGGGAAAAATGTTAGAAACTTTAGCCAACTAAACGAGGCCCAAGTTTCTTCTCCTTTGTCAATGTACCAACACCACTAAGTGTTCACCACCATGTACATATGTGTTATCATTTTCATAAATATTTTTAAAGGATTTTCACTTACTCCTTTCCACGCCACTTGATCCTAGCATATCGCAATGTTAGACCGCTTAAGTGGCACTAGATGACCGATATGCAAACAAGTTTGCCCATCTTGATAGCACGGTCATCTATCATAAACCCGATCATCAACTTCTCTTCACACCTATGACCGGTGAAATGAAATGCCCTAGGTTATACATTTGCCTTGCACATTCCACTCCATCTCCTTTGGTGTTGATGCAAAACATACACCGACACGATCAGCAATGATATAATCCACTTCGGTCTCAACCTCGACCTCACTTGCTCTTCACCATTGATCAACAATGATATTTGGTGTTCATCGATCTCGACCTCACTTTCTCTTCACCAGTGCGTTGGTCCATCGATGTCAAGTCTTGTTTAAGCTTCACCGCCACGCGGTCCATCGTTTCAAAGCCTCCGACTTGCCCTTCAATCTTGCGACCGGTCCATCAAGCCAAACCTCGTCTCAATCTTCTCCACCTTAGTCACATGACTCCATGTCACGTCTCATATGCGATAAGCTCCTTCATCATATATTCACCGCGTGGACTAATCTCCCCGTGGTATTCTCACTAGTCCACCTAAGTTGTCATCCAATTATCAAAATCAAACAAGGACCTTTCAGCATGACGCCATCTTGCTCCTCCGCCCGCATCTACTACATGGTTGAGGAAGAGATGAAGCTCCGAGTGTGGGTGTGTATAGAATGGGGGTCTTGCAATCCTTTTATAGGTGTAAAGGACCCTTGGAAGCAATGGCCATAAGTTGGGTGTCGTGGACACGTACCACGGGTACCCAAATGTAATTCAAACGAAAACCAAAACCAAGCCCGGGCGCCCAACAAGCCTAACCGGACACGGCCTCAAAAGCCTTACGACCTCCGACCGCACGACCTCGCTCCGCCTCGCACGACCGCGGGCGGGCGACCTCCCCGCACGACCTCTCTCCGCCTCGCACGACCTGCAAGCGGACGACCTCTAGGTTCGCCCGGCCTCATTCCGTCCCGCACGACCTCTCTCGGTTTCCTTCCAGCAAAGCGGGATCGGTACGGAGTAGGTGAAATAGTAACCAACTACTCCCGCATGGCTACCAGCGGTGGGTCAGTCATTCTCCCACGATCGCCATACCATCGGACATAACACTGGACAATTTACTACCGATGGATGCACTGGTGGCGGTACTCAAAAAGGGATCGGGCCGCTCTCTCTCCGGCCAAAGACGACGCGTTGCAATAGCGGTGGCCATCCCGACGAGACCCGCTCCAACCCCGGTTGACTGATCGTGGGGTAGACGTCATGGCGCCACACGACCCTCAACACCGGGATAGCTATAGGGACAGGGAGACCAAAGACGACCACCCCCCCGTACTTTTCACCGTACTTTTTACCTTTCTCTTTACTTTTTACCTCCTCGGTCAAGCCCCGCCTCCCGTAACTCCCTTGCACTATAAAAGGGACCCTTGGACAGCACGAGGAGGGGGAGAAAAAAGTAGATCACACACATCTCGCTATTGGCACTTGCCTCAATCAACACCCACGAACACACGAGACTTGGGAGCGACCTCCCCTCTCGCCCAAGCTTGTAACCCCTACTACGAGCATTTGAGCTCAAACTACACTCCACCCCAACTCGGACTAGGGCGCCGCTGCCCGAATCCAAAGATACATCTTGTGTCTTCTTGAGCTAGGCCATCGTAGCACACGCGAGCTCAGATAAATTTACTAGTCGACGGTATAAAACCACCGGCGCTTGGCGCGCTGTAGGGGAGCGCCGCTCCTTTTCTTCACCGCTTCGATGGCTTCATCGACCACGCCATCGTCCCCGGCGCCCGGCCGCTCGGGCGCTGGGTTTCGCTTTCTCCACCTTGGAGGAGACCCTCGTCGGCTCCACGTTCGTTCGGTCACCGCAGACCGAAGCGCAGCCGACGAGACCGCTCGACTGGCAGGCTCTCGACGCCGCTTTGCCGAGTCCAGTCCGCTGCCGCAGCGGTCGCTGTCTTCACCGCTTTATCGCTCGGGTTGCCGGCTCTTGGGCCCCAGCCCACCCAGAGCGCTCCGTGACGCCACCTTCTCCATCGCCAACATTGTGTCAGTAGTTCACCGGTGAGGAGCCGCCGTCTTGGCGGGAGTTCGCGGCAAGCTACGCCGCCATGTTCCCCAATGGGCGGCCCGCCTACCATCGGACCTGCATTCCCTGGCAACGAAGCCCGGAGACCACTACTCAGCGCCAGACAGCCCTGGGTAGCCTAAGCCTGGTGACACATGACCCCTCGTGGGAATGCTTCATGTGTCCCACCCCCGAGGGCTACGCCAAGGACGCCCACGAGGATCGAATTCATGACGACGACGGTGCGGAGGCGAGCATACACCGCTCGTACCCCTCCACCGCCCCTCGCAGCTCATTCGCGCCACGCCGCCACCCTCCCGAGCCACGCTCCGCAAATCCATGACCGAATGAAGGAGCTCGACGAGTTCCAACGAGGAATCAAGCACGAGCGCAATGCCTGGTCGCCGTCGGGGACCAGCGCATGCCCGCGCCCATGACGCCTACCACCGCATCCTCCTCGCGACGGCGCGAGCCCCGCCGAACCCGCCTGCCTTCCGGGCCGGGCCTCACTGTAACCGGCCGCGCGGCGACCCCTTTCCACTTCTGAGCCCGAGAACCCGCAGGGCGCCGTGGGTCCACCAGCAGCTCCGAACACTGTTGGAGGAGGCCGCGGTGCAGCAGGCCGAGAGACTCGCCGCGGCGGCGCTGGCAGATGAGCCAAGGAGATCACAAGAGGCCAACTCTGCGCAAAGCTCCTGTGTAGCACGAGGGATCCTCCGCGGGTCCCCATGCGCCCATGGATAGGTGAGAACCGCGCGGCTGGACACTCGGGCGGCTCGACGACAGGCGAGGACCGCAAGGAGACGACAGACCGGGCCGCGACCGCCACGACGACAGAGAGATCACAAATGACCGCCCTCACGCTTACAACAAATCCCGGAGGTCACGACGACGAGGACCGTAGCCGGAGCCCGACCCCGACACCCGGGCCGAGGGCGTTTGGGTCACGCCGTCCCTCGACGCCTCCCTCCCCAGCGCTCCGCCTCCAACCTCCATCCAGAGTACAACGGGAGACGAACCCCAGCGTCTAGGCCTCGAGGACTATCGACCAGCCCTGCCGAGCAAGGGGAGCCGACGATGACCTTTTCATCATCCGGCGAACCTCCCTATACCCGCGGACTGCTCGGTCTTGGCTGGAGATCGCCCCCACGGCGGATCAACAAATGGGCCGACCTCTGCTGACGCCTTCATCAAGAACTTCCAGTGGCACCTATGTTCGCCCCGGCAATCCTTGGGATCTCGCAAGAATCGCAGCGGTAAGAAGGGCGAGAGTCTCCACGACTACATCCGCCGCTCCAAGTAGTGCAATGAGCTCCCTAGCGCCACCGACTCAAGTCATCTCGCTTTCACCTTCGCACCAACCGGTGAGACACTTGTCCACAAGCTGACGCCACCAACCCAAGACCGTGAAAGAGCTCCTCGACCTCCGCCACCAATCACGCCACCGGGAAGAGGCCGCGCGGCCATCATCAACGCCGGGGGCAAGGGCAAGGAGAAGAAGGCAGGCAACGGAGGCGGACCTTCTTCCTCTTCTCGGCCGAAGAAGAAGAAGCGTAACAAGCAACGCCACGACTCCGACCTTGTGGCGGTTGCCGAGAACAAGAAAGGGGGCGGCAGGCAGCGAAGCCCCGTATGACCACTTCGAGAAGCTCCTCGAGGCTCCCGCACCAACCACAAGGGCCCGCGCCAAGCACAAGCAAAGGGATTGCAAGCTCATGAAAAGCTTTCTCGCAGGCACTTTGTAGGCAAAAGGGGCCGGGTACCAGAAGAACGACAAGCCCGATGACGACGGCAATGATGGCGACGACCTACCGCGAGGACGGGGCAATCATGATGATCTTTGAGGCCCCCCGCGCGCATTTGAAGTCCAAGCGCCAAGAACTCGCATGCCGCGAGGTCCTCTTCATCGAACGCGTGGTACCTTCGCACTCAAGTGGTCGGAGGCGCCGATCACCTTCGACAAGATCGACCACCCCCGAACGCGCCACGCCCGGGAGGTACACGCTCGCCATCGACCCGATCCGAGCTCATAGATGAGAGAAAACTACATTTACTTACTAAGCATATATTGTAAGTTCAAGCAATGGATCCAAAGTCACAAGTCACACCGATCAAGTGATGCATGTGTATGGTGGATAGAATATGGTAGGGAATATAGTAAGGTGTATGGAATGAATGAGGGGAAGCCTAATTCTACTTTTTGCTCCTGAGGAATCATCTCTCTTTGGAATTTGGAAACTTTGGGAGAACTTGGGTTATATCTCTTTCTCTTTATTATTATTTTTTTTTTATGGAGAGGCGAGCATCTAAGTACCCATTGTTTTCAGCGGACACTTATCCATTTTTTAACTCTCCTTTATTCTCTCTTTTTTTTTTAGGGAGGTAGGCCCTACTCGCCCGTAGGACACTTGTCCATTTTTCATCTCCTTCTTTTTTTAATTACAACCCAAATCTCTTATGCAATAATTTTTTGAGAGATAGACAAAGTAATAGAGCTTTGTAAGACATTGGCTAGACATGGATGAGTGGATGAGTATAGCGAATATTTTTGGTTGCTCTATCCCGTGATAGAGTAGAACATTTTTGGTGGATATATAATGGGTGTATATGGTGGTGGAGTGAGATGGAATGTACATGATCGGTGTTGGTGTTTCTTACGCACACAGAGAAATCCGCAAGCGCACGGAAATACCGTTGTAGCACTTCACCCTAAAGGTGGTATCGTTTTTTACACAAGGACGGTCGCAAGAAAGTTTTTCCGGGTCTCAGGTCAACCTAAGGCAAGGGTTTGTTTTCTAAGAGTAGCGAGGTATCTATAGGCTAAGTTTTCCGTGCAAAGGATTCCTAAAGTCCGTCTACTCACTTCGGCACCTACCACGCCCAAAGGACAGTGTCCGGCAATTAGCTCTACGACACGTACCGAACGGGGGGGATTTCAAGGGATGGACAAGGCTTGTCACGACCAAGCCGCCTACCCTCTCAACCGTGGGATGCACCGCAAAAGGTAGGTGAACGCTAGTCCAAACACCACGCTTGCACTATTGGTCACAGCTTCTTGATGTTGGCCAAGGTTTCCCGGTCAAAGAGTTCCTTCACCAAGAACTAACGCCTTAACGAGACAATCTACCAATCCCGCAAGTCTACAACAACTAAGAAATATACGAAGGAAATTAAGTAGTTGAAGATAATCACAAGACTCCTTACCAAAGTGTAAGTAGCTTGCAGAGGTACAAGCCGGGCGGGTACCGACAAATCCGCACTCCGTCCTCCTAGGAACCGCTGAACACCGAGGGGCTTAACCGCAACTCCGGGTAGAAAGAACAAAGCTTCTTTCTAGCTTTTCCCTCTCACTCTCTAGAATTTAGAAGAAGATAGAAGAGGTAGTAGAAGAAGAACTAATTCTACTCTCTTGCACAAGTGGACTGGTTTCTCCTTCAAATTGTTATGTAGAGAGGTGAAGGAGGGAGCTATTTATACACAAGGGGGAGGGGCCTAAGTGCTAAAAACACCAAAACCGACCTAGGAAAACCTTCCATATGCGCCAAACCGACCATCCAACGCCGGTAGTGTCAGCTTTGGAAGGTGACAAACCGCCTCCCCGGGCCGGGCCCGAACCGCGCCTCGCCCAGGGCGGCCGCACTGGTGGTGCGCGCGCACCCGCCGGGCCGCCTGGTTCTCGGCTTCGGCAGTCGGGCCTCCTTGCTGTGAAAAAGTTGTCCGGTGGTCTTGGCCCGCCTGGTTTTGACGTTGTCCCGATTCTTGTTTGGGCTTGCCATTTGCTTCTTTGGGCCTTTTTCTATTTATTGATTTTTATTTCTTTTTCTTTGTATTTTTGGTCCAAAATGATCATTCTTGAGTTGGTACCGCAAGTCCAAATAAACACCAAAACTTTGGAATATGTTAGTTGAAATCCCTATTTCTAGGTTGTTTTGGTGTCATGTTGACGGTGTTTAAATTGCGCTTGGTTACCGTCAACAAACTCCCCCACACTTAGCCCTTTACTCGTCCTCGAGTGAAGGCATAGGGACTAAAGTGGTTTAATCTCCAAGATGTAAGCTTGCATACAGGTTATTCCAAGCCTTACCTGCCTTGTGAGCATTCATGGTGGCTACCAAGCTATCTTAGGATAATTGAGCAATGGAACAGCATGAACTTCCATCTTCTTGCTACTACTCATGCGCAAAGACTTGGTAAGTTTTTGAATTTTTTTTTGAAAGAAATAGCATTGCTCTTTATGGCATTGACTCTCACAAAATCACTCTTGTTTGAATTTTCCTCTCAAAGCACTCTTGTTTGTATCACTCTCTCTCATCCTATTTTGCAGGGTTTTTGTGGATCTTTAAGTGGAGTGATGCATACGCATTCTCTCAGATATATTGTCGGGTCAAGCTCGATCGTTGGAAAGAGGTGCCATACCCTTAGATCGAAATGTGCAAAAGTGTGTGGAAAATATTTGTAGTATTTTGTTTTGCGGTTACTCCTTGACTCATGATCTCTCTTCTTTCTTTTTGTATGCTTTTGGAGAGATACAGGCTACTTTTTTCTTTCTTTCTTTCTTCTTTTTTTTTTTTGAGATGTGGGCTCTACTCCTCTGACACGTGTCCATTTTTCATCTCTTATTCTTTTTTTTTTTCCCGCAGCCTGTATCTTTCTCTCTGCATTTTTCTTGATAACAGGAGATGGTCATGGTATAAAGATTGGAGTATTTATTTTATGGATGGAAAAGATGCATGTTGTGCGCAATTCTTATTGTGAGAACTGGCGTGTGTATGTGGGTGTACGTGTTTTTTTTTCGATCTTGGGAGTATGAGCCTCTCTCAACGCGGATCAACGGAGCCTGACAAAACTCAATACAGTAGGAAGTAGCTATAGCGGATATTCATGTCATTTTTCAGGCTTTGGTAGGATTTGGCTAAGTCAAACCATGAGCATGCTTTATTTTAAATTTTCAAGATAAAACCAAGTCTTATTGCGTAAAAGAGAGCAAGCGCCAAGTCATTCTACCATATCTCAAAGATCAATTATTTAGATAAGCATGGGGTCCCTAATGGATAGTTGCTCAACAAAAGTCTAGTATTTTGGCGAGGAATAAAATGTATGCATGCCATGTATCAATTGGTAGATAAAGAGATGGAGCTTTGCTAACTTGGTTCAGGTTTTAGCGCTTAAGATAAGTCACAAGTCAAATTTTAATTTTAAATAAATCACGTACCTTTGACTTGTGAGCCTCCCCCACACTTGTTTTTGTACCTATTTTTAATTTTCTTTTGCACAAGGACAAAAACAAGTGGAGACATAGACAATAATATAATAATAAAACTTTATTGAATTTATAAATAATTCAAACCGCGCACACTTTGAAGGGATTACAAAATGATTGGAAGGGAAATGCTAAAAATTAAACTAGTGCGCGCCTAATTATTGATAGAGAGGTAGAGCAACTTAAGCAAGCTTCCGTAGGGCGTGATCTCGTTAGCAGCTCTAGCGACCCTAGCCGACTTAGTCTTGAAGTTGAGGCGAAAAGAGTCTAATTCCTTCCTAATGTCTACATTCTCTAAATCTGCCCCCCCTCTACCTGCTAGCGGTTAAGGTTTTCACTAGCTTGTTTAGAGAGTTGACTCTAGCGTTTAAGGTTGCTAGCGAAGGGACCTTAGGAACCGTGCTACTCCTAGCTGTTTGCAGTGATGGAGTACCCTCGGAACGGCTCTCGAAAAAGTTGGGAGCCTTCCTAGGTGTAGCACGGGGTACCCTCATAGGGCCCTCGCTACTTGAGCGACTTTCAACAACATTCGGGGCCTTTCTAGGATTCACCCGAGGAATACGGTGGAGCACTTGGAGAAGTCGCCGGAGTAGGAGCTGGTTTCCTCATAAGCCCCTTCCCACGTCCTCCCTCCTGGGCATGTCGACACCGACAACGGTGTACGGGTAGCTGTAGTCGGAGGTGTGGAAGGAGGATGTCTCGTTGATGTGGTATGCGGGCGTCACCGCTTCGGCTCCTTCCTCTTGACGCCCGGTGCCCACCGTTGGACGAGGTGGGCGCCGATACTCTTGCGTGTCACGGATCTGCCCGTGGACACATAGCTGTTCCCTCCACTGGAAGAGTGACGTGGGGGAGGGAGCACGGCAAGAGGGGCGGCGGAGGATGGTTCTACCTTATCGCTAGGGAAGATCAAGTCATCCTCATTGAGGGTGCAAAGCGAGCAGCGTAATTGTAGAGAGTGAGGGCATGGCTCTCCATTGCAAATGTTCTTGGCTTAGAAGAAGAGGATTTGAGAAGAGGAGAAGAGCAAGAAGGAGTGGTGTGAAGAATGGAGAGGAGGAGGGTGGATTTTATAGGACAAATTCTCCTCTCCGGGTTTGGCGTGTCGAAATCATGAGCAAACCTTACTATGGGTTGTGAGAAAGGAGAAGGAGATGGGCGAAATCCTGCACCTAACGGGCCGGCCCAGTGCGGGGCGCACGGTGGTGCGCCACAAGACCACCTGTGTCCCCCCCGGTCGGGTTTTTCGCCACATCCATTTCCTTTTTCTCGAAAAGTTTTGAATCGGTGTTTGCCGCGAGAGACATTTCCTTTCTTCCCGATCTCTAATTGATCCCCAAATTCAAATTTTGAAAATAGTTTATGCTTTGATTAATTTTTAGAAAGTAAATATCCTTTGTGTAGCAATTGACCAAAGATGCTTTTAGTGAGGGCAAAGAAGTAAAAAAGAAAATAACAACGAAAATACTACTTTATTTAAAACAAAGTAAAAATATATAGATAGCTTTTTATGTTTTATTATTACTTTATGTAATAAAATATTTTTTTCTTTTTATTTATTTATTTATTTTTAGTTGTAACAATTTTAATTGTAAAAATATATTATTATTGTTATTATTTTTTTATATGCTGATCAACACAAATTAATTTTCAAAGCATAAATCTATTCTATCGAGCTCTTGGTTAAGATCGAATCTTGGTTCAAAGAAAAGTTTAAGGCGTTAACCGTTTACGTTTTGTATCTCACCAAGGCCATCTTGATTGTGATTGCGCCATGTGGCGATGTGTTGATGATGGTGTACGGTCCTTTCCATTTACTTCTCGCCTTCCCTTCGCCGAATAGCTTCACCCGGAGTTGAATAGGAGTACTTTGTCTCCCCGTGGTGAATTCTTTGATCTTGATGCGCCGATCATGCCATCTTTTTGTGCGCTCTTTGTAGAGCTTTGCACTATGGTACGCCTTCTCTCGCCATTCTTCTAGTTCGTAGATTTGTCTCGACGGTTCTTCCCAAATGAAGTCCGACGTCCATATTCCACTTCTTGATGGCCCAATGAGCTCGATGCCCCAACTCAACCGGTAAATGGCAGGTTTTGCCATAGACCACCGATAGGGTGACATGCCGATGGGGGCTTTGTAGGCCGTCCGATATGCCCGTGAGAGCATCGGGTAGCTTGTTTTTCCAGCCCTTCCCCATCTCGTTGACCGCCTTCTCGCAGGATGTTCTTGATTTGTTTATTGAGGTTTCGCTTGCCCGCCGGTTTGGCGGATGATAGGGGGTGGCAATATTGTGCAAAGTGCCGAGCTCCTTCAAGAATGCCTTGAATGATTTGTCCTTGAAATGCGATCCTCCGTCACCGATCACCATGCGTGGCATTCGAAACGGGAAAGATGATTTCATGGAACATCTTGCGTGCGTGTTTGCCATCGCCAGCCTCCGCATGGTAGTGCCTCTACCCACTTTGACACGTAGTCCACCGCCACCGTGATGTACTCGCAATCATGGGACTTCGAATGGCCCCATGTAGTCAATGTCCCACACATCAAATATTTCTATTTGAAGGTTGTAATGTAGGGGCATTGCATCACGAAATGTGATGTTCCCGGTCTTCGGGCGCTTGTAACATCTTCTCGATGAACTCTTTTTCGTGTCGCCGTACATCGCCGGCCGTAAGAATCCGCCTTTGCCAAATTTTGGCTTGTGTGCGAAATACTCCCGGATGTCCTGTAGGGAGATGCATGACATTTTTCGATGATCTGCATTCCTTCCTCCCTTGGTACACATCTTCTCAAAGAAGCCGCCCGCACACACACCGCATGCGAGATATGGGTCATCCCATAGGTGTCGCCTCGCTCTCCATTTGGAGTTTCCACTTGTTCTCCCTGTGTGGTACATAGCCCGCAACCATGTAATTCACAATGTTTGCATACCATGGGTTGAAGTGCGACACCTTGAGTAGCATGTCGTCGCGCAGTAGTCGTTGATTGGTAGTTCCTGCATGTTAGTTACCTGCATATACGCGACAAATGATCCGCAAATCGTATTTTCTACTCCCTTTTTATCTTTTATTTCTATGTCAAATTCTTGGAGTAGGAGAATCCAAATGATCAAGCGGGGTTTCACATCCTTTTGGCAAGAAGATACTTAAGGGCGGCATGATCGGTGTAGACGATTATTTTTGCGCCCACTAAGTAGGATCGAAACTTTTCGATAGCAAAGACTACCGCCAGAGTTCTTTCTCCGTTGTGGCGTAATTAAGTCCGGGCTCTCGTCGAAGTTTTGCTAGCATATGCGATGGCATGCTGCTTTTTGTCCTTGGTTTGACCTAAGACCGCCCAACAAAGATAGTCACCGGCATCGCACATGATTTCAAATGGCATTGACCAATCCGAGGGTTGGATGATTGGAGCCGAGATGAGTGCTTTCTTCAGGGTTTCAAAAGCGTGTAAGCACTCATCCGTGAAGTCAAAGGGTACGCCCTTGGCTAACAGGCTGTAAGGGGTCTAGCGATTTGCGAAAAATCTTTTATAAATCTTCTATAAAACCCCTGCGTGTCCTAGGAAGCTACGGATACCTTTGACATTCACCGGGGTGTAGCTTTTCGATAACGCCTATTTTGGCTTTATCTACCTCTATCCCCCTCTCGGGCACGAGGTGCCCGAGAACGATGCCTCGACCATGAAGTGGCATTTTTCCCGCTTAAGTACCGTGTCCTTTTCTTGGCATCTCTGCAAGACCCGGTCTAGGTTCTTCGCACAACTTTCGAAGGTCTTACCATAGACAGAGAAATCATCCATGAAGACCTCCATGATCTCTTCGATCATGTCTCGAGAAGATAGACATCATGCACCGCTGAAAGAAGTGTGCATTACATTACACAGCCCAAATGACATTCTACGGTAGGCATAGGTTCCGTATGGGCATGTGAACGTGGTCTTGCTCGCATCGTGGTGGATCGGGATCCGGTGGTAGCCGTAATACCCGCCAAGGAAACAAGAGAAAGAGTGTTTCGCTAACCGCCCAACATTTCATCAATAAAGGGCAGCGGGAAGTGATCTTTCTTTGTTGCCTTGTTAAGTTTTCTATAATCAATACACATTCTCCACCCCGTGACTTGTCTTTGTGGAATGAGTTCGTTTTTAGCGTTCTCAACGACCGTCATTCCTCCCTTTTTAGGGACCACTTGACCGGGCTAACCCAATCACCGCGGTGGTACGGGATAGATAATCCCGCGTGAAGAAGCTTGAGAACTTTCTTCTTCACGACTTCACGCATCGCATTATTGAGCCTCTAGGCTGGGTTCGCATGATGGGGTACCGTCGTGGTCAATAGGGATGCGATGTGTGCATAGTGTCGGGCTTACCCCTTTAGATCTTGAAGGGAATACCCGAAGACCGATCTGTGTTTCTCTAAGACGGCTATTAGCCGGGTAGTTTCACGTCACTAAGCTTATCGCTTATGATGACAGGGGCTTGTGAATCGCCGTTTAGGAAGGCATAGCGTAGGCCCGGGGTAGGGGTTTAAGCTCAACCGAGGCCGAGTCAATTCTTCCTCTTTAGGAAGTTCTATGAGTTCCCCTCTCAATCGCCCTCTTCTTCAATGAAGAATTGGGCGTCTTTTTCTAGGTCTGCTTTACGGGTTCTCATATAGCATAACTCCCATGACCTCCTCGGGCGTGTCATACTCATGGAAGGGTTCTGCTATCGAAGTTTTTGGCTCGAGTAACCGGGATAGAAAACTTTTTCTTCCCGAGTTTGACATCTAAATCCCCTGATGTTGATAGATCAAGAATCTTCTCCAAGGGATGCCCGATCGGGATGTCAAAGTCTTGGATATCAAAAATATGAAAATCCGTAGACAACTTGACATCCTTGTGTAGGAAGATTTGTTCATGTATAACCTCACGGCTTTCAATGGTGGTATGAGGTGCTATGCGCGCAGGTCCGTCTTTGTGGGGTCCTAATGGCTTCCTCGCACAAAGCTTGTGCAAAGGTTTTGGACATTATGTTTATCCGCACAAAGTAGGGTTATACATGACTTCCACCAAGTTTCCCCGATATCTCCAATGGATTGGTGTAGAGGGGCCACTTATCCGAATTTCTTCGAAAGAAGGTCCTTCCTCTCGCAACCATTCCGTGCTCATTATGGCTCAAAGCTCCTTAATAGACTCCTAGAGAAAGAATTTATCCAGGGGTTGTTCAGGGCTATCCGGGACAGGTGGTTTCTTCCATTGTTCGTACCGAGGTGTCACCGAATTGATCAAGAAAGTCATCCTCGAAGAACGGAGATCCGTGCATGCGGTCTCCTTGTGTTCGTTCAGCGAGGGTCTCTCTATAGGTTTAACAGGTTCGGCTTTGGCCGAAGAGACTCTCCGGTTTTACGCTGGGTTCTACTCGGATGGGTTCTAGCGGAGGAGTATTCTCAAGAATACGGTTTAGAGAGCTTCTCCTTCCGCTGTGGTTTTGTGGGAAAAATGACCCTTCGGCAAATAAATCAAGCAAATAGGCGCTTGCCCACCAATCCTAGCCAGAAATGCCGTAAAAGCACGTGGTTTGGTATGGACATGTGTCCGGGCCGGATCGTAAGCGTGGTAAACCGGTCCCGTGCTGCACCTAAGGTTTCACCCTCTATTTGTCTGAAGTTGAGTATCTCTTGTCGCGGGGGCCGCGATTCGGATATAGGGTAGAACGCCACATTATCTGCTTTCGCAGCTTCTTCCCATTCTCCGCTTACCAACCCTACGTTATGGGCGTACCATTGAGTCGCCCTCTCGGTGAGAGAACGGAAACAACTTCTACCTCAGCGTGTCGTGGGTCATGCCTCGCAATTGTCGCAGCCCACAGAGCTGCTCAAACTCCCGTAAGTGATGATAGGGGTTTTCATATTCCGAGCCCGAAAAGGCTCGGCCTGAACCATGGCTATAAAGCCGGGGCGGAGCTCATATTCGAAGTCAGTGATTGTTCTTCGCAGATGGGCGTGGTTCTACGAGCTCGCCCCTTAGAGTGGACGATTTGTAGGGTAGGTTGCTCCATGGGTAACAGTGGACTCTTTTTGGTATTTTTGTTTAAAGGATACTACCAAACACACAGTTGACTAGGCTCGAGATATAACTACGACAACCGTCCCCAAGAACGGCGCCAGAAATGCTTGTTGGTGTTTCTTACGCACACGAGAAATCCGCAAGCGCACGGAAATACCGCTGTAGCACTTCACCCGGTGGTAAGCGGTGGTCTCGTATTTTACACAAGGACGGTCGCAAGCAAAAACTTTTCCTCGGTCTATGTCAACCTAAGGCAAGGGTTTGTTTTCTAAGAGTAGCGAGGTATCTATAGGCTAAGTTTTCCGTGCAAAGGATTCCTAAAGTCCGTTGTCTACTCACTTCGGCACCGGCCCACGCCCAAAGGACAGTTGTCCGGCAATTAGCTCTACGACACGTACCAACGTGGGGGGGATTTCAAGGGGACGGACAAGGCTTGTCACGACCAAGCCGCCTACCCCCTCAACCGTGGGATGCACCGCAAAAGGTAGGTGAACGCTAGTCCAAACACCACGTTTGCACTATTGGTCACGCTTCTTGATGTTGGCCAAGGTTCCCTGGTCAAAGAGTTCCTTCACCAAGAACTAACGCTCTTAACGAGACAATCTACCAATCCCGCAAGTCTACAACAACTAAGAAATATACGAAGGAAATTAAGTAGTCAGAAGATAATCACAAGACTCCTTACCAAAGTGTAAGTAGCTTGCAGAGGTACAAGCCGGGGGTACCGACAAATCCGCACTGGCCCTCCTAGGAACCGCGGAACACCGAGGGGCTTAACCAAGAACTCCTGTAGAAAGAACAAAGCTTCTTTCTAGCTTTTCCCTCTCTCACTCTCTAGAATTTAGAAGAAGATAGAAGAAGTAGAAGAAGAAGAACTAATTCTACTCTCTTGCACAAGTGGACTGGTTTCTCCTTCAAATTGTTATGTAGAGAGGTGAAGGAGGGAGCTATTTATACACAAGGGGGATGGGCCTAAGTGCTAAAAACACCAAAACCGACCTAGGAAAACCTTCCATATGCGCCAAACCGACCATCCAACGCGTCGGTAGTGTCGTTTTGGAAGGTGACAAACCGCCTCCCCCCAGGCCCGAACCGCCAGCCTGCGTGCGCGGCCGCATTGTGGTGCGCGCACCTTGCCGGGGCCGGCTCGCCGGCTTCGGCAGTCGGGCCTCCTTGCCGTGAAAAAGTTGTCCGGTGGTCTTGGCCCGGCCTGGTTTTGACCTTTTGTCCCGATTCTTGTTTGGGCTTGCCATTTGCTTCTTTGGGCCTTTTTTCTATTTATTGATTTTATTTCTTTTTCTTTGTATTTTTGGTCCAAAATGATCATTCTTGAGTTGGTACCTGCAAGTCCAAATAAACACCAAAACTTTGGAATATGTTAGTTGAAATCCCTATTTCTAGGTTGTTTTTGGTGTCATGTTGACGGTGTTTAAATTGTAGTTGGTTACCGTCAACAATCGATGACAAGTTTCTAAGGGTCGAAAAGATTGAACAAACTCAATGCAAAGCAAGCAGCCTATATATATGTCTCAAAAGGTAGAGGTAACCAAGATAATGCAGCAACATGACAAGGACTATTTCTATGCATATGATTTCATGTTGCATAATGATTGGTTGGACATACCTTTATATTGTCATCCTTCGTTCTCTTTGTTCTAGACCTGAAATGGTTAGTAACAAAAATACCCGAAGGAATATTCACAATTATATCTCTATGCTCACTACACAAGGGGTGTATAGCAAAAGATCTATACTGATGTTCTTTCCCCTTAGAGTGCTTGTTTTAGGACAAAAAGCTCGTCCTTGGGAAACCTTCAAATATGATTCAAGATGATGAAGAGGTTTTCCCTTACATCACCAATCTCAACTTTCAAACCAATATGATCAACAACCACCCTTTCTAATTCTTTATGAATAGTTATCACAAAGGGGTTTTAGATCTTATAAGTGGCAAGATTAGAGATGGCAATTAATTCAGGAGTTTGCTCACATGGGCAAGGATTAGATAGAATATTTAGAATGTAACTCCTATGCTCATGGATGTTCTCCAATCTATTGATAATGCTCTTCTTGGTCTTCATTAGATCCTTCATGATGTCTATACTTGGGATTTCTAAGATCGTAGGTAGACTCAAGAAAAAGAACACTAGAGGATTCATTGGGGTCAAGGATGAGGTTAAATATGGTTTTGGATACGCTATCTAATCTGAAATAGAAGGGAAGAAGACATGAATGGATTCTAGATAGCTTCGCTCTCCTTCTATGGCATCATTAGATATGCCATCCTTGGGTTCCCAATGTCCTTAGTAAGAATAAGGATGCTTTCTAAGAGACTCTTCTCTAAGAGGATTTGGTTTATAGGCACTCAAAGATCTCCCTGTGAAGCTAGAAGTTTGTCTCCCAAAGTCATGACCATAAAAGAATCAAGGGTAGAATTACTTCTTCCCTTGGAGGAGTTTAGAGTATTGATGACTTAGGATTGGTAGCTAAATCAAGGGGTTTGGATGATTATGATCTGGCTATCAAAACTTCTTCTTTGGTCTAGAGGATGTTTCCTTTTCTTCCTTTGGGTGTTTATGAAAATCCTAGGAAAGAGATCACACTGCGGAGTTTGTCAAGACAAACCTTGCTTTAGAAAAGAGAGAAAAGTTCCTCCGTAAAAACCGCATGATGGTCATGCGAACAACTTTTCTAGAATGAGACCCAAATACACTATCCTTTTTAAAGGATAGGATTTGGCCCGAGGTTAACTTCGTAATTCTCTCCTATAATGGGTTGTTTCATGATCATTTAGATCAACCTTAGACACAAACTCATAGCCAGTGATAGGATAGGTTCTAAAGATTCTAGTGGCCTCAAGCTTGTGCTTATGGGTGCAAAGATAAGGATAGATGTGGAACCAAGATCCCGAAAAGATATAAAAAATTAAAGAAAATATAAAAAGAAAGACTACACTAAGATATGATACAAGATTAGTTATACTCAATGTTTTCTCAAAGAACCATTCTCCCGCGACGACGCGGAAATGCTTGTTGGTATTTGATAAGCCTACGTAAATATTTATAGTTTGTATAATCCGCAAGTTTAACGGATACCGCAAGTGAGCACTTCACCCTGGAGAGGGTTTTAATATCGAATCCACTGGGAGAATGATGTGAAGATAACTCGAGGCATATAACTAATCTCTCGAGCAGCAGCCAAGGACTTGAGAGGATAAAGAGGTAAGAAGATTCCTATGGTTGTCTAATTCTTCTCCTTGTAAGCTATGTTGATATTGTCTTATAGGGACGTACTCAAAGGAAAACATGGACGAAACATGCAATCCTCCAAAGAATGGGTCCCCGCTTGGCCTATCCAACGGGATGTGGACTCCAAAGGAATCAATGGTACTATCACTACCACGAACTACCACGCTCCGGAAGGTAGGGTGCATTCACAAGCAACCTCAATCTAGGCACCACGCCTAAACCTAAGCATACTCCTCTAATCTATAGATTCCCATAGATTAAAGTACTCAAATAAGAGTTGTGAACAATAAGAACAATACTAACACGATTACTTACTTAAACAAGAAGTTGATCCACCATAGAAGTCTCGTGGATCAAGTGCCACAAGGCCTTTGATCCCGGAGGTACAAGCATAGAGGAGTCACCGATGATCCGGTGCTTCCCCTTCTTCTCCTCCACCCACTCTTTTAGCTCTCAAGACTAGATCTAGTCACTCTCATGGGGTACTATAGATCTAATCTATCAACTCGATATGCTTTTACTCTTCAACTCACTCTAATACTTCTAGTTCTACATGATCTTCTAATATAGATTGAACTAGAGAGAAGAGGTTGTCCTCACAATGGGACACCTCTCACCAAAAGGTCAAAAGATAATGAGTAGAATGAGTTAGGGTTTAACCCCGGGGTCGGGGGTCTTCTTATATAGGCCTTGGCGATGAACGATGACCATTGGATCAAACCGACCTTGGCAACGGTGTAGATATTAACCTCAAAGTCGGGTTACAAACCCGACCTAGAAGTCTGAGGTCGATCGGTGGGTCCCACCTCGGCGGCCGGCCTAGATGGCCCTAGCGGCCGCCAGGTAGAGTCCCCGGCCTCTTGTCTCTTCTGGTGTCTTCGGGTATCTTCGAGTGTTTTAGTCCACTTTTGGGTTGAGTTACTTCACGGTTAAGTCTTGTCATCGTATGGGATGTAAACTCTTAGGTTTCTCACCGCTTCTTCTCTCTTTTATCTGCTTAATCCTCGAAAAGATATAAATCACCAAAGCTTGTGGAATTATGTTAGTAAAGCCCCTAGACTTATGTTGATATTCATTTTATGCCCTTATTTCATGTTTAGTTGACTAGTAATATTATGCTATAACAAAATCAACAAGCTCCCCAAAGCTTACCCTTTTGCTAGTCTCTAGCAAAGCCAAACTTAGCAATGGATCGAGAGTTGCTACAACGCTTTTACGCCTCAAAAAGTACACATGCTTTCAAACAAAATTTCTCCTCCGATAAGAATTAACTTGCTCAAATTTCAACTTACCCATATCACCTTTAACCATGGAGCTTATAGCCTTTTCTTGGGATCTTGGGTAATTGAAAGATAGAACAATCAAGTCAAGCATCATTTCTCAAACTCTTTGTTCAACAAATCATTCCGGAGTTTGTGCAAATTTTCAAAATAAAACTCAAAGTTCCTTGTATGACTCTCTCAAGTCTCTCATTTATGGTATTTGTGGATCCTCACTAAGGCAACAAGGTTGTTTTGCCTTTCTCTCATAATATGTGGTATTTGTGGACTAAGGCAGTCGGACACTATGCCTTCTTCTCTCTCACCCTATATCTAAGGCTTATATCTGGAGCTCATAGATGAGAGAAAAACTACATTTACTTACTAAGCATATATTGTAAGTTCAAGCAAAGGATCCAAAGTCACAAGTCACACCGATCAAGTGATGCATGTGTATGGTGGATAGAATATGGTAGGGAATATAGTAAGGTGTATGGAATGAATGAGGGGAAGCCCAATTCTACTTTTTGCTCCTTGAGGAATCATCTCTCTTTGGAATTTGGAAACTTTGGGAGAACTTGGGTTATATCTCTTTCTCTTTATTATTTTTTTTTTATAGAGAGGCGAACATCTAAGTACCCATTGTTTTCAAATTTTACACTTATCCATTTTTTAACTCTCCTTTATTCTCTCTTTTTTTTTTTTCTTAGAGAGGTAGGCCCTACTCTCGCCTCGTAGGACACTTGTCCATTTTTTCATCTCCTTTTTTTTTTTTTAATTACAACCCAAATCTCTTATGCAATAATTTTTTGAGAGATAGACAAAGTAATAGAGCTTTGTAAGACATTGGCTAGACATGGATGAGTGGATGAGTATAGCGAATATTTTTGGTTGCTCTATCCCGGGATAGGAGTAGAACATTTTTGGTGGATATATAATGGGTGTATATGGTGGTGGAGTGAGATGGAATGTACATGATCAGCATGACAAGTTTCTAAGGGTCGAAAAGATTGAACAAACTCAATGCAAAGCAAGCAGCCTATATATATGTCAAAGGGTTTTCCTAATCTAGGGAGCATGTATATATGGGCGTGGTAGGAGGTTCAACACTCTGTCACACAGAACTTATCATGTACACTTTTAAAGTTTCAAAAATAAATCTCCGTAAATCTAGCATCACTTGGAGTAAGATCAATAGCAGCTCGAGACTCTCATATATCATATCCGTCAATTACCTAGACTTTAGAGCAAGCAATTTGCAACCCATAGGTTTCGATTCAATGTAAGTCTCAAGTCAAAGCAGTTTTGCATTTAAGGCTCAAGAGAAATTAAGCTTGAAAGCTAGATAACGAAAAAGGAATTACGACGGAGCAACTATTTATCATTTCCAAGCATGAGATTTATCTTCGAGAGATCATTTTATGTTGGTGGAAAAGAAAGAAACTCGTACACTCCTATTTATTTATTTATTCCCACACTCTAAAGATCACACTCTACTAAGACTCTTTAAAATGACGACTAGACTCTATAGAACTAAGCAAACCAAAATATTAGCTAATAATATATATAGGTAGTAGTAGAAATACTTATCGGGATAACTGGGGGTGCTCTCCCCAAGCTAGATTGAAGTGTCGGGTTTGTTGATGTGGAAGTTGAGGTAGATGGTGACGATGAAGTCGGCCTATCATGTTTCTCTTCCTTGGAATCTGGCGAACTCAAATAGACAACAAAGCTTTGTGGAACTTAATTAAAGCGTTAGTGGTTTGCCACGAGAGGTTTCATGTGTCTATACTTTTAAGATGGATCATGATTATTCCGTATAGAACTTCAGCAAGAATTCTCTTCTAAATGTTTTTGGAGTTTTATATATTTATATGCATGCAAAGAACTATGATGCAAATGCAACTAGATGAATGCATATTTTATTTTTATTCCACCACGGTGTGAATATCCTTATGGGTTGTTATACGCCAAGATTATTCACATGGGGCTTTAGAATTTTCAATGCAATGCTAATGCATAAATGTAAATATGCTAAAGGAAAAATGATTATGCAACGCAAGGAAATAAATATGCTTATGCATGATAACTACCGATCTTACCTTCCTACGGGTTCGGTGTTTCAAGTCCTCCGAACAAGACTTCTACCTTACTCACTCCTCAAGTGCATCATCTGATCTTAGTGGCTGCGTCTCCCCGAGATAATGATCTCCTCGAGGATGGCATCACCCATGTTGCTTGCTTGTCCCATAGTTTGAAGTGAAGCTTTGACAAGGGGAAGCGTGCAACATCTTGTTTAGTGTGCGTGCTTTATGGGTTCGGGACATTTCCTTTGTAGAATTTTGGGGAGTGACATACTCCTCCACGTTTTGCTCGAAGGATGTCCCGCTTGTAAAGACAAGGTAGAGATCAAGTGCATTGGCCCCCGTTGGTGGGAAAAACACCAACAAACCAAAAACTTTATTCGTTCTTCTCTATCCTTAGGCACATTAAACAAGGCGAGGAGTTAATGTTTAACTGTTTCATTCATTTATGATGAGGGTGATAAGATCAAGAGATTAAGCATCCACGGTTTAATGATTGTAACTATCTTCCGCAACGTGATGAGCAACATTTTAGTTTTACATTGGGGATTATGAGATCAAGAGAGTGGTGTTAAAGAACTAAACATGTGAAGCTAAGCAAGATGGATAAGGTTAGGTTTTTGACTCTAACATGTTTGATTCTTTATTTATGAGCATGCCATAATTAGGGGAAAAGCTTAGTTAATGATAGCTTACCTCAAGATGTTACCTTTTTTATTAGAGTGTGACGGCACCGTAACACCTTGTGGTGATTATTACCTTTGCTTGGAGCTTTCCTTAATTGGCCTCTTGTATATCTTGCTCCTAACTTGTTTCCTTTATTGCATCATCCTTTCTTTCTTCTCCTTTTGAATTGTGCCAGGACCTTTTTGCTCCTCTCATGGTTTTATTCCTGCGTCATTAGTGGACAACACATACCCGAAGGAATATACAAGTAGTAACGAGGATATTGTTGTTACAGGGGCTAAAGCTATGCTACAGAAAAGTTTGATTGAAGATTTTAGCATAGATCTTTTATATAATCTTTTAGTATTCACCTTGCTTTTCTAAAGGAATGATTTTATGAAACCTTAAGTTTGATTTTCATGCATCAAAATCATTCGAACTTGTGAAAAAGAGCAATAGTGAATAGAGAAGTTGCAAACCAGCGTGTGGAGTGATGGGGGCATGTGAGGAGAAAGAGCACGATTGGATTATTCTTGATGAAGTTGGTCTTTTCTCTTCCATGTGCCTATCACTCTTGAGTTCATCCTTGAGCAAGTGCTTTTGTTTATAGACTTTATTTGTGGCACTCCTCTTCTTTCTCTTGCTTCATCTCTAGTATGAGTTTATCTCGTGGACTTCCCCAAGCTTGTTTGAGAGTTTTTCTTTTTTCTCAAGGGGGTTAGTCCAACAAAATATACCGATGTCTACACAAGTAATATTTAGTTCAATAACCAAACTAGACTCCATGTCTAATCTGATTAAGGAAGGCATTTTTAACCTAAGCACCATGCTTAATTTAAAGAGCCATTGAAAACATGCTATTTGTACTATAGCAACATTCCCAAACCAAAGCATACTATGGTAGACAAAAGGGTAGCATGAAAGCATTATAGAGATTTACTCAAGTGAAGATGAAAACAAGATAGTTGCTTTTAGCAAGTTGAGCATGTCTCAAAAGGTAGAGGTAACCAAGATAATGCAAAGAACATGACAAGGACTATTTCTATGCATATGATTTCATGTTGCATAATAATTGGTTGGACATACCTTTATATTGTCATCCTTCGCTCTCTTTGTTCTAGACCTGAAATGGTTAGTAACAAAAATACCCGAAGGAATATTCACAATTATATCTCTATGCTCACTACACAAGGGGTGTATAGCAAAAAGATCTATACTGATGTTCTTTTCCCCTTAGAGTGCTTGTTTTAGGACAAAAAGCTGGAGTCCTTGGGAAACCTTCAAATATGATTCAAGATGATGAAGAGGTTTTCCCTTTACATCACCAATCTCAACTTTCAAAACCAATAAGATCAACAACCACCCTTTCTAATTCTTTATGAATAGTTATCACAAAGGGGTTTTAGATCTTATAAGTGGCAAGATTAGAGATGGCAATTAATTCAGAGTTTGCTCACATGGGCAAGGATTAGATAGAATATTTAGAATGTAACTCCTATGCTCATGGATGTTCTCCAATCTATTGATAATGCTCTTCTTGGTCTTCATTAGATCCTTCATGATGTCTATACTTGGGATTTCTAAGATCGTAGGTAGACTCAAGAAAAAGAACACTAGAGGATTCATTGGGGTCAAGGATGAGGTTAAATATGGTTTTGGATACGTTATCTAATCTGGAATAGAAGGGAAGAAGACATGAATGGATTCTAGATAGCTTCGCTCTCCTTCTATGGCATCATTAGATATGCCATCCTTGGGTTCCCAATGTCCTTAGTAAGAATAAGGATGCTTTCTAAGAGACTCTTCTCTAAGAGGATTTGGTTTATAGGCACTCAAAGATCTCCTATAAAGCTAGAAGTTTGTCTCCCAAAGTCATCACCATAAAAGAATCAAGGGTAGAATTACTTCTTCCCTTGGAGGAGTTTAGAGTATTGATGACGAGGATTGGTAGCTAAATCAAGGGGTTGGGATGATTATGATCCGCTATCAAAACTTCTTCTTTGGTCTAGAGGATGTTTCCTTTTCTTCCTTTGGGTGTTTATGAAAATCCTAGGAAAGAGATCACACTCAAGGGAGTTTGTCAAGACAAACCTTGCTTTAGAAAAGAGAGAAAAGTTCCTCCAGAAAACTGCATGATGGTCATGCGAACAACTTTTCTAGAATGAGACCCAAATACACTATCCTTTTTAAAGGATAGGATTTGGCCTGAGGTTAACTTCAGAATTCTCTCCTATAATGGGTTGTTTCATGATCATTTAGATCAACCTTAGACACAGCTCATAGCCGTGTGATAGGATAGGTTCTAAAGATTCTAGTGGCCCTGAAGCTTGTGCTTATGGGTGCAAAGATAAGGATAGATGTGGAACCAAGATCCCAAAAAGATATTAAAAGAAAAGAAAATATAAAAAGAAAGACTACACTAAGATATGATACAAGATTAGTTATACTCAATGTTTTCTCAGCAACCATTCTCTCTCCCATGACGGCGCCGTAAATGCTTGTTGGTATTTGATAAGCCTACGTAAATATTTATAGTTTGTATAATCCGCAGTTTAACGGATACCGGTGAGCACTTCACCCGAGAGAGGGGTTTTAATATCGAATCCACAGGGAGAATGATGTGAAGATAACCGAGGCATATAACTAATCCCTCGAGTAGCAATCAAGGACTTGATAGGATAAAGAGGTAAGAAGATTCCTATGGTTGTCTAATTCTTCTCCTTGTAAGCTATGTTGATATTGTCTTATAGGGACGTACTCAAAGGAAAACATGGACGAAACATGCAATCCTCCAAGAATGGGTCCTGCTTGGCCTATCCAACGGGATGTGGACTCCAAAGGAATCAATGGTACTGTCACTACCACGAACTACCACGCTCCGGAAGGTTGGGTGCATTCACAAGCAACCTCAATCTAGGCACCACACCTAAACCTAAGCATACTCCTCTAATCTATAGATTCCCATAGATTAAAGTACTCAAATAAGAGTCATGAACAATAAGAACAATACTAACACAATTACTTACTTAAACAAGAAGTTGATCCACCATAGAAGTCTCAGGATCAAGTGCCACAAGGCCTTTGATCCCGGAGGTACAAGCATAGAGGAGTCACCGACAGATCTGGTGCTTCCCCTTCTTCTCCTCCACCCACTCTTTAGCTCTCAAAACTAGATCTAGTCACTCTCATGGGGTACTATAGATCTAATCTATCAACTCGATATGCTTTTACTCTTCAACTCACTCTAATACTTCTAGTTCTACATGATCTTCTAATATAGATTGGAACTAGAGAGAAGAGGTTGTCCTCACATTGGGATACCTCTGACCAAAAGGTCAAAAGATAATGAGTAGAATGAGTTAGGGTTTAACCCTGGGGTCAGGGTGTCTTCTTATATAGGCCTTGGCGATGAACGATGACTATTGGATCAAACCGACCTTGGCAACGGTGTAGATACAACCTCAAAGTCGGTTACAAACCGACCTAGAAGTCCGAGGTCGATCGAGGGTCCCACCCTCGGCCGGCCTAGATGGCCCCCCCGCGGCCGCCGTGGGGGTAGAGTCCCCGGCCTCTCGTCTCTTCCGGTGTCTTCGGTATCTTCTAGAGTGTTTTAGTCCACATTTTGGGTTGAGTTACTTCACGGTTAAGTCTTGTCATCGTATGGGATGTAAACTCTTAGGTTTCTCAACGTTTTCTCGCTTTTATCCGCTTAATCCCTAAAAGATATAAATCACCAAAGCTCATGGAATTATGTTAGTAAAGCCCCTAGACTTATGTTGATATTCATTTTATGCCCTTATTTCATGTTTAGTTGACTAGTAATATTATGCTATAACAGGTGTCAACACGTGCGCATCGACACCGAGCTCACTCAGAAATAGGAAGACGCGCTCGTTGACTTCCTCCATGCGAATCTCGGCGTATTCACGCGGAAACCCTCGGACATGCCAGGCATCCTGAGGAAAGTCGCCGAGCACTCCTTGAACATCAAGCCCGGCTCTTGGCGGGCAAGCGGCGACCGCGGCCGGCCGACGATCGCAAACGGCAAGTGATCGCCGAAGAAATAAATAAGCTTTTGACTGCCGGCTTCATCAAGGAGGTGTACCATCCCGAGTGGTTAGCTAACCCCGTGCTTGTAAAAAAGAAAAATGGGAAATGGAGAATGTGTGTTGATTACACAGGCCTCAACAAGGCATGTCCAAAGGATCCGTTTCCTTTACCGCGCGCATCGATCAAATTGTTGATTCCACCTGGGTGCGAAACGCCTCGCTTTCTTGACGCTTACTCCGGCTACCATCGATCAAGATGAACGAGCTCGACCAGCCCCGCCACCTCCTTCATCACCCCCTTTGGGGCATTCTCGTTACGTTACAATGCCCTTCGGCCTCAAAAATGCCTAAAGCCACCTTCCGTAGGAGTATGTAAAAGTCTTTAGCGAACTTCTCGGGAAGCTCGTCGAAGCCTATGTCGATGACATCATTGTCAAGACGAAGCGCACGGGCGACCTCATCCCGACCTCGCAGGTCTTCGAAAAATTTAGAAAATTCGGGTAAAACTCAATCCGAAAAGTGCGTCTTCGGGTCTTGAGAGGCAAACTTTTAGCTTTGTCGTGACGGAGCGCCGCATTGAAGCCAACCCCGAAAAAATCACGGCCATCACGTCTATGGGTCCGATAAACAACCTCAAAAGCTTGCAGCGTGTAACACCCGCCCAATTTGGATGTGGCCCAAGGTAGCCTATGAGTGCAGAGTGCACATGTTTAGTACCACCTTGCTAGTTGAGCAAGGGTGGAGCCAACTTATAAGCCTTTGCCATCCAAACCATATCACCTTTCGGGTTAACCCTTTTACACGAAGCGAGGGCGAAAGTGTAAGCGGGGTGTATGTGTACGCGTGCACGCCCCCTCGGAAGGGTCGTGGCGGTGCGGCTTTGGAGGGCGGGGTGTCACAAGTGGTATCAAAAGTTTACCCTTGCGGTTTCACGGGCTGGTGTAGTCGCGCTTGTTCGGGCATGGGTGTACATGTGCCGACAATCGGATGCACGCGTGGGCCAAGAGGGGGAGGTCCTGGTTGGATTGGGCGCTCGACGAGGACGCCGAGTCCTTTGAGGAGGGTGTATGTAACACCCGGCCCACTTGGATGTGGCCCGCAGGGGGCCTATGAGTGCGAAGTGCACATGTTTAGTACCACCTTGCTAGTTGAGCAAGGGTGGAGCCAACTTATAAGCCTTTGCCATCCAGCCATATCACCTTTTCTGGTTAACCCTTTTACACGGCGAGGACGAAGTGTAAGCAGGGTGGTATGTGTACGCGTGCACGCCCCTCGGAAGGGCCGTGCGGTGCGGCTTTGGAGGGCGGGTGTCCCCAAGTGGTATCGAGCCGACCTTCGACCACGGGCGCGTGCGGGCCGAGGCGCGGACATGGAGGTTCATTGCGCGTGTAGGCTGCGGGAGTGCACGGCATGGCACATGTCTTGCGCCCACGCGCACGGTCGCGTGCTAAGAGGGGGAGGTCCCGGTTAAGTTGGCGCTCGACGAGGACGTCGAGTCCTTTGAGGGGGTGTATGTAACACCGGCCCAATTTGGATGTGGCCCGGTAGGGGCCTATGACCTGCAGCATGTTTAGAGTACCACCTTGCTGGTTGAGCAAGGGTGGAGCCAACTTATAAGCCTTTGCCATCCAGACCATATCACCTTCGGGTTAACCCTTTGACGGCGGGGTCACAAGTGTAACTTGTGACACCCCCCTCCAAAGCCGCCCCGCGGAAGCAGCCCTTCCGGCTTTGGAGGGGCGACGCTGTCACATAGCACCTTGCTTACACTTTTCCCCGCCGTGTAAAAGGGTTAACCCGAAGGTGATATGACCGGATGGCAAAGGCTTATAAGTTATTCCACCCTTGCTAAACTAGCAAGGTGGTACTAAACATGTGCACTCTCAGACTCATAGGCCCCTACCGGGCCACATCCTTATTGGGCCGGTGTTACATAACACGGTATAATACCCATCTCTCTCGTGAAGAATAGCAGAGCCATGGCCACGTTGGTTCTTTTCTACGTACAACAAGCCAAGGTAAAAGATGAAGGTATTAAAAAGTTAGCCATTCGTAAGTAATTACAGTTTTTACCATCCATCGATAATCTCCGCCGCTTTAGCCGCCTCAAGTCCAAATTGAGTCTTTCTAGTTGCGTTAGTTTCAGAAGCGTCACGCTCTACGCAGTAATGGTAAAGTTCTTCTGGCCACATGCTTATGATTTTGTTCAAGTCAAATAAATAAATGATTAATGCTTTGTGTAATTTGTTTTCTAATTAAAAGCAATATAGGTTTTCTACCCCGGTGATTTTGGAAGAAAATGTCAATATGATTAATTACTAATATAAATGTGTTTATAAATAATAATTTGTCTAGATTAAACACATTACATGTGTCATATATCTTTTAGTTGCATTCACACGTTTTTATTATTTTGCAAAGACAAAATCTAACTTGATTAATTTATATGCCATATTTATAAATAAATATGACTAAGTCTAACTTTGTTTTGAATTCAAATATAATATGACTAATCTGAATTAGTAATTTATCCATGCTTTTTCTCAATTAAAATATACCAAGCATGTAGCTAATTCTTTTTATTTTATATAATGTAAAACATCGATAGTTGCTTCTTTTCAACGATAGCTCGGTTCTTTGTCGTTCTTGCGCTTTTGTGTTCATAGCGCCGAGACGGCGAGCCATTTAGATCGTTATTTCTTTAAACTTCTCATGTGATTGATGTGGTCCTTAGTTTATTCTATTTGCTTGTTTGTATGTGTGATGCTTGCTACGAGTAGAACGAGGTCCGCTTTTGTGAGTATTGAAGATCGAAGATGATGACCGGGCGAAGATATGAGAAAGTTGGAGCAAGTATTTAAGGCAAGTATAGCTTGGGAATTACTTATCGTAGTTAACATGATCATATATCTTAATGAATGTTTATGCCATAAACGAAAATATGCTTGTTAGTAACATGGGGATTTGTCTCTTTTAGCGAATCCGGTATTACAAAGATGCTATGAGGGTTACATGGCTCGACATTAGTTCCCTAAAGATCATTTTTCTAGCGACTTGGAGGAATTGCCGGAGTTGGATATAGTATGC